>JAWNZC010000123.1:850000-1450000 GCA_035771165.1 Paragorgia papillata
ACATTAAAATGTCACTCCTGATGATGTGGATGACAGCGATGATGACAACGACGATGATTATGACAATTATGGTAATAATGATAACCACCATCATCACCACCATCACCACCAACATCACCACCACCATCACCATCTTCATTATCAACACACTAATCAAAATCATCCACCATCAAGGTCACCATAACTATCACCATCAACATCACTATCACCATCAGCATCATCACTATCACGGTCACCACCATCATGCACATTATCATCGTCATCGCCACAACTACCACCACCACCATCATCGTCACTATCACAATCATCATGTACATTATTATCGTCATCACAACCACTACCACCACCACCACAGCCATGATCACTACCAGCATTACTACCACCATCACCATCATGATTATCATCACTGCCATAATCATACCATAATCATAATCATCCACCATCACCGTCGCCACCACACCAAGCATCATAAACAATTCACATCGTCACCACTACCACTGCCACCACCATCACCATCACCATCATCATCCTCATCACCATCACCATCATCATCACCATCATCAACGCCATAAAATGGAGATTAAAAAAACGGATATTTTATAGGTAAGAAGTAACCACATGTTAAGACCGAATCTAATATGGAAAGTCAATAAAGCTACCTTAAATGTATTTCATTTAGCTTTATGTCCTAAACTTAGTCACCAATAATCTTACCTTCCAAAGCTTAAAAGCGTTCTGGGCGTCAGCTGGGTGCGTCGACATACCAGGAGTACAGGTGTGTTCAATAAACAAACGAACCACGCCAAGACGTACCCAAGTTAAACTAAAACAAAAATCGCTTATTTAGTGACAAAATTGGCCGGAGGCAAACGACTTGAGGTCTTCATATGATGATACATTTAAAGATGAAAAACAACTTTGCTCTATCTTATAGTATATGAAGTAATTAAGTTGACAAAGTTTTGTTGAGAAATTCGATATAGTACAATTGCAACTATACGTTTTTGAAGTGAAAATGAAGTGAAAATTTTGTTGCCATTTTTGTAGTTTTAATGAAGAGAGGAGCATAGTAGGAGCTTTCACTAAAAATCTCAAGAGAATCTGGTGTACAGTTATAAACTAGTCAGTTTCCAAACCTGCAGTTGCGCATAATTTGCACAGACTTCTCTCCAATACTGCACACTTGAGTATCGAGTGACGAGACATCTCGGGTTTGTTGTAACCTCTGTGTAATTAATCTTGCCATGACTTGCATAGTTGGACGTACGCTTTGAACGCGATTACACCAGATCAATCTGTGTTCACTGGCTTCGAGTTCTTCTCGCGTGGGTTCCAACTCTTTCAGACAATACTCCAGAGCTACTAGATCCAAGATCTGAAATCGAGTAACAATCGCAATTATAATAATTTTATCGGGCATTATGGCGTAGTTTGCGAGGTAAAACGGAGAATTCAGCAGGCTAATCTGAGCCTATCAGTTTTAACAGTTCTAAATCACTATTGGTTTGTTGTTTATGGAATTGTATACTTTTCTTGTCAATACTTCAATACTTTAAAGCAAAGATTGTTTTGAAGACAAATGTTGCGTTTTTCTGCCAAGTTTAAGTTTAACAACTTTAATTCAGTAATTTACCAAATAAGGCTTGACACGAACGGGACAAGTCCCATGCAAGGTGTCAGCCAAAACTAAAAATATACAAACTATTAAATATTACAAACATTTAAATAGATAAAATTAGGTATGACAAGGACACGTCCTACACAAAGAATAAGTGCAGGGTAAGTCAGGATCAAATATTGTTATCAAAAGTTCCTTGTAAGTCTTATACATAAATGTTTTAAAGCTACTAAGAGTTAGAAATGTACTAGGTGGAGCTATCTTAAAAATAAAGTTCCATAGATTAACAATTCTGTTAAAATACGATGATTTAAAGGTGCTGGTTTTGCAGAAAGGGGTCTGCAAGTACAGTGACGAGCCCCGTCTTGTTCGACTACAGACAATAGGTGTAAAAATTTCTGTATCAAGGTCAATTAGACCACATCTACATTTATAATAAAAAGTCAAATCTTTGATCTCTCTATCCTAAGCAAGAGGCAGGAGGTCTAGGTTCTTTAAGCGATCCAGATAAGATAAATCTCCACGTTTAAGTCTTAAAATCCACAGCGATGCACGTCTTTGTACACCTTCAATTCTCTTCTTCAACGTAGCAGTTTCAGGGGACCATACTTGAGAACCATAACTTAGTTGCGATTTAACTAGTAATAGATACAAAGTTCTCCTAACTCGTGTATCAGTTAAATCATAACAGGTCCGTTTCAGGAGACCCAGGCATTTATTTGCAGTAGATCGAATTCGCATAATATGAGAATCCCACTTAAGATTATAAGTTATTGTTATCCCCAGATCTTTTTCTTCATTGCAGCGAATAAGATCGTTACCAGACAACTTATATGGAAATATACTGGGATTTTTCTTTCTTGTAACTGTAAGGATTTTACATTTAGATGAATTAAATTGGAGACTGTTTTTATTGCTCCAAACTTCAAGGTTATTCAGATCTTGTTGTAGGGCCATAGAGTCAATCGACGATATTATAGGTCGATGTACTTTGGAATCATCCGCGTAGAGAGCAGCTTTCGATCCGGGAGATAAAGAATCAGGCAAAGTGTTAATGAAAACAGTAAATAGCAATGGCCCTAAAATACTCCCTTGAGGGACGCCAGAGGTCACAGGGGACCATTCGGAAGCGACGTTTTCTAGCACCACACGCTGGAATCTATCAGTTAAATAATCCTTAAACCAAAGCAATATAGAACCTCTCAGTCCATGCGCATGAAGCTTTTGAAAGAGAATCGCGTGATCGACGGAATCAAAGGCCTTAGAGAAGTCTAGATAGATCATGTCTACTTGTTTATTGTTATCCAGATTTTTCCCAATGTCATGCAATACAGACAGTAATTGGGTAACACATGATCGATTCTTTAAAAAGCCATGTTGAGTTTTGTTTATTAATGTAGAGAGAATTGGGTAAATCCGGTTATGAATGCAGCGTTCCATTACTTTTGAAATAATACTCAGAAGGGATATGGGTCTATAATTAGACACATTCTCTCGCGAATCCTTCTTGTGCACTGGAGTTACATTTGATTTTTTCCATTCATCAGGAACTCTGCCAGCCTTAAGTGACATGTTAAAAAGGGAACACAAAGCAGGAGAGATTTCCAGTGCACATTCTTTTAATATACGAGCAGGAATTTCATCGGGCCCGCATGCTTTTGTTGTATCGAGCGTTCTTAAACATTCATAAACTTCATTAGTTTCAAATTGAATTTCAGATATTTGCATAACTGTTTGAAACGCATGGCTTAATTCTAAACAATCCCGATCATACTTTGGTTGAAACACTGAGGAAAAATATGAATTAAACAATTTGACTTTTTCCCGAGTTGTTGTGGCTGTTATGTCGCCATGAGTGATAATAGTTGACTGGTGTTTATTCGAGTGAATTGCCTTATGATATGACCAGAACAACTTTGGATTATCCACTAAAGAGTGTTTAATCTTTGCTAAGTAGTCCTCATGTTTACGTTTTATCATATCCTTAACTTCTTGAGTTAATCGCCGAAGATTTTCTTTACGTTGCTGTGTTTGATTTAAACGATAGCGGCGCAATGCCGTATATTTCTTTTTGATGAGATATTTTACTTCATGGTCGATCCAGGGAGGTGTGTTCTTATCTGAGACAGTTTTCTTGGGCACAAATTCCTCAACAGAGGTTAAAAACAAATCTTTCCAGTTTTGCCAGCATTCGTTTATGTTCGAGTTTTCCGATATTACTAGATCAAAGGGAACATAGTTAAGATATGTACGAAGGCCAGAAAAGTCAGCGTTCTTGTAATCATAAACAATACGTTTAACTGGTTTAGCTCTATTACAACGCATATTTATCTCGAAGTTGATTAAATAATGGTCTGTAGGGAAGATGTTATGTGGCTGAGAACAAGTCACATTCGATATAATGCTTGTATGATTGCAAAGAACACAATCAAGTTTGTTGCCTTGTATGTGGGTAGGGCCAGCAACCAAGTCACCAAGAAAGTTGTCAGCTACAATTTCACAAAATAGTTCTTCGTTTTGATTATTATTTGATGACGGTGAAGGATAGTCGTGGGACCAATCAATTTTAGGTAAATTAAAATCTCCGACAAGAATAAATCGACAAGATTCATCTAATTTATCAAGGCTTGAACGCAAGTCTAAAAGAGAGTCTATATTGTCATTAGGCGGTCGATAAAATACATGCAAGTGTTATGAGTTATGTAAATATTTGTTGCAATGAAATACACGCCGTGGCGAAGGTGGCACAGTTCAAGATACTGCATGATTACCGTATACTTTGATTTTCTTCTAAATACTCACTAAAATTATTATAATCAATAATACAGTTGATGTCCTTGGGCGTAAATATGTTTTTGGCCCTTCTCAGAGCTAATTTTAACCCTCGCCATCGGCTAAAATGAGCCTGAGTCGATCAGGTCAAAAACATATTTATGCCCCCGAACATCAACTGTATTGTTATATTAACCATTATACACTACAGAATATATCAAGTATTGGAATAACCACATTCATATACCCCGCAGGTAAATAGTGCTTTTCACGCATTTTATTAAAACGCTTTTAAATATTATAGTAACGCACTTGTACAATCTGCCCCTTCGTGCAATATTGCTCGTAACGTGTCAGGATTATTAGAGTGTTGCTTCTAATATTGATTCACTAAGATTAGTTATGTAACATCCTTCTATTTCGTTTTAAGGTCTTCGTTATGGTTTGCAAGGTCATTTAGGTAAAGCACTCTCAATTCGTCAGAATTTATGCCACGAAAATAAAATAGATATCGTTATATCGTTTACTATGAAAACCAAATTGAAAAAAACTAAAACAAACGTAAAAAATACTTGGAAAATACTTAATGAAATTATAAATAAAAAAAGATCTAAA
The DNA here is from genome assembly GCA_035771165.1 of Paragorgia papillata. Classification (NCBI taxonomy): domain Eukaryota; kingdom Metazoa; phylum Cnidaria; class Anthozoa; order Scleralcyonacea; family Coralliidae; genus Paragorgia; species Paragorgia papillata. The sequence continues at coordinate 855,006 of JAWNZC010000123.1, forward strand.
AACAAATTACCTTCGCTATTTAAAATCAACAATCAAGATGTTTCTGATCCAGTTATTATTGCAAATAGTTTTTGTAAATATTTCACAAATATTGGATCGAATTTAGAAAGTAAAGTGTTACCAGCATCTCATTCTCCGAGCACATTTCTTACTGGACAATTTCCCAATTCTATTTTTTTCGAACCGGCAAACGAAGTAGAAATTGCACAAATATCTAGAAGTTTTGAACCTGGAAAAGCTCCTGGTTATGATGAAATTACCATGGTTACTGTAAAGAAATCCATTGACATTATATCTAAGCCTTTGACTCACATTATCAACTTATCTATTGCTCAAGGCATTGTACCGGATCAAATGAAAATAGCTCGTGTTATACCCTTATTTAAAGCAGAAACAAGAACTGTTGTTAAACTACAGACCAATTTCCATCTTGCCTGCATTCTCTAAGTTTTTGGAAAGAATAATATATAACCGTTTAGTAAATTTTATAAATAAACATGGTATTCTTTGTAACAACCAATATGGTTTTAGAAAAGGTCACTCGACTTCACTAGCTTTGATTTCCTTGTATGACAATATCTCAGCAGCAATTGATAGAAGAGAATTTTCAGTTGGAATTTTTTTAGACCTCTCTAAGGCATTTGATACCGTCAACCATAGTATTCTTGTTGACAAATTACAGCATAATGTAATTCGAGGACTAGTTCTAGATTGGGTCAAAAGTTACCTGTCAAATAGATACCAGTTTGTACAATATAATGAACACGGTTTAGCTTCAAAGAACATAAGCTCCGGTGTACCTCAAGGTTCAATTCTAGGCCCATTACTGTTTTTGTTATATATCAATGATATAGTTAATGCTTCAGACGTATTACAGTTGATCTTGTTTGCGGATGATACAAACGTATTTTACTCGCATAAAGATCCTGCTTTTTTGGATAATATTTTGAAAGATGAGTTGGATAAGTTGACAGAGTGGTTTAGGGCTAACAAACTTCCTCTCAATTTGAAGAAAACTAAATTCATGATATTTAGACCTAGACAAAATAAACGTTACATCAACATAAATCTAATTATTGATGGACAACAAATTGAGCAGGTCAAGGAAAGTGTATTTTTAGGAGTTGTTCTTTATGAACATTTATCATGGAAACCACAAATTTCATTTGTTGCTAATAAAATATCCAAATCTATAGGAATCATATTCAAATCAAGCTTTTGCCTTTTCAAATCTTGCTTGCGTACTTTATATTATTCACTTATTTACCCTTACTTGTACTATTGTAGTATGGTTTGGGCGTCTACATACAAAAGTAATCTCTGCCGTATTGAACGACTCCAAAACCGCATAGTCAGAATAATAAACAAAAGTAAATTTGATGCGCACAGTAGTCCTTTATTTAAGAAGAGTAAAATATTAAAAATCCAGGATATTTGTTCATTACAAATAGGACAACTTATGTTTTCTTACAAGCATGGAATGTTACCTAAAAGCTTTGAAAATTTATTTCCATTCAAATTTATTGCATGGAATGTTACCTAAAAGCTTTGAAAATTTATTTCCAATAACTAGTCAAGTTCACAGTTATAATAGAAGAAGTGCCAGACAATTTACCATTCCTTTATGTAGAACAAATATTTGTCAGTTTTCAATTAGATACCAAGGTACAAAGCTCTTTAACTCTCTTGCTGCTGAAATTGTCAATTGCACTAGCCTCAAACTTTTTTCAGAAAAACTCAAATCTTTTATTTATCAATCATATTCTGAGTAAGGTTATTTTATTTATTTCCCGTTTTGACTTTATTATTGACATGATACTGTTTAACATTTGACTTTTCATTATCTTCAAAATCGTTTTTCATAATTTTGTACTTACTTAACTCTAGGAGGAAGTCATAGTTATTATAAGCCTTAAGGTTTTTTCTATAACTTCCTCACCACTGGTTTACTACATGTCATGTAAATTCAATAAATCCAATCCAATCCAATTTGTAGAATACAATGTTGTATTTGATTTTGCGATGAACACAAGCCAATAATAGTTGCGAATGTTTAACGTAAAACCAGAGGGCTTGATCACTCGGGGCGACTTAAGAACAAAGCGTTTCATTTTGTTAAAAAAAAAATTTTCGCAGTTCGATTCCTAGAAAAATTTCCAGCAAAACGGTGTCAGCGTGTTTTTTTTTTATTTATTGCCTGGTTTCGATTTTATGACTTATTTTGTCCGAATGTTGGTCGAAAACAGCATTTTCAACTTTCGTCGTCAATAAAGTCAGCAAAACTCGACATATCAAAAAACGCTGACACCGTTTTGCTGGAAATTTATCTCGGAATTAAACTGAAAAAAATAAATTTTTGAACAACATAAAACGCTTTTTACATGAATTGCCCCCGAGTGAAGCCCTCTGGTTTTAATTTAAAAATTCACAACTATTATTGGTTTGTGTTTATCGCAAAATCAAAGCCAACATTGCCTTCTACAAATTAATAGCTTTCTAACGATATATATTTTATTTTTGTGGCATAAATTCCGAAATGACCCTGCAAACCTTAACCGAGACCTTAAGTGTATTGGGCCTGCAGTAATTGGCTTTTGCTGTTGCGGTGTCCCTGCCAAATCTGCTTTCGTTTTATCTATTTATATTTGTAATTGTAATGTATGTATAACTGGCAAAGCTAATAATAATAATAAAAAATTAATAAAAAAATTGATTGGTTCTGAAACTGTTTTGTCGACAAGTTTGTTGAAAAGTTGTAAAAACAGTTTTGCCGACAAATATCGAGTACGTTGAAGGGTATTGGCAATAAAAATTACGTTTATCTCATTTGAAAGAACTCGTCGAATGGTATAAGAAGACCTTTTACAATTTTTCCGTATCTGTTTTGGTTTTGGAAATATTTCGAGCAAAGACAACGTGCTGTCCGCCATCTTGGAATTATTTTCGATATGCAAAATTATGCATGTGACGACATAAGCAGGGTAAAGTGAAATTTTTATCTTGCCAACCTGATGACATTATGAGCTACAAACTCGATTTTGTAGCGCTATTTCCATTTTAAATTGACCCACAACATTTAAAATGCCTTCATCAGGTTTACCCTGCTTGTGACGTCACCAATTTCCTAGTTTATTAGACCCAATATTACAACAAGATGGACAGCACGCTGTCTTTGGTCGAAATATTTCAAAACACAAGAAAGATACAGAAAAATTACAAAAGGTCCTCTTATACCACTTGACGGGTTCTTTCAAATGGGACAAATTTAATTTTTAATGCCAATACCCTTTAAGTTGCTATCGGTCCGAAAAATATAAGAATGTTAAACTTGTTATTTTGTTTATTATATGCTAAAACAATTATTCATCTCAGTGTCGGTGAATAGTGTAGATATTTACCTCGCTGCTTCGCGGCTCGGTCAATATCCGGCACTATCCAGCTCCATTTCAGTGAATAATTGTTATTTATTCGTATCTTACCATTTCACCAACTTGTAAGTTCTGGCGCTGTCTCAGCAGTTTCTTAACCACTCTAGGACAAGCGTGGACTAAGTCGGCAAAGCTCGACAAACGAGATTGTACCACAGAATAAGTAAAATGAATCAAAGCGATATCCAATTCAAATGTGTCGCTCAGGTTTAACAACTCATGCATTCCTTTGGCTGCGGCAATAAGAGAATCATATACCAACTGATAAAAATATAAAGAAAACAAATAAATTACAATGGAATTTTATTAAATGAAATGTATGAGATGAAATGAGATGTGATGAGATGAGAAGATATGACATGAGACGAGATGAGATCTGATAAGATGAGATCAGACGAGATGGGCCAAATTTTTTATCACTTTTGGAGCGACAGTTTTATTGACCACAAATCAATTTGAAAGCGATCACGTGATGTTTTTCTCTTAATTCACATCTTCCAAGTGGAACATTCCCACGCCTAAATTTAGAAACAAACTCTTGCTTTCTAAAACCGTGAATACCGTCATTAGTACAATATTTGCAACTATGTGATCAATTTCTAAGCTAAATATCATTTGCAGAGCCCAGGAAAGAGATCCATCATTGCTGGAAAACATGTTGATAATTTATTCCTAATGTTGTTCAGCAAAACAGCCAAGAAATGATCTCATCACGTGGCACATTCAAACATGTCATGTGATTGTCTTGAAATTGATTTGCAGTTAATAAAACTGTCATTACGAAAGCGGTAAAAAATCAGCCCTGTGTCGCTCTACCGGTTTGAGTAGTAAGATGGGATAAGATGAAATGAGATGAGATAAAATGAGATGAGATGAAATGAGATGAGATAACATAGGATGGCATGACATGAGATGAGATGAAATGACATGAGATGAGATGAAATGACATGAGATGAGATGAAATGACACGAGATGGGATGAAATGACATGACATGACATGAGATGAGATAAAATCAGATGAGATGAAATGACATGAGATGGCATAAAATGAGATGAGATAAAATGAGATGAAATGACATGAGATGGGATAAAATTAGGTGAGATAAAATGAAATGAGATGAAATGACATGAGACGGGATGAAATGAGATGAAATAACATAAGATGAAATGACATGAGATAAAAAGAGATGTGATGAGATGTGATGTGATAACGAAATGAGATGAGATGGGATGGGATGAGATGAAATGACATGAGATGGGATATAAGATCTGATAAGATAAGATAAGATAAGATGTGATGAGATAAGATAAGATAAGATGGGATGAGATGAGACGAGATAAGATAAGATAAGATGGGATGAGATGAGATAAGATAAGATGGGATGAGATGAGATAAAACGAGATAAGATAAGATGGGATGAAATGAGATAAGGTGAAATAAGATAAAATGGATGAGATGAAATGTATGGGATGAAATGAGATGAGATGGAATAAAATCAGATGAAATGAGATGAGATAAGATCAAATGAAATAAACTACAATGAGATAAAATGAAATAAGATGTATGAATGAAATGAAATGAGATAAAATGAGATGAAATGAGATAACATGAGATGAAATAAAATGAAATAAAATAAAATGGTGATAGTTTTAAATTGCTTATGAAGTAAAAATTCGTGCATGTGGTGCGTTTGCAAGCTTGGTGTAATCTATAAGCAGACGTTTAGTAGCGTTTGCGTATAAGATGTAGTTAAAATAATGATAATGGTTTGTACGTATATATGTAGTAGGTTTGCAAGCTTGGTGTCACGGAACAGACGTTTCACGTTTGACAGACGTTCGTAAGGTTGCAGGTTTGACCCCTGCATGCCTAGGACTCAGAAATATTTTCTAAGTAATTGAACTTGAGAAACGTCTACCAAACGTCCGTTACATTACATTACATCAAGCTCGCAAATGTACCACATGCACCACATGTATATACGTACAACTTATCATATCGTCGTAGCTACATCTCATATGCAAACGCTACTTAGGAGCACATATGACTATGAATATGCAACCTTAGCTCTCCATCCGAGTCTCAGTGGTTAAATGGTTAGAACATCTTGGGGCTTGGGCTAATCATCCTTACTTGCAGCCCGCGACTGAATTACGCAGAACGCAGATCAACGTGGCCGTGTCGAGGCATATCAAAGGCGCTCCAGGCAGCCGGCATACGACACAGTTCACACCACGGATCACAGCTAAGATGTAGGTGTTGATTTAACGAAAGGGGGGGGGGGGGGGAGGTCGGAGAACCTGGTTTTGACAACCTGAGATTGAAGAACGTCTAGCAAACGTCTGTTACATTACACCAAGCTCGCAAACGTACCACATACACTACATGTTAATGTAGGAGTCATTAATATATCTAGCCTTTCTTTCTTACCTCAATTTCATCTTCCGCTGTAGGTTTGTAAACCATGTGCAAAAAGTCGTGAAGGTAATCCTTCATTGCCATTTTTCTCACTTCGCTATCTTCAAGAAACGGTTTCAATACGCCACCCAATGGCGACGAGTCAATGACACTTCTTAACAAAACCACCGTCTTTGCGGAGTCAGCTAACGAAAGAGGTTCATATTTAGAAAATGCCAGTCTCGTAATATCATTTTAATTAGATTAATGGAAAGGTTTACTCGCTTATATCAACCAACCAACCAACCAACCAACCAACCAACCAACCAACCAACCAACCAACCAACCAACCAACCAACCAACCAACCAACCAACCAACCAACCAACCAACCAACACACACACACACACCCATCCACCCACCAAAGCAACTCACTAACCATCTAAAACCATCAACCCACCAATCAAGCAACAACAAACCCAAAAATCCAATCCAATCCAACCACCATACAACCCATCAACTACCCAACCCACCAACCAACCAACCATCTATCGAACCAACCTACCCACTCACCCACCAAACCAACCAACCAGCTAGCCAACCAACCAACCAGGCAGTCATAGGGAAGCCAGCCAACCACCCAAGCAAGCAAGGAAGCAGGCAGCCAGGAGACCGACTGACTAACTAACCAACCAACCAACCAACCAACCAACCAACCAACCAACCAACCAACCAACCAACCAACCAACCAACCAACCAACCAACCAACCAACCAACCAACAAACCAACCAACCAACCAACAAACCAAACAGACAAACAGGCAAACAAACAAACAAACAAACAAACAAACAAACAAACAAACAAACAAACAAACAAACAAACAAACAAACAAACAAACAAACAAACAAACAAACAAACAGGCAGTCATGGGCAAGGCAGCCAGGCAAGCAAGGAGGCAGGCAGGTAGGCAGCAAACCGGCTACCTAATCAAGCAAGCAAGCAAGCAAGCAAGCAAGCAAGCAAGCAAGCAAGCAAGCAAGCAAGCAAGCAAGCAAGCAAGCAAGCAAGCAAGCAAGCAAGCAAGCAAGCAAGCAAGCAAGCAAGCAAGCAAGCAAGCAAGCAAGCAAGCAAGCAAGCAAGCAAGCAAGCAAGCAAGCAAGCAAGCAAGCAAGCAAGCAAGCAAGCAAGCAAGCAAGCAAGCAAGCGACCAACCAACCAACCAGACGTTTAAACTAAAGTTCACATTTTAAATAGCAACGAACTACAAATGCAAATATATACTGTAGTAAAACTCCCCACCTCCTACTTGCAATAGTAGTACATTAACCATATCTTTAATGATCCACGAAAATGGAAACTTTCCTTGAAAATGATGTCCCAATCCAGAGTTTACAACGCGAGATCTTTCTCTGATTTTATGAGAGACAGGGGAAATGAAGGCATCGTAAGACAAGGGAGTCAGTAGGTCTTCATTTAATATCGCAAGCCATAATCTGGATTTCCAGTCATGCTCCCCTTGCACCAAGCTCAGGTTTTGATTCCGATCAACATATGCTATTACTTCAGATAACATTGGTGATACAGTTGAAGCAAGCTTTTGCCACAAAGCTTTTCGAAATGTCCCCGTTTCTTGAAGACGTCCTCGACAGAGAGCCTCATTCTGTAACCATTGCTTTTGATCTCGTCGCCAAAACTTCTCGTCCCTCTGCTGAAGCAAATTGTGGACACGCTTTGCAAGGATAAGCGAGAAGCCTTAACAAATAATAGATAAGAAAAGCAAGTGTTTTAGTGTTTTTTGGACATAGTTTCGTGGCCTACAGTCTAGCATACTATCCAGAAATATATGTTGGTTGCGTATTAGTTTTACTGATAAAATGAGACGAAGCTTGGTGAAGAAAATTGAGATGGGTGAGATGAAATAAAGTGAGGTAAAATAAAGAGATGAGAGGTAAAGTGCAATGAAGTAAGATAGTGACGTGAGATGAGAAGGTGTAAAGTGAAGTGAGGCGGAGCGAGGTAAGGTAACGTGAGGCGAAAAGATGTAAAGTGAAGTGCGATGAAATGAGGTGAAGTTGAGGTGAACTTACCTCACTTCACTTCACCTTACCTTGCCTCACTTGTGAAGTAAGGGGAGGTGAGTTAAGGTGAAGTGAGATGAGTCAAGTAAGGTAGGGTAACGTTAAGCATGCAAGTGAAGTTACATCACGTGAAGTAAAGTGAAGTGAAGTAAAGTGAAATGAAGTAAAGTGAAGTGAAGTGAAGTAAAGTGAAATGAAGTAAAGTGAAGTGAAGTAAAGTGAAATGAAGTAAAGTGAAGTGAAGTGAAGAAAGTGAAGTGAAGTAAAGTGAAATGAAGTAAAGTGAAGTGAAGTGAAGTGAAGTAAAGTGAAGTGAAGTGAAGTGAAGTGAAGTGAAGAAAGTAAAGTGAAGTGAAGTAAAGTGAAATGAAGTGAAGTGAAGTAAAGTGAAATGAAGTAAAGTGAAGTAAAGTAAAGAAAGTAAAGTGACGTAAAGTGAAGTAAAGTGAAGTGAAGTAAAGTGAAGTAAAGTGAAGTGTAAAGTGAAGTGTAAAGTGAAGTAAAGTGAAGTAAAGTGAAGTAAAGTGAAGTAAAGTAAAGAAAGTAAAGTGGAGCAAAGTGAAGTAAAGTGAAGTGTAAAGTGAAGTGAAGTAAAGTAAAGTGAAGTGAAGTAAAGAAAGTAAAGTGAAGTAAAGTGAAATAAAGTGAAGTAAAGTGAAGTAAAGTGAAGTAAAGTGAAGTGTAAAGTGAAGTGTAAAGTGAAGTGTAAAGTGAAGTGAAGTGAAGTAAAGTAAAGTAAAGAAAGTAATGTGAAGCAAAGTGAAGTGAAGTGTAAAGTGAAATGAAGTAAAGTGAAGTGAAGTAAAGAAAGTAAAGTAAAGTAAAGTAAAGTAAAGTAAAGTAAAGTAAAGTAAAGTAAAGTAAAGTAAAGTAAAGTAAAGTAAAGTAAAGTAAAGTAAAGTAAAGTAAAGTAAAGTAAAGTAAAGTAAAGTGAAGTAAAGTGAAGTAAAGTACAGTGAAATGAAGTAAACTGAAGTAAAGAAAGTAAAGTGAAGCAAAGTGAAGTGAAGTGAAGTGAAGTGTAAAGTGAAATGAAGTAAAGTGAAGTGAAGTAAAGAAAGTAAAGTAAAGTGAAGTAAAGTGAAATGAAGTAAACTGAAGTAAAGAAAGTAAAGTGAAGCAAAGTGAAGTGAAATGAAGTAAAGTGGAGTAAAGGAATTAAAGTGAAGTAAAGTGAAGTGAAGCAAAGCGAAGTGAAGTAAAGTGAAATGAAGGAAAGTGAAATAAAGAAAGTAAAGTGAAGTAAAGTGAAGTAAAGTGAAGTGAAGCAAAGCGAAGTGAAATGAAGTAAACTGAAGTAAAGAAAGTAAAGTGAAGCAAAGTGAAGTGAAGTGAAGTAAAGTAAAGTAAAGTAAAGTAAAGTAAAGTGAAGTAAAGTGAAGTAAAGTGAAGTGAAGTAAAGTGAAATGAGGTAAAGTGAAGTAAAGAAAGTAAAGTGAAGTAAAGTGAAATGAAGTAAAGTGAAGTAAAGAAAGTAAAGTAAAGTAAAGTGAAGTAAAGAAAGTAAAGTAAAGTGAAGTGAAGTGAAGTGAAGTGAAGTGAAATGAAGCAAAGTGAAGTAAAGTAAAGAAAGTGAAGTGAAGTAAAGCGAAGTAAAGTAAAATGAAGTCAAGAAAGTAAAGTGAAGTAAAGTAAAGTAAAGTAAAGTGAAGTGAAGTGAAGTGAAGTGAAGTGAAGTGAAGTGAAGTGAAGTGAAATGAAATGAAGTGAAGTAAAGAAAGTAAAGTGAAGTAAAGTGAAGTAAAGAAAGTAAAGTAAAGTGAAGTGAAATGAAGTGAAGTGAAGTGAAATGAAGTAAAGTGAAGTAAAGAAAGTAAAGTGAAGTAAAGCGAAGTAAAGTAAAATGAAGTCAAGAAAGTAAAGTGAAATGAAGTAAAATGAAGTAAAGAAAGTAAAGTAAAGTAAAGTGAAGTAAAGTGAAGAAAAGTGAAGCGAAGTAAATTGAAGTAAGGTGAAGTGAAATGATGTGAAGTGAAGTGAAGTGAAGTAAAGTAAAGTGAAGTGAAGTGAAGTGAAGTGAAGTGAAGTGAAGTGAAGTGAAGTGAAGTGAAGTGAAGCAACGCAAGGTAAGGTGACATGGGTTGAATTGAGGTGATGTGAGGTACGTAAAGTGAAGTAAAGTGACGTAAAGTGAATTGAGGTTAAGTAAGTACTGTTTAATAAACGAGCAGGAGTGTTTCATTATATCTGACAAAACACGAACTGCGAGTTTATTGAACGGCTTCAAAAACGAACCACTTGGTAAGTTCATTGGCGTAGTAAGTTTGAAAAATAACCTTGTCTAAGCCGAGAAAATCAAAGCTAAAGTTTACGTAAATGAGGAGGTATTTTTATCACATATTAAGAGACGATACGATCATGATTTTCTTTTGTGCTTTCCTCATGAATAATTAATGAGTTTTTGAAGGTAAAATAATAGTCAGGTAACGTAAGGTACATACGGTAACGTAAAGTGAAGTGAAATAATGTAAGGTGAGATGAGGTAAAGGGAGATTACTCCTTCATAAAATAAATAGCTTGGTAAAAATGGTAACCTTACAAACATGTACATGACAGCATTGATTCCTTCTCAAAATTCTGCGCGGGCCACCAAACAAGTCTCAGTACCCCCAAATGAACCACGACGCATGCCCATGCTCTATCTTTACCCACCTGTTTCGTCAGAAGCATCTTCTGGCAAGAGATCTAACATTATTTCAATCCGTCTGGTCGCCCTATTAACATCCACTGACTCATCATAAACGCGGGCGGCTGCTGCTTGAAGACAGTTTCTTAAAATGATTGTCGGGTTCAGGCTTTCGACCGACACGTCGTCCGCTCGACTACCGTGCTCATCCTCGGGCTCAACTTCAGGGTCAACATCCATGGGTTCAACATCTTGCGATGCAGCGCTGTTTGAAGGTTGAAGTAGCTCACTGACCGAACGATTGACAAGCTGGTCAATGCGTGGTAGTTGGTCATGTGACTCACGTAACTCGTCGATATGAACAGATCTCCACTTCCCACCTTGGAATCCGACAAAATGTCGACACCCCCCGGCCATCTTCGGCAATTGGATAATGAAGACCATGTGGATAGGTTCGACTCGACCCGATGCATCCTCGAGTGTTCGGCGACGGGTGTCGACGACGAGATATCGACAGCAAGCAATGAGATTGAAGTTGGCTTCACCGTTGTCACATTGAACGAGAAGAAGGCCTTCAGAACCACCTAGCCGTAGAAAGAACTCCCTGAAAATAGAAAAACAAAATAATTGAGATACAAGGGACAGAGCAAGACATGGCGTATAGTGCTACTCTGGTTTAAAGTGAAAATCAGTCAAGTTTTCTATTATAAACTGAGGTTATTTATTTTTATTCTTTTGAAAGTCATTTTCTTCAGTTTCCATTCTGTTAATTCAACCTCGTGGAGATAGTTGTTGCCCCTTTATGGCCAGGTTTCCGGGAGCTCTCCCCTTGACGAGTAAAATCGTCTGGCGTTAGCCAGAGTAAAATTAATAAGTAGAAAAAATTTTTTTACCAAGTAACGGGTTAAGTGGTGACCCCATATTTTTATATTTATAATTATTTAATCTCGGGGAGATACCCACATTAAGTGGTAACCCTATATTCTTATATCTACACTTATATTTAATCTCGAGGAGATATTAACTTTAGGCGGTGACCCCAGTCTTCTATAAATATAATTTTGGAGAGATACTCACTCCATATGGTGACCCTATATAGTTTCCGTGCCTTATATCCACAAGTGTTGTGGTAACCTCAGTTTATGATAGATAACTTGATTGGTTTTCACTTTAAATCAGAGTAGCACTATTCACCATGCTATCGTTCGCCATATGTTTTCTCACACAAACTGTTTACTAATGGATTGAGCGTTTTGAAATTAAGGGTATTGACAATAATTTAGATTTGTCTAATTTGAAAGAACTCTCAAAAATGGTAAAGGAAGACCTTTTACAACTTCTCCGTTAATTCCGTATCATTCTTATCATCCTAGAGAAAGGAGAATTATTTTATGGGAAACCAAAAGACTGACCAATAGATAACTGAAGTGCGGGTCGGGCCGTCCTATCCAAATGAAAAGCTGCCAAACATAGGCTCGTTTTTCAGCCGTATATCGGGCCCCAGTACTTACCTCCCTCGAAATCACGGCTGGACCACATTGTCGATTTGCACCAATCACAAACGTACAGGTACATTTTTAGCAGGCATACATTGGGATTATTGAGTAAGGCATGCGGTCGCATTTTATAAACGTTTGAGATTGATTGACTAAAAGATTTGCGACAGCAAGCTCTAGAAAAATTGGTTAATGGCCAAAACATTTTCCTCTTTTATAGCCTACAGGATCAGGGAAGTCACTTATATTTCAGTCAGCTTCTATGGTTTTTGATATCGTGAAATCCATTTATGCAAAACGTCACAGACAGACACGTTCTGTGCCTCACGCGTCCAGCCGTCTCCTTCAGAAGGGAGATATGTATACCAGGGCCCGGGAGACGGTTGGAAATCGAGCCTATGCCAAGCCATGATAAACGAGTTCGGTAGTACTTTTTTTAAATGTAGTGACCGTTCACTTGACCTATGTCAGAATATTGCCTAAACTGGAGTGTATGTATTTTATGTATTTTTCAAATAGAAGTGACCACGCAATTCCTTTTTTTATTAATGCTAATGTTATGCCAATTAGTATTTTGTATTACCAATCAATTGCAAATTTGATGTATGATGTTAGCAATAACTCAGCACCACCAAATATTCTGAATTTATTTAAATATACGGCTAGTGTCCATTCTTATAATACACGCTCATCTGCATCCAATAATTTCTATATTAAAAATTCTAGACTTGAAGTACAAAAAAATCAGTTTCAAGATTAAATTAAAAATTTAAACGACAACTAAATAATATACTTCTTGATATTCTAAAAATGGAAGATGCATATATTGACACACCCAAGATAATTTCAAAAGTAAAATTAAGCCATCAAAATGTAAAATAATTATCAATCGATTAACTACAGCTGTCTTCATCATTTCTAGATAAATTCTATAGTTTTTTTCTTTCTCGACCTTTTATATGTGAATCATAAAGACAACATTTAGTCTTTATGCTTCCCATATAACTGTCAAATTAATTCAATTTTATCCGAAAATCGACGTGTTATTTGTTTCTTAATATATATATGTAACTCTTGGCCCGCCTAGATTAGCTTTTGCTACTTGTGGGCCAGACAAATTGTAAACTCTAATTTATAAGACTTGAATAAAAATATGTGTGAGTGTGAAATAAGCATTAAAATATGTTGCCATTTTTAGGTGCTAATAGCAGCTCAATAAACCATCGGATTTCGTACGATGTTTAGAAAGCAGAATGCTTACTGCATTGTCTTGGTAAACTGCTGCTCGGTGTGGAATTCCTGAAGGCTGATACAACGAGACTGTGAGACTGGAAATCCTGCGTCTGACGCAATTTTCTTCGCATTGGATTGTGACAACAGACGCGAGTGAGTGCTTATCTAATAATGGAGAAAAGTCTTGTCAAACAAACAAACAAACAAACAAACAAACAAACAAACAAACAAACAAACAAACAAACAAACAAACAAACAAACAAACAAACAAACAAACAAACAAACAAACAAACAAACAAACAAACAAACGTTAATTGGAAACAAAAAAATAATAAACAAGACACCTGAGTCAGGCGTTCACTCGGGCTACTGGCTAAGTGCGGAGGTGCTTGGGTAAAAGATACTGATTGTAGTGTTATTGCAGCAATCACAAAATCGAAGCCTGAATCGAAGGCCTATCTCCTCCGCAGAGGCTCTATCCCGCGCTAGCAAAGGTGGGAGTGGGACGAGGAAGATCAGATCGAAGGGTGAATGTGGTGCATAATTCACACACGTGAACATATTTACAATCAAGACAATTGTCAGCCATATCTGATCACTGTTAAACTATATACAAAGTCAGTCAGTCTAGTTCGACATCTACCAACAATGTGCAAGAACACCTTCATCAAAAGGCAAAGCTGTTGTTTTGTCCAACTCCAAAAGCAAAAGGAGCAAAGAACTTACAACATGTCTCACGGCCTCACTCCATCACAAGGCTAACAACTCACCGGAACCATGAATAGTAGCGGAAGTAAATCTGCAAAAATGCTAAATCGTAACACCCCCAAAAAAAGAAGAAAAAAAAAGAAAAAGAAAAACCCGAGCCGAAACCTAGACTCGGAATACCACAGATAGCCCGAGAAATAAATACATTAAGTGCATAAAAGTGCATAAAATGTATGGTAGTCACTTAATGCTTACACGTTAGTAAGTGTTTAAGATAACTATAAAGAAGAAGGAAGAGTAAGAAGGAAGGAAAGAAAGAAAGAAAGAAAGAAAGAAAGAAAGAAAGAAAGAAAGAAAGAAAGAAAGAAAGAAAGAAAGAAAGAAAGAAAGAAAGAAAGAAAGAAAGAAAGAAAAGAAAGAAAGAAAGAAAGAAAGAAAGAAAGAAAGAAAGAAAGAAAGAAAGAAAGAAAGAAAGAAAGAAAGAAAGAAAGAAAGAAAGAAAGAAAGAAAGAAAGAAAGAAAGAAAGAAAGAAAGAAGGAAGCAATGAAGAAAGGAAAAAAAGGAAGAAAGAAACTAAAGAAGGAAGGAAAGAAGAAAGTAAATAAAGAAAGAAGGAAAGTAAGAAAGAAAGAAGGAAGAAAGAAAGGAAGAAGTGAAAAAAGAAAGGAAGGAAGGAAGAAAAGAAAGAAGGAAAAAGGAAGAGAGGAAGGAAGGAAGGAAGGGAAAAAGAAAAAAAAGAAGAAAGACATAAATAAAGGAAGAAAGGAAAAAAAAAGAAGGAAATATTTCAAAAAAGCTAGAAAGTATTAAAATAAGAAACAAAAACGCAAAGCTGTCAAAAAATCTTCTGCTGCACTACCTGAACAAGGAAACCTTCGTGGTCGTCTTCATCAGATCTACCTAGGGCATGCTTAAGGTAATCCGACAAACTTTTGTGCTTCTGATTTTGAAAATATTCCTGCCATAGTTCATCTGCTTGGTGTTTCAGTTCACTTGCTTTCAGTCTGGCTATTGCATCTGGGGATGCACATTGCACGAGAGTTAACTTTGATTCGGCAAGAATCTAGTAAGAGAAAATTTAGCAAGAACAGTAATATAATTTAACCTTTTACTGTCCGGTTATCCACTTTTGTTAACGAGCAAGGATGCTTAAATTATACAGTCGAACCTCCGTAAGCGACGACCTCCCGTAAACGACCAACCTGCCGTATGCCATCACCACTCGTAAGCGACCACCTCTCGTAAGTTTCCACCTCACGTAGCGATCACCTCTCTCGTAAGCGACCACCTCTCGTAAGTGACCACCTCTCGTAAGTGACCACCTCTCGTAAGTGACCACCTCTCGTAAGTGATCACCTCTCGTAAGTGACCATCCCTCGTAAGCGATCACCTCTCGTAAGCGACCACTTCTCGTAAGCGACCACCTCTCGTAAGTGACCACCTCTCGCAAGTGACCACTTCTCGTAAGCGACCACCTCTCGTAAGTGACCACCTCTCGAAAGCGACCATCTCTCGTAAGCGACCATCTCTCGTAAACGACCACTTCTCGTAAGTGACCACCTCTCGTAAACGACCACTTCTCGTAAGTGACCATCTCTTGTAAGTGACCATCTCTTGTAAGTGACCATCTCTCGTAAGTGACTACCTCTCGTAAGCGACCACTTCTCGTAAGCTACCACTTCTCGTAAGCGATCACCTCTCATAAGCGACCATCACTTGTAGGCGACCACTTCTCGTAAGCGAGTAAGCAACCGCGACTACTTTAACGCTGACGGTTTAGATTCTTTCATTGTTGAAGTGAACTTATATATGGACCAATTTAGCATTGTCAGACCCAAATCAGAACATACAACACAAAACCAAACATACCTGTTCGTCACTGGTCTGATGTTTGGACACTTTCATTATAACAGCAGCTGACGTATCGCTATGGTAACCAACGAAACTATCTCCAGGTTTGAACGAGCTATAAAGTTAAAATAAAGGAACGTAAGCACTTAATATATAGATGTTGTAAATGCCCAACCTCGTCCCCAGGACCATTTGTGGGGGCTGGGCCAAGATGGCGGCCAAGAACAAATGGCCCTGGCACAGGCTGAGCTATCACCACGTCTGATTGGTCGAGATAACATTGGATGTTTTAAGTATTCTTATTGGTGGAAACAAGGCGGGCCGCAGGCTAACTCGCGGGCAATTGTTTTTGGGCTCGAATTATATTAAATAAGTGATACCAGAATTGCTGGCTGTTTAAAACAACTTCAAAATGAATGAAAATGTGAGGAAAGCTGGCGAAACACCCGTAAAAACGTCGGAAGAATATGTAATGATGGGTTGTGTCGTCTCTGTGCCCTGGCTGCCATACAACGAAGTCCATGGGACGGCAAGTTTTCTAAATCGGGCGAACGAAAGACTTGGTGAACAAAGTCAAAAAGTATTTTGGCTGCGAAAGGAAAGTACACCATAGGGCAGAATTTACGTGTTTGGCCATTGAGAAGCAGGTTTTTTTCAAACAAGAATTCTCGACTAAACGAAGCCTAAATTGTTTTCAAAACGCTGAATTGAATCCGCCGAAAACTCACGAAAACAAGGCGGCCCGGCCAGACAACGGCAAGCCAGTTTCTTGCGAATTTGGTACAACGGTGAAGCAAATGATAAATAATAAGGATTTACAGATATTTATTAAAATTGTATTTATTTTAATAATTCGACAATGTATTTGGAAATGAATGTTTTGATTGTTTTTAGTTTGGGTCAGTCAAGCTGAACTAAATATTCAGAAAAAATTGAGCCTGACTAGGCGCGATAAACTTAGTGAAGCCTGGGTCCGAGTAAAAAATGAGTCAAAATATGGCTCATTTTTTGCAGCCTGTGCACAGGGCCATTTGTTCCCGCCATTTTGTTTTTGGCCCAACCCCCACAAATGGCCCTGGGGACGAGGTTGGTAAATGCCCTTACAGTTTGGCGGCTCATGTTGCATATATGACTTATCTCACGACACACCCGATTTTATTGTTCTAACAGATGCTAAACATTCGATTGATCAGTATGCATACAGTGTAATAAATATATGTTATTTACCGGCCGAGGTCTTAAAAAAGGCCCGAGGCCGCAGGCCGAGGGATATTTTTGAGACCGAGGGGAAATATTTTTCTGTACGGACCGACCAAAACGGTAAATAACTTATTTATTTTTTTGTTACATAATCAGATAAATTAACATAATTGAATTAAGTTGCGTAATCGAGATGACGTTCTCGTGATATTCAAAAGTCCAAAGTTTATCGTTCGAGAGTAAAGTTCGATTTGTGAAAAATTCCGTCGAGATGGATGGATGGATGGATGTTAAGATTTATGACGTTTTGTGACGTAAGCGTTTTACGGCCAATGAAAGCCTGCGGTCAGCGGTGAGCTTGTCGCCAGGTAGGTACTTCAAGAACCCCGAACATCATGTATCAGGATAGGTTTGGAGAACTAATAGCCCTGCTAACACTTGTGTAGCAAGGCCTTGATTTACTTAGACTTAGCTATGCTTAGACCTGCTCAGCTATGCTTAGCTATATGTTCGTTCAGTAATGTCTTGCGCATTCCTTGTCGTATTTTTTGGTCGGTTGTAGTGTTTTTACTATAGGGAGTATAGATCGATTTCACTAAGCATAGCTAAGGCATTGTTGGGCAAGGGGGTGTCATGTTGGCCACAGACTGCACAGAGTTGCCTGCGGAGTATACGCTAAATGTTTTCTCCCATTCGAGGCAGCACTTCACTTGCGATACTAATTTCTAGTTGTACGACTTTTTGTGAGCGTTCTGGAACGTGAAATTGGTTCATGAGCGGTCCGGAATGTCCAAAATATTCGTTACATTGTTCGTAATAATAAAATATTTACTTCTCACAAGTATTATATAATTTCAGATGTTTTTTTTTATTCAACTACTTAACGCACAACTTTGAGCAATATGTCAAACAAAAGCAATTGAAAAATGCTATTTGGATGGAAATTTCAGAATTCTAGCTAAACGGAAAGTACTTTAAAAATGGGAAAACATCTGCCATTTTGGTTTAGTTCACAAGAAGATGGTGGCGAATACGAGCCTAACACTTTGTCTAGTTTTCACAAAACGTTTACAAGATTTGTAGTCATATAAAAAACTACTTACTGAAATATCAGATATTTCACTAGTACAGACCTCGCGCTCGGTCAATAAGTAGTATTTATTATATGGCACAAGTTATTTCCGTTGAAATCGTGTGTTCTCATTGGCCGAGACGTGTCACATGCCGGTCGATTATTTTCCGTAATCGACCGGTCGATTAAACAACGAAAGAAAACCGCAAGAATTTTGTGAATTCAACAACCTGAGGACTAAATTATGTATGATTGGGACGATGAGCAATCTGGAAGCGAGTTTAGGAGTCCGAAAGCGATGACAACAAGAGCAACAACGTTGAAAACGATGAGTTTATGTCACACGCTCGAGGTCACACTAAACTGACTAAAGTACGTATCATGACAAGGTATATCTGTAATGTATGTTGTTTCAAAATGCCATATAATAAACTTCTTATTAACCTCATCCGCTTGGTCATTACGGAAAATATCAGACCTCGGTCTTTATGCACAGACCTCGCCCTACGGGCTCGGTCCGTACTGTCAAGACTTCGGTCTGATATTTTCCCGTAATGACCGCGCTCTCGGTTAATAAGAAGTTAATAACCAATAAGCGAAAAATTATATAGTCACTTCGACTTCGACTTCGGTGACTAATTGTTAAATGTCAGTACCTTTCTCCGGAAAATTCTGCCTTGGCTTTAGAGAAAAGCGAAACCCAGTCTTCCAGTTCCTTAACCAACAGTGTTTGGTGTGGAGTCAAACCAGTCGACATGACAAGAAAGTGTTTCTCCAGTCGGTTAATAAGAGGGATTGGAAAGCGCTGATAAACCACGTCTTTTTCGGCAACCACGATCAGTCTGAAAAGACATGACATCGACGTTACGAAGAAACCACATCAGGTGCTTCAACAAGAATTCCCCTTGACAGACTTCCGAAAGAATATCGAAAATTACGAGATAAATGGTCGGGCGTGCTTGGCACAGTGGTTAGCTCACGCGTTTTCAGTCTACTGTGTACCGGCTTCGCTTTCGGGTTCAGTGCAGCTAACGGATAAAAATTTCACGTTAATCGCATGCTGCGATTTGCGTTAAGATGTTTTGCTGACGTTATTATCTCCGCCAGGAGGTTATGTTTTTACCCCTTCCTGTCTGTCTGTCTGTCTGTCTGTCTGTCTGTCTGTCTGTCTGTCTGTCTGTCTGTCTGTCTGTCTGTCTGTCTGTCTGTCTGTCTGTCTGTCTGTCTGTCTGTCGCCAGGATATCTCAAAAACTATGGCACATTTATTCAAAATTTAGAGGAGAAATTAATAAAAAATTGACCGAAAGATTCTCCGTGTATAATTAAGAAATGCTTGATTGCGCTCATTATCTTTATTTTATGCAAATATTTTTTCATAATTTTGGTACGAGTGCAATCAAGCATTTTCTTCATACATGCATGTGTTGGTCTCGTGAGCTAGCTGGTTAGCGGGATGCTCGTTCTCTCTAATAACCCGCTGGCGGAGGTATATGCAGTCACTGACTTCCTCGTTACGATATGATATCGCTTGTTTAAACATCAACCTTTGATAAAATTCTTATTTCTATATTTTTAATTGTTTGCTTGTTTGTTTGTTTGTTTGTTTGTTTGTTTGTTTGTTTGTTTGTTTGTTTGTTTGTTTGTTTGTTTGTTGCTTGTCTGTCTGTCTGTCCGTCTGTCTGTTTGCTTACAAACATAATCAAAATAAACTAAAACAAAAAGAAACAAAAAAAGAAATAGTGCTATAGTTCACTTACTTAAATTTATCTGCCACGCGACATTTAACCCTGTGGCTTCCCAAACCAAGATCCACATACTTTTGACCAGCGAGATATAGGTAATACTAAATAACAAACATAATCTAGTGTTAATGTTTTGGGGGTTAAAAAGCTCCCCAAAAATAAGAACAAGGTTAATAAGAATGAAAGCAACATAAAATGAAGATCACAAAGAACAACAAAACATATATAGCACAACAATAGCAATAACTCGAACGATGAGGACAGAAACAACAATACTGAAGAAGAAGAAATGAGAACGCAAACGAGGACAGGGACAAGAACGAGTAAAACAATAACAGGAACAAGAACAAGGAAAAGCACAGGGACAAGCATGGCAACGACAACAACTAGGACAAAAACAAGTACAAAAACAGGAACAAGGACAAAGTCAATAACAAGGACAACGACTAGGGCAAGGACAAGGACAGGGATGACTAGAACAGGAACTAAGGCTAGGACTAAGACTAGGCAAGGACTAGGATAAAGACTAGGCAAGGGCAAGGACAGGGGCAACGACAAGGCAAGGACTAGGACAAAGACAATGACTAGGACTAGGACTAGGACTAGGACAAAGACTAGGCAAGGACAAGGACAGGGGCAACGACTAGGCAAGGACAAGGCAAGGACTAGGACAAGGACAATGTCTAGGACAGGGACTAGGACTAGGACTAGGACAAAGACTAGGCAAGGACAAGGACAGGGGCAACGACTAGGCAAGGACAAGGCAAGGACTAGGACAAGGACAATGTCTAGGACAGGGACTAGGACTAGGACTAGGACAAAGACTAGGCAAGGACAAGGACAGGGGCAACGAGAAGGCAAGGACTAGGGTTAGGACAAAGACTAGGCAAGAACTAGGACATGCAGGGACTAAGACTAGGACAAAGACTGGGCAACGACTAGGACAGGGACTAAAACTAGGACAGAGACTAGGCAAGGACTAGAGCAAGGACAAGGGCAACGACTAGGATAAAGACTAGGCAAGAACTAGGATAGGGACTAAGACTAGGACAAAGACTAGGCAAGGACAGGGGTAACGACTAGGACAGGGGTAACGACTAGGACAGGGACTAAAACTAGGACAGAGACTAGGCAAGGACTAGAACAAGGACAAAGACAAGAACTCAAGGGACAAGGAGAAGGAGAAGAACAAGTACAAGAACAAAGACAAGGACAAAGACAAGCACAAGCACAAGAACAGCCAAGAACAGGGCCAAGAACAGGGGGCAAGGACAGGGACAAGGACAGGGGGTAAGGACCAGGACAAGGAAAACAAAAACAAGAAGAAAAAAGGAAAACATGTTGATTAATACAAAACAACGGTAACTCCGAAGATGGTAAACATTTTATTAATGATTCAACGTTTCGACAAATTGTAGTCATCATCAGGAATGCTACTGGTTGTGACGGTTACAGTAATATTTTTATAGGTGAAGAAATATGAGATATATATTGTTAGATATTAGCAGAAGATTACTAATTCTCTAGAGACTTTAGTTCCATGGTTAATTCATTGTTAACAAATTTACCTGATTAAGTGCATCATACAGACTCTCATAGAGACTTTCCAAGTTTAGTAATATTACCATTTGGCCTGTTTCCATACATACTTTAATTCTGTTGATGTTGCGACAGATCTAGCGGTAACAAGAATTCAAAGTAAAGTTAAGTAAAGCGACTTCATTTATTGAGGGTAACATACGACAGTATATTTAGATACTGATTACCTAATAGCCCTCACCCTTTCATGGTACAAGTTCGTAGAATAAACTGGGGGAAAGGAGAGAAGATTTATGCCGTCCATTTTATAAATCTGTTTTACGGCCTAAAGGACCGACCATTATTTGTAGCCAGAGTGGGGGCTGAAGAGAAAATACTTTGGATCACAAATTTTTTTTAACTCCACCATATTTAAAACTAAAAATGTTTTAACCCCAACACTGTAAAATAGAGAGAAAAAAATTACCCCACCCCTACACCTATTTTGTTACACAAGATCCTTTTTTTTACAAGATCCCACGTTAATTATGCCAAAAGTAGAGGATGTTTTAAGGTGTCAAAGAGCATTAGCACACAATAATGCCTCCATTAAAGAAATGAAGAAACTCAATGAAAAGCTTCTCAACAGAGAAATGGAATTGTACGACTTAGAATCGAAACCAAGACCCTGGGCAAGCAGCGAGATTTTATCTATAGAAACCTTTTCGGCTTTTCCCAAAGGTGGAAGATATAATCAAAGAAACTGAGTCAATAGCACTGGATATTCAGCATGTCATGCATTAACTAGAAAAAAATTGGGTTGATTATGATGTACACTTATAAAAGGTGGGGTATATTTTTTACCCCACTTTTCCTCTACTAAATTTTCTTTTACCCCACCTCAGATGTGTTGGCAATAAATAATGACCGGTCCCTAAGAACAGAATACATGACATTTTACCTCCTCCAATGGAACATATGTACTCCCCACTCTTAGACACCCTAAACGTTTTATGAGTAGTTACATCCCTTACGCGATTAGGACATGAAATACTACTTGGGATCTATTTTTAACCGTAAATTTGAATTTAAATTAACGCTCATATTTTTATGTATTGCCAGACGTTCTACAGTTGTGATTTTGTGCATCTAGTAGTTTAATTAGTTTCATTCTAGTAAATATTTCACGTTAGCATATTCTTCGCAGGTGAATGGTGCTTTTCACGCAATCTGATTGGTTCCTCTAGCTCGCGATATCCTGCACTATTCACCTGCGGGCAAAACAAAATGGCGGCCAAAATTATAGAAGCAGGAGATTTTGTTGATGAACGAGGCTGATGCAGTAGGGTAACGAGAAAAGTCAACAAAATTAAGTATAGAAAAGTGTCCACAGGTATGTTTCTATAAGGTTTTCTAGTTATTATAAAATATATCCAAATGTTGTAAAAACGGTTTGTCGAAAAATATCGAATACGCCAAGTTGCTAGCGGCCTTGCCTTGCATAAAAGTAACAAAATATAGGAAGGTAAAACTTGTTATTTTGTTTATGTTTTATGTACTGTTTAATAAACGAGCAGGAGTGTTTTATCAGATATAAAGACACGAGGCGAAGCCGAGTGTTTTTATATCTGATAAAACACAAACTGCGAGTCTATTGAACGGCTTCAAAAACGAACCACTTGGTAAGTTCATTGGCGTAGTAAGTTTAAAAAATAACCTTGTCTAAGCTTAGAAAATCAAAGCTAAAGTTTATGTAAATCAGGAGGTGTCTTTATCACATATAAAGACACTGATTAAACATTAACTTCTTTTGAATTTTCCTCATTAATTATTAATGAGTTTTTTAAGCCAAAACAATTATTCACTTCAGTGCCGGTAAATAGTGTAATGAATAATTGTTAACTATCCATTTTATATTAACGCATATACATATACATTTGTATATCTTACACACTGTAAACTTCTACAATTGTTTTGTAAATCTTCCATTCAAGTGTATTTTAATAAAATACAAGAGAGGAAAACATTTTTTAACCCTGTAGTCGGCAGTGATGGCATTTGGTAACTTAGATATTTTACTGTCTACGGCAGACGATTTTACTTGACAAAGGGAAACGTACCGCTTACCTGTGTGTAATGTTGGTCTTTAGGAAAACTACTTCCAAATATAATAATGGGATCGTGATCTGTTCCTTCAAGGAATTGTTGTTGCAAGATTCTTAGCGCAGCGTAGTTCTCCGTGAGAACTAGTAAATAACGACTTTCCCTGAAAGCAAATTCAAATATTTTGGCATTTGACAACTTACTTTACATAGAATTCATATAAATAATATCGCATTTGGATGATAGGCACTTTAAACTAAGAAAACTTTGAGGCCCAAAACAAGACTCGAACTTACAACCTTCCGAGTACTATCCGGACACTCTATACTAACGTATACTGTAGATAAACAGAGAAAAGTCTTCGTTAAGGTTTGCAGCGTCATTTCGGTAAAGCGATTTCAATTCGTCAGAATTTATTCCACAAAAATAAAATAGATATCGTTAGAAAGCTATTAATTTGTAGAATACAAGACATACAATGTCGTCTTTGATTTTGCGATAAATACAAACCAACAATAGGTTTGAATTTTTAAATTAAAACCAGAAGGCTACACGCGGAGTAAAAAGCGTTTTATTTTGTTCGAAATCTTTTTTTTGCAGTACAACGGTGTCAGCGTTTTTTAATATGTCGAGTTTTGCCGATTTCATTGACGACCACGGACAAAATAAGTCATAAAATCGAAACCAGCCAATAAATAAAAAAACAAAACATGCTGACACCGTTTTGCTGGAAATTTATCTCGGAATCAAACTGCAAAATTTTTTATTGAACAAAACGGAACGCTTTGTTCTAAACCCCCCCCCCCCCCTAAGTGAAGCCCCCCTCGGGTTTTACTTGAAACATTCGCAACTATTATAGGCTTGTGTTTACCGCAAAAACAAATACAACATTGTATTCTACAAATTAATAGCTTTCTAACGATATGTATATTTTATTTTTGTAGCATAAATTCTGACGAATTGAGAGCGCTTTACCGAAATAACCCTGCAAACCTTAATGAAGACCTTAATACGCGTACGGTCCTTACCCTTCGTCTTTTGTTCTTTCAAGACTTTGTTTGATAAGAGAGACAGGATGGCTTTCTGGTGATGGATGCTATAGACAAAAAAATAACATAGCTTTACACATACACGATCACGAGCTGGTGCAACAAGCATATACACGTGCACGTACAAACATATAAACATAAACATAAACTTTATTTCACAATGAAACTATTACAACTAAAACAAGTAGTTACAATATGAAAAGGACGCCAGAGGTTATCCCTAGATATGGCACCCTTGCACATTTACATATACTCATACACATTTACAGAAATACAATACATAAGAATAATGTACAATATACAACATATACTATGAAGTTTGGAGTGTGACTGTAGAATTGCACACAGTAATTCGCCGGCCAGGCCAGGTTAGGTCAGGTCAAATAAGATCATGTCAGGCCCGATGAGGTCAGCTAAAGCCAGGTGAGGTCAGGTAAGGTCAGATAACGTCAGATGAGATCAGGTAAGATCAAATGAGGTCAAGTCAGATCAAATGAGATCAGGTCAGGTGAAGTGAGATGAGGTCAGGCCAGGTTAGATCAGGTCAAATGAGACCAGATAAGGTCAGATGAGTTCAAGTAAGATCAAATGAGGTCAGGTCAAGTCATATCATGCGGTCAGGTCAGATCAACTAAGATCAGGTCAAATGAGATCAGGTAAAGTCAAATCAGGTCAGGCCTAACCAAGCAAGGTCAGGTCAGATGGGGCCAGTCACGACTTTAGGTTAGATAGATAGATAGATAGAATCTTTATTTAAACACGGTAAAAATCATCAGTACAAATGTTCAATATATATAAATAATTAAGATAGTCTAAAGTTATCAATTATGTTAACTAAATTTACAATATGAATATAATATTTACGTAATATGATACAAATAAAATACAGAATAATAAAATAAATAAATAAACTACTATGTACTGTTTTACATGATTGCCGTGTGGGAGTCCGACGCTGAGAAAAATTTATCGACACCCCTTCTGAATGCGTTAAGGGACTTGACTGATCTCAAATCGTTAGGGAGATGATTCCACAGAAATGCTCCACTGTAGCTGAAACTTTGTTTTAAATAATCCGTTCTAGGTTTAGGTAACTCTAATTTATTTTCAGAATCCCTTAGATTATAATTGATTGTACGTAAACTAAATAATTCTTGTAAATACTCAGGAGTAAGCTTGTTGATAGTTTTGTATATCAGTAGTGTTGCTTTGTGTTTCTTGCGGATAATAGACAAGTTGTCCCAGTTGAGCATATTTAAGGTCGCGACAGATCTTGTTTCATAATTAAATTTAGTAATCACTCTGGCTGCTCGGTTTTGCAACTTTTGGAGTTTATCCATTAATTGCTTACTCAGGCCATCCCACACTGAATTACAATAATTAAAGTGGGGCTCAATCAAGTCTGTGTATATTTTCAAAGCGGTATCGTTGTCTATAAATTGTCTATTTCGCTTAAGAGCTCCAATGTCAGAGGAAATCTTTTTAGAAATTACATCGATATGCTCATTCCAGGACAAAGTGTCATCAATAGTTAGACCTAATGACTTGATGTGCTTAACTCTATTGATTTCTTTACCATCTATGCAAATATGAATATCACAATTATTTTGAGTCAGGGGTCTTTGACGAGAGCCAATGATCATGAACTCTATCCTAGCAACATTAAGGCTCAGCTTGTTTTCCCTAAGCCAACTATGTAAGTTATTTAGTTGGATATTCATACGTTGTTCTAGGTCATTTATATTCGGACCAGAGAAACTAATATTTGTATCGTCCGCGTACATTCTAGGCAAACCATCATCTAAGCAGTTTGGTAGGTCATTGATATAGATCAGAAATAAAAGTGGGCCAATTATTGACCCCTGAGGAACACCACAGCTAATTGGCTTTGTATTAGACAAATGTCCATTGACATAACATTTTTGACTTCGGTTTGTCAAATATGACTGAAACCATCTTAGAGTGTTTTGGTCGACACCATAGTGTGATAGTTTGCGCATTATGATTGTATGATCAATGGTGTCAAAAGCCTTCTTTAGGTCAATAAAAACTACCCCATTAACAAATGAAGGTTAGGTCACGTCACGCCACGTCAGGTAAGGTGAGCAAATGTCAGAACAATCCACTACAGTCAGTCAGTCAGTCAGTCAGTCAGTCAGTCAGTCAGTCAGTCAGTCAGTCAGTCAGTCAGTCAGTCAGTCAGTCAGTCAGTCAGTCAGTCAGTCAGTCAGTCAGTCAGTCAGTCAGTCAGTCAGTCAGTCCGCAAACGAACAAACTAATTTCGGAAATACGTTATAATAATAAGGGATTATATGTCTCACCTTACAACAGAACTTAAGCTCCGTCGGAAACAAGAGGTAGAATATCTTGATTGGATCAACATCATCCAAACCGCTGAAGTTGCGCCTTATGGCCTGCTCTAACTCAAGCTCGCTGACTTGGCCATCGTCTGCTTGGGCGGCAAAGCCATAAACCATCTTAACCAAGCTATGAAAAACAGACAAAAATATTGAATTGAAACAAATGCAAGGGTTAAACCAGAATTTCTCACACAATAAACTGTTTCGTTCTCAACTATGTTAAGTTAATTTTAAAGGGGCAGTAAGGCGCGAAAATTGTCTATCCCAATTTTGATTTTATTTAGAAGTGTTTTTAAAATAAAGAAGAATAACCTCCTCGTTTGTTCAATTTCTCATCTTGTTCCAAAGATATTTTAGTTGAAAAAAAATGCAAATAATCTCGTCGTATACGAACTAATAGCCAACTCGGCGAAGCGCCTCGTTGGCTATGAGCTCATATACGACTCGAGCTCATGGTATAACTGTTAAATATATTCCTCATTTGGGGAAGTTTGTTTGATCTGTGTGGAGTAGATGACATCATAAGGCATCTTATTTGCATGTTACAAAACCTGAATATCTCTGGAACATGATGAGATATTGATTTAATAAGAACGCTATACTTTCTCATATGGAAAGTACTTTTAAATAAAATCAAAATTGAATAGAATGTTTTCCATCTTACTCCCTTTTAAATCAGACTTAAAGCTTTTGATATACTAATGTTAAAAAAAGGAAAAGTGGAGGTCACCGAACTCATTTAGAAAATACAGCTGCCAGTAAATTATGATATTTTCTCAATTTGTGACTATTTTTGGCTAACTTTGGATTTCGACTTGTTAACTTAAAAAAATCCTTCGTAAAAACACTTAGTTTATACTGACTGAAGTTTTTTTTTATATTTTAGATCCACCTATATATGAACTATTTAGTGGCAACAAACAATGGATTAAAATTTGACAAAAATAGCAAATGACAAACATTTCCGCGGTATAAGAATGTCCACATTCCTTTTCGAAATGATTTTTTCTCTATTCTTTCATATATGCTGTAGAGCACGTAGAGAAAATTAATAAATAAAAAGGTGGGGGTCACCGAGTGTCTTCGTAAGTTACACAAGGTTAAAGCTTCAACATGACGTATTTTCCTATTATTTCATCCATATTTCTCAAACTCGTTAATAATTCATGAATTATCGTGGCCAATCCATGAACGTATACCACATCACATGCATGAGTTTTGATACCCAATGAAAACCTGTAGGAAATTTCCTAGTGAACTGGATCACATCTCTTAATCTGCATATTGAAATAGACGAAGAAAACACTGCAAATCGCGATGCAAATACTCGTTTGAGAAGCAAGATCAAACACTCGTTTATCGTGTTTCACCAGGGGACTCCAAACACGAGAAAACAAATGAAAACCGAGGGCGCACCTCGGGGCTGCGCCCTCTGTTTTCATTTGTTTTCTCGTGTTTAGAACCCCCGATGAAACACTCAAACTCGTGTTTGATCTATTACACGCAACCACGCAAGAAATTCTTCATTCTTTAAAAAAACCCAAAATTAAGTTAGTATCTTCATATCAAAGTTATTCAATTCAATTCAATTCAAAGGTCGACTATATTAAAATCATAGGGTAAAAGAACATATCCTATTTTATGGTAAGAAAACATATCATATCCTAGTAGCGCTTTAGCCACCTAGTGACATTTTTATGTGTTTTCGTCACTGATGTTTCAGGACGTATTATTGTTCAAAATTTTCCGACGAATATATTTAATTCGCTTTTATTTTCATTCATATCAACTCAGTAATTTTCCCGCCAAAACCTGAAGGTCATTAAAAAGGACGTGATGCCCTCTCACAGTCTCTCAGCAACCAATCAGCGAGCGCCATTTGGCGTAATGACCCGAAAACAAGCTCAGCCATATAATAGTGCATAATGACTTATCGGAGAAGTTGATATACCATTGCTATTACGCCGTTCTTTGAAGCTTTGCATGATGACTGCATATTAAAATATGTTTCATTTGTTTGTTTTATTGATGTAACTTCTCTGAAGACGGTCTGGGTTAACAGACCGAACGCTCAGAATAATTAAATAACATGGTGTTAACCCACAACTAAAACATTTTGATATCATTGCTATATACTATTAAACCAAATTGATCAGTCAATATACGCTTTTTCTCAGACAAGTAAGTTTTGGCGCGAAAATTTCTGAGTGCATTTGCATACAAATAAAAGTGAACTCGGTCCTTTATTGAAATATTCCAAACAACTAAATGTGCTGGAGCATTACTGCTGGTTTCCTTCTTTATCTAAAAACACGAAAAAATGAAAGCCGAACTGGTGTAGTAGACAAGAAGGGACACAAAATAAAAGCTAAGAGGTAATTGGTTACAGCAAATTCCGAATACGAAAACAATGTTCAAAACTTAGAAATAAAATGAACCAAATAGCCATATAATAAATCCCTTATTAACCTCGTGTGCTCGGTCTGTACGGGTAAAAGTAAAGGTAAAGGACTGGGCGCTAATCATCCTTATACTCGCAGCCAGCGGCTGAATTACGAAGGGCGGTCCAGAGGCACATCAAAGGCGCTGCAGGCAGCCGCCATACGACACAATTCAGAACAGGGATCACAGCTAAGATGCAGGTGTTGATTTTACGGAGGGAGGAAAACCGAAGAACCCGGCGAAAAACCTTCGAAGTACAGGAGAGATCAACTACAACTCTACTCACGTGAGTTCCACCCATCCAAGTGCTATACCCGTTTCACCGAGCTTAACTTTTGGTGAGAGACAATAGGTTAACAGCACACGTCACCCGTGCTTCCCTACGAGAATTAAAGTACATGTATTTCCCTTAATGTTACCACACAAACCTTGCTCCTTCGTCGTTCGGTCTGTACGAAAACCCCATGCAAATACTTTTCCGTACAGACCTCACAATCAGTTAAGTCTTTTTTAATATGCGCTGGTCATCGTACCTGTAAAAATCACGTAGGCCAAAAAATTCCTCTTTTCTTGCCTCTTCCAGTGTTTTAGATTTTTTCTGGCTCTGATACAGTTTCTGATATCCTTTAGCTAGCCTGTCGATCATTGGTTCAATTCGTTGTTGAACGTGTTTATCACTTGAGCATATCCCGCTAGACGTTAAAAGAAAATGCAAAAAATTATCACGCACGTATTTTACAAGTAGAGAGTAGTATGCTTTAGCATATATCTCGCAGATTAATAGCGCTTTTTACGCAATGTCATTGACTCCTCAATCTCTGGATATCCTGCACTATTCACCTGCGGGCAAAACAAAATGGCGACAAGTTTTGTTTTGTTTACTGAAGCAGGATATTTTGTTGTTAAACAAGTGAGAAACGTCAGCAAAATTAAGTAGAAGTGTTGTCCACAGGTATGTTTCAATTTTTTTAAGCCGTTAATATATTCAAAAGTTGTAAAAACTGTCTTGTCGACAAGTCTTACATGAAAATACCGAAAAATGCAAAAATGTTAAATTTATTATTTCATTTATAAGGTACATGCTAAAACAATTATCTTCTCCAATAACCCATTATATACATGCGTGTACGTCACATCTAACATTTACATATCAAACAAGCTGAAATATCTCAAAAACGAAGAAAACAAACAAAAAAATGCTAAAGATGTTACTTTGTCATTTTAAGTGTTCTTTCAAACAAGACAAACATAATTTTCGTGTTATAGGCACTTTAAGCCCCCCCCCCCCCTCCCCCTCTTGGGTAATATACAAAGTAATTACGTATCTTGACTTACTTAGCGCTGTCTATGAGTTCATCAAGTGTAGGGACTCCTCTACTCAGCATAATTCCGCGGTTCATTTTGGCTGGATCCAGAGCCCAGTTGGACAAGCCAATAAACCCAACACGAAGATGTTCGAGTGCGTTCCCTGTCGAAGAGTCTTCTTCGGTAGCAGTGCCGTCTTCCAGTAAAGGATGCAGGGTTTTCAACGGCATTAATGGAGAATCTTCAGCCAATCCTATTTCGTCGAGAACCACGACAGACACAAATTTGTTGAGGTCTTTGTCTTTTTGAAGCTTAGAGCATTGTCTGAACGTGGACACGATGCCTTCTGGGGTCGATAAAGGACTGCACTGATAGGACTGCATGTGGATCTATTTTGAAAATACAAGTGTTACATTGAATAAGAACGAGACGACATTTCTTTACTCAGTGCACGAGTCATCACGTAAATATAGTAGATTAGTGGCTGTTTAGTGTTTACATGGGAGGCGGGATGGGACGTTTGCCGGGATGAGACGTTAAGCAGGATCGCATTGCTACTATATAGAATAGTAATATATTCACAGTGGTCCACCTCCGACACAATACCTTGGGAATTAAGAATGGGACTAAGGTAATTGTTCCGCCAAGGTATCAAAGCGGGTTATACGGCAGGGTTTCACGTGTGTTGCAGCTGAGGGGAGGTGGGTGGGTAAGTGTCCTGAAAATAGGGTTGCTCCTTCTTCTCTTGTGCGAAACGGTGAAATGATGAAAAACCCTACTAGCAAACAGAATTTAAACAAACTGATAACCCCCTGGGATTTAATAATTAACAGGATTTAGCCAGCGTTGGTTAAAATAATTTAATTCCCCTCTCTAAGGTATTATGTGATAGGCATCCCACTGAGAATAGTCTAGTATCAAACATCCATATAGCCGAGTTTCAGGCTGTTGCGCGCGCATCATTTTCAAAAAAACTGGCAAACTCCATTCAAAGTAAACATACTGTTTGAAATAAACAAAGTATAGATACAGTTTCTGGATGTTTAACACTGTTATTCTGCTGTTGTTGGCCCGCTAGCAAGTCTGTTTGCCATTGCTTACCTTGGGGGGAGCCGCCCGCCAATTCCTTTGCAAAATGATGCGCGCGCAATACCCTGAAATTCGCCTACTATTAAAAAACAATATGGATGTTTTGATACCAAACTGTTCTTTACGTCTAATCTGTATAGTTGGATATAGCTCTTCTAGGAGGGAGCCTAAATTTGTGATAAAGGTAAAGATAAAGGACTGGGAGTTAATCATCCTTACTCGCAGCCAGCGGCTGAATTACGAAGGACGCTGATCAACGTGGCCGTGTCGAAGGCATAGACCTTGAGCAATACCCCACCAGAGTACTGGGGCGACAGCATTAACATCGTGAAATCGAGGCTGGTAGGTACATCAAGCAAAAACTGAATGAATTATCCTACATTGCGAACTGCGAAGCCATTGCGAAGCCGTTCTTTCTAATAAACTAAAGAAACTGCCACTTAATCCATACATCTTAAACTGGTATTTAAGCTTCCTTAAAGAGAGAAAAGAGAGGGTTGTTTTTAATAATACATGCAACTTGCGACTGGAAATCATTTAATAAGGGGACTACTCAGGGAAGTGTGAGCGGCCCTTACTTACTTATTTAGCATATTTTTAAATGACATTGAAATTAACCATAGTTTGGAGATAGCTCTGTTTAAATATGCCGATGATTCTACCATACTTGTCCCTGTTAGGAATGATTCCGATATGTCTAATTGATTTGGTCGGCCAATTTTTTAAATGGTCTAGTCAAAACTGATGTCGTGTAACTCAACCAAGTGTAAGGAATTAATATTTCGTAAGAAAGGTAATTTAATAACTTATCCGAATATTATGTCTATACCACATTATACAACAACCTAAGAAAAACAAACAATCTGATTGGCTAAGAACTATGCGTTATTAAAGTACACATGCACAGCTGACGTAACGAAGTCGCAAAAAAATTTTGTTTTATAAAAATTTGATTGCAACTTGGTACAAAATGAAGTGCATTTCAACTGTCTGAGGATTACACATATCATCCGTGATGAGAGACACGGCCATCAAGTCGTTGTCCGACGACACAGACATTAAAATTATCGACATAAATACGGTCATGCTGTCTCATGCAATACCTTCGTCTCCGGCGCACAACGCTATCTACTCCAAAGCTTCAGAAATGTTCTGATACAAACACAGAACATATAATTTCGCTGGTTAGTACGCGTGCTTCTCGGCTTTCTCCAACGATAAATGCTTTACCATCTGAATTTGCAGCATAAGAAGCGTCCAAATATACATGGGACAGCAAGATCCCGTCCAAAAGAACTAATCTGTTTGTTCAACGATAAATATTTTGGCTAGAAATGCCGACGAACGGACGAAGACACGAAGTTTGAAGTTTGAATAAACTTTCAATTTGTCATGATCATGATTTGCATAAATTATACGTGACGTAACCGGAAGCTGAAAAATTAGCCAATCTGGACAGCATTATTTCTTCTGTCGCCCAATCAGATTGCTTTATTTGTATAGATCACTTATGACGTAATTAAACCTGAATTGAAAATTTTACCTCCTTTTCAATAGCCCTGCGGTTCGACGATTCAAAAATATCAAACATTTCTTATTAAAATAATAAAATTTGATGTATAAAGCAAATAGATGACATTTTTCCGTGCGTGTGTACGGTAATAACGCACAGAAGACGTCACAGCGTGTAAAGAACAACAGTCACGCCACTCGACTGCATCTCGTGTCGTACTTTTTTGTTCTTTACACGCTGTGACGTCATCTGTGCGTTATTACAGTACACACGCATGGAAAAATGTCATCTATTTGTTAAATGCACTAAGCTTACCTTGTTAGGAGTTACTTTTCAATCTAACTGTAGATTTTCAGCACATGTCAAATGTAAGCTCGTCAAAGCTAACAAGAGTCTATTTATACTGATATCTTCGCGCAAAGAGGGATTTAGTCAATCTGAAATTGATCACCTGTTTCACAGTGTTGTGTTACCCAACATAACGTATGGCTTATCAGTTTATTGTGCATCTGACGCCGAAATTACTGCAATTCCGGGTTTTTTAAACCGTTGTTTTAAACGTAGATACATTTCTCAGCCGATTAAGATTCGAATGTTATTGGAAAAACAAGATAAGAATATATTTAATAAAGTAAAGAGACTAGACACATCCACTACATAAGTGACTGTTGTTCTTTACACGCTGTGACGTCTTCTGTGCGTTATTACAGTACACACGCACGGAAAAATGTCATGTATTTCTTAAATACAAACATTTTCACAAGAAGAGCCTTCGTGTGCCGACCTTTGCACAAATCTCCACGGCACTTGAGGGAGAACTTTAACTCAGAATTGTTTTAGCTGTGCCGGGTTTCTTCCATTTAATCCACTGCCAGGTATATCTTCTTCGCTTAAGAAACATGGACCATATACCAGACTGTGGTGATCTATTTTGAATTTGGCGGCCCTACCAGCCTCGATTTCATGTTAATGCAGTCGCGCCAGTACTCTGGCGGGGTATTGAATAGGGTCTATATCACAGGCGCTCCAGGCAGCCGCCAT
Organism: Paragorgia papillata; assembly: GCA_035771165.1. NCBI lineage: Eukaryota > Metazoa > Cnidaria > Anthozoa > Scleralcyonacea > Coralliidae > Paragorgia > Paragorgia papillata. The sequence continues at coordinate 889,259 of JAWNZC010000123.1, forward strand.
ACGACACAGTTCAGACCATGGATCACAGCTAAGATGTAGGTGTTGATTTTACAGATGGGGGGGGGGGGGGGGGGGGGGACGGAGAACCCGGTGAAAAACCATCGAAGCACACAGAAGTATAACTAAACTCTATACTCAATCGAGTCTCAAGCTCGACAATGGGGTCATTCCCAAGCGGTCACCCATCCAAGTACTAACCCAGTCTAACGGGGCTTAATTTTTGGTGAGAAGCAACGCGCTAACAGCAATATTATCTGTATGTAACACAAATATTCATATGTAACATTTACTTTTCAATATTTGTACTGTAAACTATAGTGGTAAAGCAAATTCAGTAAACTCAAGAACTTTCAGATTAAGAACTTACCTGTTTCAACTTTTTGAATAACTCACTTTGAGAAGCATCTCCTTTCATGTGAGTTGAGATGACATCTTTGGCCAATGATTTTGAACTTCCTGGCTTACCAACCACAAACAGCGGAATCCTGAGCTCGGTACAAATGGCCATCATAAACACATTTTCACTTAATGCGGTATTTCTCGCAATGTTTTGACCAAGTTCAATGTTGTTCAAGAATGCTCTCTGACATCTGAATAGATAATAAAAATACAACATTTTTTTTCTCATTAAATTGCCTATGAAGCAAAAATTAGATTTATCTTATTTTCGTGACATAAAATCAGCCAGCTAACCGGGCTAGCCCGCCTCATATAAACAGCCCCTTAAAATAATAAAGAATATTGATTTACAGCTCTTCCGTATTTCAATTTGTTCTTGAGATATTGAGATTTGCTTGATATGCAAATTTAACCCCTTGACATCACACGTCTGTAAAAATGACTTTTTGAAAAATGTTATATATCTTTGAAATTATCAAACGAAATCACTTGAAATTAATCTTGTACATGCGTGACTCCCACAACTAGAACTAATAATAAAACAATTATAATCATGATAGTAGTGGTTGTGGTGAAAACACGATAATAATATGACGATAAGGATACGATGACGTAAATAATAATTAGAGCTTGAATCAAACTCACTAAATAATACAACACAATGCCACACCACACCACACCACACCACACCACATACCCCACCTCACTACACTGCATCGCACCGCACCACACCACACGGCAATGCAATAGTAGAGTGGAGTGGAGTAGTGTAGAGTAGTGTAGTGTAGAGTAGAGTAGAGTAGAGTAGAGTAGAGTAGAGTAGAGTAGAGTAGAGTAGAGTAGAGTAGAGTAGAGTAGAGTAGAGTAGAGTAGAGTAGAGTAGAGTAGAGTAGAGTAGAGTAGAGTAGAGTAGAGTAGAGTAGAGTAGAGTAGAGTAGAGTAGAGTAGAGTAGAGTAGAGTAGAGTAGAGTAGAGTAGAGTAGAGTAGAGTAGAGTAGAGTAGAGTAGAGTAGAGTAGAGTAGAGTAGAGTAGAGTAGAGTAGAGTAGAGTTAAAGTGGAGTGGTAAGGTATTACATTTGATAAAAGAGAAAAAGAAATAATAAATCTACTTAGCTTAAATACAATGTGAAATTTACATTTACAAGTAAGTTGAGTGGAGTGGAGTGGAGTGGAGTGGAGTGGAGTGGAGTGGAGTGGAGTGGAGTGGAGTGGAGTGGAGTGGAGTGGAGTGGAATGGAGTGGAGTGGAGTGGAGTGGAATGGAACGGAACGGAACAGAATAGAATAGAATAGAATAAATTACAATATATATATACAGTGTGTATCAAAAAAATTCGAACCCTTAGAAAATGAATTAGCATTCTTTTCAAACAACCTATTGTAGTAGTTTGAAAGCCCTAAAAGCGCTGCGTTATAAATTAATCAGCACATAAGTGCTTAGGGCTTTCAAACTACTACATAGGTTGTTTGAAAATAATGCTAATTCATTTTCTAAGGGTTCGATTTTTTTTGATACACACTGTATATCTATAACGTCACAAAAACTAGCCTTATAATCTCTTTCGCCATCCTGTCAGCACCCCCAGGTAATGGGCATTGATCAGTGAAATATTTCGAAATATCTTTGCAATATACATCTCTTTCATACAGTCGTGCATGGTAGCACACGCCAATACCAAGGACTAAGGCCTTCGTCAGCTTGTTCAGAGGCTGCGTAAAAAGAAAGAAAAACATTAGAAGACCTCCGCCAGTGAGTTATTAGAGATGTTTATAGGGAAATGACATATCCCGCTAACCAGGCTAGCTCATGCTGGGCCTACACATGTATGAATAAAATGCTTAATTGCCCTCGTACCATTATACATCTTTTTTATCTTTTGATATGTTTAAAGAAAACTCTATTCCTTGGCGTAGTAATTTACGAAAATATGTCATGGAATTCACATATATCTCATATATCAAACAAAATATCAAAATCTATTGGAATAATCTTTAGAGCAAGCTTTTACCTCTTGAAGCCCTCCTTACGAACCTTATACTTTTGTATGGTTTACCCTTATCTGCAATATTGCAATATTGTATGGGCTTCTACTTACCTAACAAATCTCAATCGTATTGTTCTGTTGCACCATAGACAATCCAGAAGACATGGATTGTCTATGGTTGCACAAACGCATAATCAGAATATTAAACAATAGTAAATTTGATGCTCACACGGATCCAATATTCATGCAGAGATCTTCACGTATTGAAATTTCATGATATTTTTAAACTATAAACAGGACAGTTTGTATTTTTGTGTACAAATAAGCTACTTCCAAAAATTTTTAATGAGATGTTTGTTTTCAGCAATAGTACACATGATTATAATACAAGAAATACTAAAATACAACGAATACCATTTTGTAGGACTAAGTTAAGACAGTTTTCTATTCAGTATCAAGGATAAAAATTCTACAATTCTCTGCCAGATGAGGTTATAAATATAACTTCCTTTTCTTTATTTACATCCAAATTAAAAAGTATCTAAAGCTCTGAATACGGAAACATGTCTGTATCTTGAGATTTCTTATCTTATTTTTTTACACACTTTCTCTGCTTTACCGTATTATTATTATAAGTAATAACATGACTTGAGGGAAATTAGCGATTACATTTCCCGCAGGCGAGGGAAGGTTTGTGAAAGCGGCCCGAGGACTTTTACAAATCTTCCCGAGGCAAAGGGGAAATTTAATCGCTAATTTCCTGGAAAGTCATGGTATTAGTTTGTAATATTATGATCGCCGAGGAAATCTTTGAGAATCTTACCGACAGGAAATTTACACGGTTGATCAGAGAAGTTGCATCTAATTTTCCCGCGCATGTTGATGAGGGAAAATATATGCAAGCGGGAAATTTAGACGAAGACAAAAGATTTCTTTGTCTTCTAATTTTCCCTCATCAACATGCACGGGAAAATTAGAAGACAAAGGATAAATTTCCCTCTTGCATGAGCAATGAGGGAAATACGTGGTTTACATTCCCTCGGAGAACAAAAGAATCCGAGGCGATCATGGTATTACACAAAATTATATCGCATAATTGTTACTCCCAGAGGTAGCCTAAATTCTAATAAGCCTTTTGGTTTCAATTTTATAGAATTCCTCGCCACTTTTAATTAATTTTATTTATGTACTAGCTTATTTTGTGGCAAAAATTATAGTTAAATATCATTAAAAATCATTCTCAAACCTCAAATGTGCATAATAATTTTGTTGACTGTTATATATTTTGATATAAAAAGATGGCCCAACCCCTAAATGTTCATAAAAAATCTGTTGACCGGAAACTACACAATAATGCTAAAATAGGAAGTTTTGAATAGTACGGCACGAAGTACTAGGGTTTTGAGCGCTTTTCATCTAAAGTACGTGACATAAAAAATATTCTCCTCCTAACCTTTCACGTCGGCGAGTAAAATAGTCTGGCGTTAGTTATAAGTAAATATTTATTCAGGTAACATCTAATTTAGTATACAACTATAGTTTAAATGGAGAAATGAAAGTAGCGTGCTGCGCAGGCAGTGTTCAGACAACAATCAGAATATAGTAAGGTTTGGTAAGGTTTGATATACTGCCGAAACAGAGAACGTAGGAGTATAATGTTTCGAGCGAAGGCCCTTCGACAGAAACGTTTCTCTCGGACGAAGGGCCTTCTCTCGAACCGTTCCAAGTTGTCTGTTTCGGCAGTATATCAAACCTTACTATATTTCGATTGTAGTTTCAATGGAGTCTTGCTTAAATAGTAAAATAATACTACAAGACACTACTACATTATCTACTACAGTTGACTTTTACACACATATACAAACAAACAAACAAACGAACAAACAAACAAACAAACAAACAAACAAACAAACAAACAAACAAACAAACAAACAAACAAACAAACAAACAAACAAACAAACAAACAAACAAACAAACAAACAAACAAACAAACAAACAAACAAACAAACAAACAAAAGACTGGAATAGATAAATTCATTCCAACTAGAGAATCAAGGCACATCATAGATTGGTTTTAAAGACAGAATTGCATTTCTGAGTTAGCCAAAGTAAAACATATAGAACTTGAGAGTTGGATGCCGCCAACAAAGGTTAAGCAAATTTTCACTACGAAAAGAATCACTGAAAGCAAAAATATCAAGCACTTTATACAAATTGTTAAATCACTTTACTTGATTCATTCTAGCTTCTAAAGATATGGCTTCGTCGTCCTCCTCGCTATCGTCGTCACTGGATTCCTCATTACTGTTAGTGTCAAGCTCGGTAGTAATTTTGGGAAATTAAGTCCGAGTTGACGTAAAACCACGTGATCACTTTCATTGCTCTTTCGACGTCACGCAAACTAACAAAACTACATTCATCCTAGAGAAAATATAGACAAATAAATAGGTAATAGTTTTTAATGTATTTCGTTTTGTTTCGCTTAGTTTGTTTTTTTTGCGTTTCGTTTGAAATTGTTTCATTTCGTTTCGAGTTGTTTCGTTTGAAATTGTTTCGTTTCGAGTTGTTTCGTTTAAAATTGTTTCGTTTCGAATTGTTTCGTTTCGAAATGTTCGTTTCGTCTCGAATTATTTCGTTTTGAATTGTTTCGTTTCGAATTGTTTCGTTTTGTTTTGAAAGTCACGTGGTGGACACTAATAGTGATTGAGCGCATACATAGTACAACGTGACATGCAGTGACAAAGAAACTTTCCCAAAATTATAATACAAACCTTCTGCTTTCGCATGTACTTCTGGGATGCTGACAAAACCTTCGCAATGCAAGATGCTTGTGAGTCATTACCAGGAATAAATTCAGCTTTTGTTTCGACGGCAGTGCTCTGCAACAAAAGATAATATCTGAGAATGGTTCATGGTTTGGCGTGCTCCATCGAGTTATGGATGTACGCGAGAAGTTGGGAGTCTGACTCTGATCTCTATATAACTGGATTGCTCATCCTTTATGGTCAGCAGTAAACATTTTGAAGCCACTGGCGACCGTATATTGGTACTCCAGGTCCAATGTGCCTTGCGGGCTTAAGAGTAGCCTGAGTTTACCGTGGGAGTCGAGTCGAAAGGCCGTAAAACAATTGTCAGATGGCAATTTACTGTTACCATTGGAAAACAGGAAAATACAAGGCAATTACAGTCCGAAATTATCAACTATATACTTCAATGCTTTGTAAAGAGATATGCTTTAATACCAAAGGTATACTAGAAATACATCAACGCAATAACCCCTATCCCGCTTTTACAATACTCCCTGATTAGAAAACGTTAATGCAACCCCCCCTTGCGCTCTTTTTTATTGCGGGCCTGTAAATAGCTACTCCTGTTGGAACGATGAAAATAGTCTTAATTCTGGTAGAATATTTGAAATAAAAAAACAAAAACTCTATTTTTTTAAGAAAAAGGTAACAAAGAACAAAGAAAAATTTAAGGATGATATTTCGTAAAAAAATATTGAGATGAACAAAATAGCACGTCGCATCCCAGGTTTGAACTCGATCTCGTTTGCGTGCAAACCGAGTTTATCAGAATATTAGGGTTATAATTCACAGTTCTTTGTTTCCAATGTTTACAAAGAACATTGTTAGAGATGTAAAAACATTTGCATTTTGAAAACTACTCAAACAACTGCTTGGCTGGCTGGCTGCCACGGCTAGCTATATTCATTTATGGCATTTTCAATTTATTTAAACTAATATAACCTACATGTTAATAAATATTTCAACAGCATTTGTACGTTTTACAAAAGAGAAATTGTCCCTTTTCCATTTTTTATGCCAAATTATAAACAACCTACGCTAACGTCACAAGTAGTTTTACAATAAGAAAACTATTTAAAAGAAGACAAGACGGCAGCCACAGGTAAAAAATACAACGGGCATTGGCAAGAACAAAACATACAATGGATATGATACGTTTAAAATACTTCAAGGACACATAAAATAGAAAACAAAATTAACAGTGATAGGATGTAAACAGGGGAACTCGAACAGTTTTGCTACTAAATGTTCGTGATTATTGAGAGCGGCTGCTCTATATTTTTACCGTTAGCTTAAACTTTTCGGCCTTTATCTTCGTTGGATTTCTATTTTGACTATTTCTTTTTCCTTCTTTCGAGTTTCGGTTGACGGGTTTCCTTCTAGTCAAGCCTTTACATGTATACGTTGATTTGTTTCTGTTCTTTTGAAATGGATGTACGCATCCCAAAAACTCCTTTCTCAAGTCTTTTTGTCAAGAATACATTCATAGTTCAAACCATATTTGTTTTATATAGAGATCAGTGGTCTGAGTACAAAAAAAAGCGTAAGGGGTTCTCGAGGCGATAACCCCAGTGCTCTCCGAACTTTCCAAGTGCATCAACAGTCGATGGAGCGGAGCACGCTGAGAAACGTTCTCGCTATGCTTACACAAGAGCTTGCGTGGTACATTAGCAGCTGAACTCACAAAAAACCATTTACAAAACATGCACCAAACAAATACTATAAAGAGCACGTGTATGGCAAGTTCGCAATACCTGTCGAGAGGTTGATGGACCAGGTTGAGCTACAGTCAGAGTAGGTTGAGCCGCCTGAGTAGGTAATGTTAAACCAGGGTGAGCCTAAAAGATAACCACTTATAAATAAAACAAATGTAATGTAATGTAATGTTTTGTAATGTAATGTTTTGTAATGTAATGTAATGTAATGTAATGTAATGTAATGTAATGTAATGTAATGTAATGTAATGAAGTGAAGTGAAATGTAATAAAATGTAATGTAATGTAATGTAATGTTATAACTCTGTCCTCAGAATTAAGTTCAAAATATATGTCTGAATTCTCTCTACAATTTCTTTCAATTTTTCTCGGGCAACAAGAATGAATGAATGTTAAATTTTACCCTTGGTGTAGGCATTAGCAAAAACCGTCGGACTATTTGTCTTGTGTATAGTTCCTCGGTGTGATCAGTCAGTTGACCAAAATCCCAGACCAACGGTCTCATACTCTCGGGAAGAGGATGAACACGATAGACAAGTTGGCGCAGTGGAATAGAACCTGAAAAAAAATATTATAAATTTCAAAAATATTCATGCTATCCAATACGCCATCTAATACCCCACAAATACGTCAATAGACCTCATTCAAAAATGGACGCCGAATTAGAATTCTTTTATGTGCATATAAATGAGCCCTTATGACCTCGATTTAAAATAAAAATTATTTTGAATTTCACACATGGAAACGAGTTCATAAGGGCTAATTTATATGTATATAAAAGAATTTTAATTCGGCGGCCATTTTTGAATAAGGTCTATTATTTTTAATTTTTAATATAATAATATAAACAAACAAGAGGGTTATTATTAGAGATATTTAAAAAGAAAACGAGTCATTCCGCTAACCAGGTTAGCTCACGAGACCTACACATGTATGAATGAGTAAAATGCTTGATTGCACGATCGCAATAAAGCAATTGTCTTCAGATTATTATTAAATTCTCATCTAACTCTCAACCAAATTTAACCAAAATTTAATTGCTTAGTCCTTAATCTATCTTTCCATAAACGTTTATAAAAACATGTACAGTGCTTTGTAAGATATCCTGGCGACGGACAGACAAACAGAGAGAAATACGGAAACAGACTGACAGACAAACAGAGAGACAGGCAGGTAGGCAGACAAACAAACGAACAAACAAACAAACAAACAAACAAACAAACAAACAAACAAACAAACAAACAAACAAACAAACAAACAAATAGACAAACAAACAAACAAACAAACAAACAAACAAACAAACAAACAAACAAACAAACAAACAAACAAACAAACAAACAAACAAACAAACAAACAAACAAACAAACAAACAAACAAACAAACAAACAAACAAACAAACAAACAAACAAACAAACAAACAAACAAACAAACAAATAGACAGATAAACGGAGGTTAAAACATAATCTCCTGGCGGAGGTAAAAAGCCTCGCCCAATGATCTATTTGTTTACTATTAGAATTACAAACCTAATTTATCTTCAGTTTCTTCTGCAGACACGTGATAGCCTAATCCAGCAGATTCAAGTTTTTGAATCATCTCTTTCGTATGTCTGTAAAACAAAATAAAACCAAGTCGTTGAAAATATCATTGCGAGAAAAAAACACACAACTGCTGTAAAAATCGCGTTATAAGGGAACCGTATGAAAGCTCCATGTTAGAGACAAATTTAATGGAGGGGAGCTTGAGACTGGATGCTTAGGGGTGCTTATTAAAGAGCGGGGTGTTTTGTAGAGAGAGAGTCGCCTTATCAGAGGGAGAAGCGCTTATTAAATAGAAAGGCGTAAAAAGGAAAGAAGGGTGCTTATTAGAGAGTGGGATGTTTTTAAAGAGTGGGGTATTTTTAGAGAGAAGGTCGCATATTGAAAAGAGACACTCCTTTTAGAGAGTGTGGCGCTTATTAGAGAGAAGGGCGTTTATTAAGCTCAGATCAAGTCACACAAGAACGCAAGTCACAGTAAGTTTGAACTTGTGTCTCGTTTGACCGACACAACTTGGGCGCTGATTAGACTTATTCGGGGCGCTTATTAGAGAGAAGCGCATATTAGAGAGAAAGGCGATTATTAGAGAGAGGCATGTTCATTAGAGAGAAGCGTTTATTGGAGAGAAGGGCGCTTATATATTAGAGACAGACACGCTTATTCGAGATCGACATGGGGCGTTTATTGGAAAGATGGTCGAATATTAGAGAGGGGTGCTGAGTAGAGACATCGCTTAATATAGGATTTACCACAAATTTACGGATTTACAGAATGAGTGGTCCTTCTGTATCGGGATATACAGACACGAGGCGAAGCCGAGTGCCTGTATCCCAAACAGAACGGACACGTATTCTGTAAATTACTTCTGAAACGATCCATTTTGTAAGTTCATTGGCGTAGTAATTTTTCTAAAAAAAAACGTTGTCCAAGTCGAGAAAATCGAAGCTAAAGTTTATGTAAATCAATAGGAATCTATCACACATATATATACCCTCATTAAACATGGATTTTCTTTGTGTTTCCTCATGAATTATTAATGAGTTTTAGAAATATATATACAGTATATATATAAATATATATATATATAACTTACTTTCTGTACGGATTACACGCAGCTATGAAATGAAGCCTGACCACGTTAGGGTTAATGGGTCGTCCATTCACTCTTCGGTCTACCATGATTTCTTTAATGAGATCAATCGCATCTGTTGTGTTGGCTTCGTCAAAAAATAAAATGGTATCGATGTTCATTTTGTCGTTGATAAGAGCCAGCTCCTCGGCTTTTTCCACTTTCTTCTCGATGTTTTTGTAACTAGTACCACCGTGAACCTGGAATAACACAGAAAAGCACGAAATGAGAACATGGGAACAACATCTGAACAATATTGAACAATACCAATCCTTGGTAAATTTAACAGTTGACGCAGACATGCTATTGTTCATATTGTTCATGCCACAGGGCATAATCGTAAACTGCGTTTGCGCACTGTGGTCAGTCCGACCGGTTTCTGGTTTGGATGAATATCATTGCCATGAATCTGGTCATAGGTTGGTCTGACGGACAGCAGTATCGAAACCAAATGTTTAGCTTGCGGTTTTTAGTCAAACATTTTTTGTCATTCTTTCTAAAGGGGGCACCTTGTCCCGTTTTTGTGTCTTCTCACAATTAGGTACATTATTTTCCTTTTATTTAATTTCTTCTAACAATTTTAAAAACTTTGTCTTATTATAGAAACAAAAGAAGAAAAAACAACAACAAAAACGAACAACATATGAGCAACTTTGAACAATATTTAAATGCCACATCATGTGAACATGTGAACACAACACATGAACAAAATGTGAACAACCTGTGGACAAGTAAATAATATGTAAACAACATGTGAATAATACATGTGAACATGTAAACAACATGTGAAAACAACGCGTACACATCATGTGAATAATATGTAAAGAACATGAGGAAAACATGTGAACAACATGTGAACGTGTGAAAACAACATGTGGACATTCTGTGAACAAAATGTGTGAACAAAATGTATACACCATAACATGTAAACACAACGCGTAAACAACACATGAACAGCATGGGACCAAAATATAAACATGTGAACCGTGGCAACCTTAGCTCTCTACCCCAGTCTGCAAAAGCTCAAGTGTATATTTAGTGTCAGATTCCTATACACTATCTGGGGCTCAAAAATATGTTCTAATCTGAGTTTCAAAAATGTCTACCAAACGTCAGATACATTACACCAAGCTTGTACATGTATAACATGCACTACATGTATATGGGAACTAATCGTCGCCTCGATATTAAGGGTAAATACCTTCATCAACAGCATGTTCTTTGGTCCATCAGGTCCAGCTTGTAGCTCACACATAAAACGTATAAGACGAGTCTTTCCGCATCCTGTTTCGCCCATGATAATCACGGGAATACCACATCTGGAATAAGCAAGTATTTCACTTTGATTTATAATGCAAGGCTTGTTTTCAGAAATGCTAAAGAAATCTAAAAAAAAGGCGTATCCCCTCGGGGAGGAAAGGGGCGCGCGCTTCCAAGTTCAACTCGTGAAAAGTTCGACGTTTGACATGGGCCTAAAGCCTGGCCGCATGTAAAAAGCCGGATTTTGTCTGATTGGTCCATAAGACAAAAAAAAACCCCGGAAAAGCTCTATTCTGATTGGTTTGTGCACATTTAATTATGAATTAACATGATTTACATAAACAACAGAACGTCTAAAGCCTGGTTTCCATATAGCCGTAAGAGCCGGTGGCATGGCTGCGGCAAGGGGCGATAGTCCAATCATAGACAGTGTTGAATTAGCCAGCAATAAAAAGCTGTATGCGATTGGACCATTGCCCCTTGCCGCAGACATGCCGCCGACTCTTACGGCTGTATGGAAACCAGGCTTAACGAATCTAGCAATTCAACGATGCCACAGACAATGTTTAGACGGAAGTTTAAAGTAAAATATCTAAAGAAAGAACGGCGCGAATGTATAGAAAAAGTCCTGTTTAATGAGGATGTGCTAGCTGTATTCTGTACAGGTTATGGCAAGATTTTATTATACCAACTTCCCGAGCGTCTACGAAGAGAGAGCGAAGAGAGTTTATGAGACGAACTCGTGAAGGAATTACTCCAAAACAATTCTGGATTGTAGTCGTGAGTCCGCTTGAATATCCAAGGAAACAGCAAATTTCAAACTTGGAACGGCTGGATTGTGCGATTAAAGCTTCGTCGAAAGGAAATTCAGAAAATTCATTTGGGGGAGGAAAGCGGCCAGGTAAAAAAATTGTATCAGGCATTATTTATCGTTTTCTCGCCCGCCCGCCCGCCTGCCTCGGCCCCACATATGGAAACAGTGACACGATTGTTGATCGTTGCTTGCCGAGTTAATTTTTGAGCGATCGCGGCGATTATATGGAAAGCATTATTGCCTATATACTCAGGCAACAACAGCTGAGGCCAGTGGCGTAGGAAGCAAGTTGATCTTGGGGGCACAGCTTCAAAAGGGCACTTTGTTCAGGGGGTGGGACTTCAAAAGGACACTTGAAACAGGTTTTATCATAAAAAGGGCACTTTTCTGTTACAAACAGGGCACTTTTCTGTTACAAAAAGGGCACTTTTCTGTTACAAAAAGGGCACTTCATGACAAAGTTGGGGGGGGGGGGCACATGCCCCGTTTCCCCCCGGTTCATACGCCCCTGGCTCAGACCTCGGCCCGATCATTAGTATTTTCTTTAAAGAACCCATAAACTCAAATAAGGTATTGTATGCAGCCTAATCCCATCGATGTGAAGCAAGCGCGTATACGATGAGATTGGCACCTTAGGTGTGACGTCACCGCTCAAGGTGCTCCATAACGCCTAGCAAATTTCAGTATTTTTAAGATAGCAGTATTTATACTTGACAAGGTTAAAACACACAAATTGTTTACGCTTGACATACCTTCAATAGGAAAGAAAACCATATCTAAGTTTTAAACAAGCACGCTTTAATAACTAACAATTCAAGATAGGTGCTTTAACTAAGCGGCAGATAAGTAAATAAATTTGTTCTTCGAAGTCCAGCAGTTCACCTACAGTTTAATGATTTCATGATCATCACCTTTAATATTTTCTATACTTCGTAAAAATACTTATCGTAATAAATTACCACTCTTAAGTTAAATACACACGGCATTACACAATGCGAAATACATCAAAATTGCAACATTTTGCAAACACGGATTATCAATATTAAAGACACACGGTCATAACTCAAGTATATGTAAAGGTCAAGTGGTGTTAATAATCAAATAATAATGAGCTTGATTTAATCGGAAAACGAGGTCAAGTTGGAACAAGTAATAAAACAAATCAAAATTACTCATCTGGTTTTGCAGCATTATTTCTTCTTTTAAGCGTACTAGGTGGCCTGGTGACCAGGGCCCATATTACTTGAAAATCAGGGACTATTTTACTGAAATCTGCTAAGCTCTCTCTCGCAGCGCTGGGGCATAGGGAATACAACATTCATGGGAATATAATAACATATAATAGCGAATATTAAAACAGCAAAGAGAGAAAACTTGGGACTAGGTTGCCTGGTATGAATTAATACAGTATATGTATCATAAATAATTTAGTGCCAAAATGTATTTTTATTTGAACTTCCTATCTATTGTCATATTGAGATGGTTATGAAGGCGACATCAATGTAGGCATTTCTGTTTCTTTCTTCCTTTTCATATATAATAAGTTGCTTGAAGATTTGAGTAAAAATAAAATAAAATAGAGAATGTATTATTCAAGTATGCCATTAACACTTTAAAGCCTGACGACGAGTCTTTAGTATTTTATTCTGGCTAACGCCAGACGATTTTATTCAACACAGGGAGAGGTCCAGGCCTCAAAGTGCATGTTAACATGTGAATTGGGTAATATTTCTCCTGCAACAGAACATTGTGTATGCAAATTTTGCCTACTTTGACGTCATCTTAATTACCATTTTGGGAATACAAACCTCAATATAACAACAAATATAAGTTCAAATCAAAAAAGCATTCAACTACTGACGTTACATATAATCCATATCAGTAAAATCACATTTGGGTTTAAAGCGCTGTAATCCAATTTACCTGAATCGCATATGAATAGCAAGAATCTTTTCGACATTGTCAGTGGTGAGTTCGTAGGTAGGATCCGGATCGTACAAGAAGTCAATTCCCATTACACGACACAAGTTTGTAATACGTGTCATCCTGTCAATAAAGGATATTAAATAAAACATACACCGTATTCATAAAGATCGCCGCTTAAAAATATATTTTACACCGCGGATTTGACTGTATAATGAATATATATATATATATATATATATATTATATAGCATGTTATCGGATGAGCTTTTGTGTAATCTGATTGGTTCCCGACTACCAGGCTATCAGCTCATATCCTGCTAGTAGAGGAAAAACAAGATGGCGGCATGTTTTTTTAAACTGCCGAAAAGAGTTGAAATTGACGGATTTTTATACAGAAAAACATCAACACCCTCAAACCAATATATAAAAAAAACATTGTGTAAAAAGACATTAACAAATACACAATTTAGCATGTCAAATGGTAAAATTCACCTAAAAATTACGTCTTTTTACTTCAAAAACACGACTAAATTAGCGGGTTGATATTAATGTGTTGCCAAACAAAGAAACTCGCGGTTAAAATCAAGCTTACAACACACATTTCATAGGAGATCACCAGTAAAGAGACTTTTTTATTTAGATAAGCATTTGGAGTAGTAAAAAGCATGTTCTTTTTCAAAAACAACCAACTAAGTAATTTAGTTTCACTGCCGAAGGTGTTTCAGTTTTATTTTTGTATGAAATCAAAACCTTTCTCACGACAGCAACGCTAATATAAACAACTGACCCACCTTTTGACTTCATAATGGTACCTTTTAATCTTTTTTGTTGATCTGCTTTGATTTTTTGCCTCTCGAGCAACATTTATGCAACATTTCAAAGCTGTTCAGTGCCGAACAGCTCAGCGAGAAACTATGTAGTTGCCTGTTGAGTGTTGCCTATGCCGGAAGTTTGTCGTTTGAAACATTTCGCTGTAATTTTGTCTCTTGTACAGTGCTTGGCTATATAATAAAACAGTTATACCATTCGCTCTCGTCGTATACGAACTCGGTTTGAGCTCATATACGACTCGAGCTCATGGTATAACTGTTAAATATCCCTTCTCGCTATTAACTACTCGAGCTCTCGCCCCTAGGATCGGGCTGGATGTTTTCAATGTAAACAGCGCTCAAGAAGCCTGGTCCTTTTGTACGCACTAGCAAGAAGGGTTTGAAAATTCCCATGTAAATGCAACGTAAAATCCAGCCCTTCTTACTAGGGCTAGCCCACCTGGGTGATAGTTTGGATTCACGATCTTATATTTATTGCTAAAAAAATGCCATGAATTAAAACACTAACCTGTCCCAAGTCTCGTAGTTTTTATCAAAATCAACCCCTTGAACCTTCAACTGTCCTCTCAATGTAGGATTCATTAACTGTGGTTCCAAGACTACCTTGTTGACAGGGTTCAGTAGATCGCCATTTGCGCTGAGTAGAAAGCCAAGAAATGTCATGCTGTGGTGGTCTTGGTTGAAGAAGATGTACGGATGAGGACTAGAAAACAAAACAATTATCAGTTACACTTCAACCAACGCACCATAGCACCATGAAGATACATACTCAGATAAGCAGATAAATAGTGTTTGGAAATAGAATAGTTGGTGTCAGAATAGCAAGAGAATCCAAAAAACAATTGTCCGAAACGGTAAAAAACCCCAGGTATATGTAGGCATGTATAGACTGGTAATCAGGCGGTTAATAAAATACTGAAGTTTTAGTCAAAATAATCTATCAGTGTAATAAATGTTTAGGTAGATATGTAGGTAGGTAATTAGGTACGTAGGTTGTTTGTTTGCTCAGTCATGACGTCAGTCCATTGGTCGATCCGTCCATCCGTCCATCGGTCGGTTGGCTCGTCGCTCGGTCATTGGCCCGACCGTTGGTTTAGACAGTTCCTTAGTCGTTGGCTCAGTCCGTCGCTCGGTCGTTGGTCCGTTGCTTGGTCGCTCAATAAGTCGGTCGCTCCTTGGCTTGGTCCGTCAGTCATTCGGTCTGTCCGTACGTCGGTCGTTTGGATGCCTGTGTGTGGGGGTTGGTTAGTTGTCTGATTTGTTGATAGGTCGCTCGTTCGTTCGTTCGTTCGTTCGTTCGTTCGTTCGTTCGTTCGTTCGTTCGTTCGTTCGTTCGTTCGTTCGTTCGTTAAGTAGGTAGGTACTTGTATCGAAGTATTTCCACTAACCTTAACTCCCAACGTCGTCTTATTTGAAATGGAATAAGATCATCTTCTTCATCTCTGGCTCTTAGGGTCTCGTCAGCAGTTAAATTTCCATCGCTCAATGACCGCGTGGCAAAATCCTGAACATTAAAATAAAAACAAAAATGACATTGAGCAAACAAGTTCAAACATTCATATCAGCCTTAATAGAGTACAAATGCCAAAAGTTCCCAGCAATTTTAATGTTGCTTATCTTACCCTGGACATCTGAATCAAGAAGCGAACTACAAAGGTTCTAAATCCTTGCAGAAGATCCCCGACCAATTCTGTGTTACAGAAAATGCTCTCTTCGCAATCTCGGAGCTGCGAGTTCAGGAAGTTGACAAAGTGATGAAGCTCTGCCCAGGACGGATCACGGATTCCACAGTACCTAACAAACGAAATATTTTATTTGAAAACATTACTAACGTTTTAATTTAAATTATTATACTCCCACAATTTCTCGTGGCTAGGTTGGAAGAACTACGGATACATTTACTCCAAATGTGCAACAGAAAGCTCAGTTTAAAATACATTCTTGTTTTAGGTGGTGGAAGGTGGCGCGTTCTGTACTGTAACTGTTGAGGGAGTCTATGATCCGCTTTCTGGTACATGTTGTATTGTTATTGTGTTAAAAGTTAAGCCCGGTTAGACGGG
The DNA here is from genome assembly GCA_035771165.1 of Paragorgia papillata. NCBI lineage: Eukaryota > Metazoa > Cnidaria > Anthozoa > Scleralcyonacea > Coralliidae > Paragorgia > Paragorgia papillata. The sequence continues at coordinate 905,722 of JAWNZC010000123.1, forward strand.
GGTTAGCACTTGGATGGGTGACCGCTTGGGAATGACCCCGTTGTTGAGCTTGGAACTCATGTGAGTAGAGTTGTAATTGATCTGTCCTGTGCTTCGAGGGTTTTTCGGCGGGTTCTCCGGTTTTTCTCCCTCCATAAAATCAACACCTAACATCTTAGCTGTGATCCATGGTCTGAACTGTGTCGTATGGCGGGTGCCTGGGGCGCCTTTGACATGGCTCGACACGGCCACGTTGATGTGTGCCCTTGGTAATTCAGCCGCTGGCTGCGAGTAAGTATGATTAGGCCCCAGTCCTTTACCCTGCCACAAATTCTCGCGTTCAATACAAATTGTCACCATGCAAACATTGAAAGAATTGAAAAGTTTTCCACTTACTGTATAATAATCCTTAAGGCTTCGGCAGGATCTCCAACTACTGCTTGTCTCTGACATTGAAAAGTAAAGTTATCCAAGTTCAAGCGTGCATGGAACAGTTTGAGATACTGAAAAGTACGTTGGTATTCCACGCTACGGAATTTCTCCATGTCAAATTCAGTGTCACCTAAATAGGAATGATGTACCAAATACGAACAGGTTTTCTGATATGCTGTAAGTAACCAATCAGATTGTTAATTATCAATTCATTCCCATGCTCGTTCTGATTAGGTTTAGGAAATCTAAGGGGGAAATACATGGAGCGGGTTGGCCCGGTTAACTGGAATGAGTTTTGAATTGACTTGGATGATTTCAGGCCGAAATTCGCAATTATCAAGTAAATAAGGGCAAAGTTACGTTAGTTTTACCTCAGTTTTACTCTAATTAATTAGTCTATTATTTATTTTGTAAGCCCATCGTTAATAAAACTGATTGTCATAGTCTTAGCTAACCCACGAAAGCGTCTTAACGAAGACTAATTAATTTATTAAATCTTCGCTATGATCACGAAACACACGAACAACGTTTTGATGTTCTATTTCATTTCATTTCGGCACTATTTACTCACACAGTCAAGTAAACGAACGCGTATCGAAGCGAGTTCAACAGTTTTTCAGCCCGCTTTGCCGGGATGAAAACGATTTACATGGACATTTTCATCCCGGTTAAACCGGGCCAGCCCTGTCCATGTAATCGCCCCCTAAACCAATCAAAAACCTTCATATATAGTTTTTAAATTTTGCCTATGGCACGAAATTTCACTTCAGTTTTTTTAAGATTGTATTTGGAAGAACACCTAAGATAATGAATAATGGCTTTTACATGCCTTTCAAATCTTATCCTATTCTTGATTTATTGGCTATGCAATTTGAGCAATGACGTCACACGTTGTATGTGGAAGAAAACGGAAAATCAGTCATATCTTTGGACTGGTTTGACTAAACTGAATCAAACGTTGGGAATTTTCCTTGGGGTATGGTCTGATTACATCTGCAATGTGTGGTTTCGTGTAGTTAAACCAATCCAAAGATATGACTGATTTTCCCGTGTTAATCAAGCAAATATTTGATATTTTACTTTCCCTTCAGTTCAGCCATTAAACGCCCTATCACCCCCAAATTTTGGCTCTCAATGTATTTTTGTCTGCTCTATGCACGGGCTTTAGGACAGGCTCGATATGGCTCGAGTGAAGAGTTGTCTTAGCATATAATTATAAACAAAATTTTGTCTTTGTCGCGCCTTAATGCTCAATGAACTTGCTCATCTATAATACAAAGTGTAATACAAAGTGAATATTCTTCCATTTGAACGGGCATGTTTACCCGACTCAATCTTTCAAAATGCAAACTGTCACGCGGCTTACGCGTACTAAATTGCAAGCTAAATTATTTTACATTTAAAAAGTGAAAGGGTAGGATCAAAGTAGGCGTTGTACCACACTCAATCAGTTATCCAGGTTGTATACAATGTGATCTGTTCAAATCGTCATGAGCGCGATGAACATTCTGACGTCAGAGTAACGTCTTTTTTTTTAATTAACGGGACAGGTTGTTTCCATATATGGAAGTTGTGGACACGTTTGTGCCATATATGGTAGTGTCCTTTCATCTCGCTCTTGACGATGAAAAAATACAATGATCCTACTCTCTTGTTTTTTTTACTTTCTAGCAGGACGTGTGACGTCATTATCTCGTACGCGTAAGGCGCGTGACAATTTGAAAGATTGGGTCGGGTAAACATGGCCGTTCAAATCGGAGAATCATGATTCACGAGGACTTACGAGGAGGATTGTAGCGTATTTCAAGCAATCCAAGGTACCTTACACTTTGTATTATAGATAAGCAAGTTAACTGAACATTAAGGCACGACAAACACACAAATTTGTGTTAATAATTGTATGCTGAGACAACTTTTCACTCGAGCCATATCGAGCCCGTCCTAGAGCCCGTGCTATATGCGCGCATTTAGAATATTACACTAAAGCAAGCTGGGGGGGGGGGGGGGGGGGGGGGTTAGTCGAGACGGCAATGAAAAAAACATATTTTTTCAACAATTTGCTTCATATCAACTAGGTAATTAGGCTATCAGTTCTCACCTTTCTGGTCCTGCTGCATGTTAAATAATGTTTCTCTTGGTGCCAAGCAGCGTATTTGTGGCAAAAATTTCAAAAAAGAGTACTTGCTTGTCGCCAATCGTTTTCTTGTACTCTGTTTAAATATTTAATTTCTAATATGTTAAAATTTTGCAATATGATATTTTTTTGTGGAAATAAATATCAAGTATAAACATTTCAAGAATTCAGACAGACAAACAGACGGACGGACTGACGGATGGATGGACAGGCAGACAGACAGACAGACATACACACAGGCAGACAGACAGGCGGTCAAGCAAACAGACAGACAGACAGACAGACAGACAGACAGACAGACGGACTGACAGGCAGGCAGGTAGGCGGGCAGGCAGGCAGGCAGGCAGGCAAACAGACAGACAGACAGACAGACAGACAGACAGACAGACAGACAGACAGACAGACAGACAGACGAACGAACGAACGAACGAACGAACGAACGAACGAACGAACGGACGGACGGACAGACAGACAGACAGACAGACAGACAGACAGACAGACAGACAGACAGACAGACAGACAGACAGACAGAGAGGCAGAGAGACAGACAGACACACACACAGACAGACAGACAGACAGACAGACAGACAAACTGACAAACAGGTAAACAGACAAACTGACAAACAAACAAACTAAATAAACAAACAAACAAACAAACAAACAAACAAACAAACAAACAAACAAACAAACAAACAAACAAACAAACAAACAAACAAACAAACAAACAAACAAACAAACAAACAAAACAAAACAACATTTTAAATGTCAAATATTAAGTCTAGATGCATCAAGAACTAAGTAAAATATGGAAGAGCTGTAAATTGATATACCTGGCTATAGCTCTCGTCGGATAAGGTTTCGTCGCTGGCCAAAGCCGAGAAAGTTTTGTCTGTGGTCACTTCAACAGCGTACATATCAGTTGACTTTCTTCTCCAAACATTTCCACTCGAGTCTTTGATGGTTCTCAAAATGAACAGATTGAAGAGAAAAGTATCCAGTCCCTTGATTACCTGAGAGTCGAAATAATGGAGTTTAGTTAGGAACCAATTTATAACAGGTTAATTGCTCTCGCAAGTCAACAAATAAATTCCCAACGCAGCCAAATAAAGAATCCGACAGTTTAAGGCTTTTACTAGCCAGGTTAAATATCAATTTGGTACCCATTTGCAAAAAATGGTTTTCTTTCAAAAAAAAATAAAGAAACCGAACCAGCTGACACCGTTTTGCTGGAAATTTATCTCGGAATTAAACTGCGAAAAAAGATTTTGAACAAAATAAAACATTTTTTACTGACGAATTGAGAGCGCTTTATCGAAATGACTCTGCAAACCTTCATGAAGACCTTAAATTTCTCGAATTCACCGATTCAAAACCACCAGTGTCGGTCTCTTTCCAACAATTTTAATGTGCATTTGATCTACATTTTACAGGGTTTTCAGAAATATAGTATTCGAAAGAAAAATAGAAACGAATTTATGAAACACCGTACATTCTGCACAACACTCCGGCTATGAACATGCGCTTAACAACCGGAACCCCTCATTTCAGGGGTAATTAAATCCAATTCTCCCAGAGTCTCCCCCGCGCTCACCCGCTGACAAAAAGCAGGGAGACTATGGGCTCGAGATTGGTTAAAATCGTATTTGCATGGCATGGCAAACGTGACGTATTCCGCTGACTCACTGTACATATTTACTGTTATATTCTGAATATACTAACCGACTGAGATATATCAAGATGAAATATTCGAGAAACTGGAATATCCGGTTTGACAGCATGAGCTGACAGTGCACGTGTCACTTTATCACAGTCCACAGATGCACCATGGACAGGAATGGTGTGACAAAGTGAAGACACCAGATGTCGTCGGAGTTTCTTGTTGTTTGGAAGATTTTCTAGCTTTCTTGTTAAGCGTTTTACCACCAAGCTTTTCCCAACACCAGCCCGAGATGACTGAACCACACGCACAGATAAGCTGAAAAAAAATAATGAACAAAAAAGCACTCAGAGACTGCATATACCTTATTATACCTTATCGGGTTATTAGGGATGTTTAAAAAGATAACGAGCCATCCCGCTAACCAGGCTCACTCAAGGCTTGCACATGTTTATTTATTATTTATTAACTTTACAACCATGAAAGAATGCAAATATACAGGAAATAAAGAGTGCAATACTTGAACATGATTGAAGGAATGATCAACAGGACACGAGTCCCATGTGAAGACCAACCCAACAAAAAAATTACATAATAAACGTTAAGTAAACACACGATAAAAAACCCAACAACAAACTAACACACAAATTACATAAGAATAAAGATTTAAGAGAACAACTTGGATTGAAAGAACGACATTTAAAACAGAAACTTTTCCAGGTACGCAGTCTATTAGCATCGAAATTGGAGTCCAACTTAGAAGAGTAGTGAATATAAAGTTCATGTCTAAAAATGGAAACAGAAGTACTATTACGAACTATCGGAGAGAGATTGTTCCATAGAAAGACAATTCTGTTGAAAAAAGAATTTCTAAATAGAGAAGTCCTACAAGGATTGGCTTGAAGCAAGTTGTGTTGACTTGAACGAGTGCGAGACGAGCGGATAGAAGAAAAAGTAACAAAACGGGAGATATCTAGATCGTAGAGACCTTGTTTACACTTAAAAAAGAAGACACCCTCAAGAAGTGAAAGGTCACGTGACTTGTCCTGAGGAGCCCAGATTTCACTACCGTATGTATGAAGAATAAAATGCTTGATTGCACACGTACCAAAATTATGCAAAAATGTTTGCACAAAATAAGGATACTGAGCGCAATCAAGCATTTCTTCTACACGGAGAGTCTCCGTCATCCAAATTTCAACCAAATTCAACCAATATTGAAAGGGCTGGTCCTTCTTGATCTATGATCAATATATCTTTCCAAACTTTCACGAAAATCTATCGAGTATTTTGTGAGATATCCTGGTGACAGACAGACTCGTAGACCAAGAGACTGACAGACACACGGACAGACAAACAGAAGTAAAAACATAACCTCCTGGCGGAGGTAATAAGCAATATATTTACCCATCTCAAACTCATTAATAATTCATAAGATAAAAACAAACAAAATCAGTACCGATACGTATAGACGTACGTGTGATCAAAAATAGACACATAGACGTATATGTGATCAAACACTTGCATAAATGAAGCCAACTTTCACCTCAAATTTCTCTTAAAATACTGATTCATTTGAGAAGCTATATCATACACTCGAAAGTTGTGTTTTATCTGGTATCAAAAGACCTCGAAGTTGGTTAAAAAACCTCGGCTTCGCCTTGGTTTTTCAACACACTTCTCGGTGTTTGATATCAGATCAAACACTCCTTCTCGTGTATGATATATTACTTAATACTCAGCAATCATCCAATAGCAACGTTTGGGTTCAATCACTCAACCGTACTGTTTAAATATATTAATAAACCTAAAAAAAAGGATTTGGCACCTTCATGTACCTTTCAACATGAATCGTAGCTTGATTGTTAACCGATTTGATGTTTGCCGGGTTTCCAAACCTATTAAGTATGATTTGATATAGAATACTAATAGAGTTAGAGCCTCTAGCGGCTGTATCACACGTACATATCAGGCCTGTATCTCAACTCTCAAACAGTGAAATTGACCTTTTTCTAACAAAATCCAAACAAATATATTACTTATACATTTTCGGGTCGAGCTTGTATATGTCCGATACAACACAGACACGACTATTGTAAATAGCACTTGTTGTAATATGATGAGTTGTATACGTTTATATGTAGTGCATGTGGTACACATGCGAGCTTGTATTGTAACGGAGGTTTGGTAGAAAATCTTTCTGAGCCCCAGACGGAAATCGAACCTGAAACCTTGTATGAGATTTACAACGTACGGCTCGCCTTCGGCTTCCGTTGTAAATGCCCATACAGCTCTGCTGCTCATATATTGTATAAATTACATACATCTATTATCCTCATTACTAATATATTGCCACAGTAATGCGACTCACCGATTTTTGTCGACAGTCGCAGCTGGCTGCCAGTTGACTTGATCAATCTGCTTATGTTCTCTTGAAGCTTCAAGTTGTCTTTTGAGATAACCTTGAACGCTCGCCAATGACGTCAAAGGTGGAAACTGGCGACGAAACTGGTCCAAAGAAGCAACCATGTTGGATCTATCTTCGTTTTCAAGGCTGCAAATCACTACCACCCGATAACCTAAAACACAGTTCAACCATATAACATTATCACTGAACGAAAATGAACCTTGACAACTGCACAACTCTGGCTCTGAAAATTTATGACTTTGCTAAAAAATATCCTGACGATTATAGGTAAACAAAATTAACAGGGTATTTATAAACACCTACAATCTGATTTCCTTTGTGTTTTTCATAAATTATTAATAAGTTTAAGATGAACTGTTGAAAACCTAGCAGATTCAGAGTAAAAACAGAAGTGAAGACTTCTCTTTAGAGTTTCAATCAATACACTGCCTTCGGGCCAAAACAAAGCGCTTTCTAACTATAGATAAGAAGTTTTGAAAGAAACATGTCGATTACAAAATGTGGGAGCCCATGGAGTGTGGGCATGCGCATTGAATAAATATTAGTCCCACATCGGTAATAAATAATTGATTTCTGTTGCGCAACAGAAGCTTGCCTCTTGTTTTCGGCGCTGCTGCTAGCAACAGGTTGAGGGTAACCTACTCGAGATAGGCGAACGGTGAATTACTTACGGGATTCTCCCTGTGTTATCCGATCCAAAGCACGAATTGCTTGTTGACTGACATCGTAATCGAGAATGTCAGCGTTAGCGAGACAAAATAATAAGCTATTCTTGTCCACAACAGCACGTCTCCAAAGCAGCTCAATCTAGAAATGAAGAAAAAAAATTAACAATTATTCACTGAAGTAGAGGTGAATAGTGCTGGATATTTATTCTCCTCACTGAGGTGAATATTTGTTTTAGCAAATACCTCATTAACGCTGTACTTGGGCAGATTACCAGGAGGTCTCCACTCGACGAGTAAAATCGTCTGGCGTTAGCCAGAATAAAAGTAATAAGTTGCCAAATGGTAAAGGGTTAATAGAATAACAAGATTAATATTGTTATAGTTTTTTGGTACTTTTAAGCAAGACACTAAGACAGGGCCGCTAGCAAATTGGCGTACTCGGTATTTGTCGACAAAGCAGTGATTACAAATTTTGAATATATTAATGCTTAGAAAACATACTTGCGGACACACTTCTACTTAATTTTGTTCACTTTTCTCGTTATTCTACGGCATCAGCCTTGTTTATCAAAAAAATATCCTGCTCTGTAAACAAAGCAAAACTAGCTGCCATTTTGTTTTCCCCACAGGTGAATAGTGCAGGATATCCCGAAATTAAGGAGCCAATCGCATTGCGTAAAAATATCCGTCTTAAGGCGAATTTCCAGTCCTCGCACCACGAAGCAACTCGCAACTTGAAACATAGTTTGAAAACATATCGCAGCCGATTTGTATCTGATTTACTACGGCTCGCTTGCAGCTCGCCTTGTAAATCAGATACATGTAGGTCGCTGCTCATCCTTTATCTATTACTTAAAATACCGATTTGTTTGAGATGCTATATCAAACACTCAGAAGAGTGCTTCATCATGATATCCAAACACCTCGAAGTTTGTTCAAAAAATTCGGCTATCGCTTCATCAGCCGCGAGTTCATCGCAACGAGCTGCGTTTGGTGGAAATACAGTGGGAACCGCGTGCGTATACTCACAGCGAGCTGCGAGTCGCTTTGTGCGAGAACTGGACCTTAACGTTTCAATAAACGCAATGCCTACCTACAACTACTGAATAAATACCTCATTACTATTAATAAGGTATGTATATTAAAAATACCCAGCTTTTAGGCTACGTCCACACGTATACGTTTTCGTAGCCTTTTCATATTGTTTCAGGTAAGTAGACCATTGTTTTCTATTCCTTGAGGACGGAGAACAATATGAAAACGCTACGAAAACGTATACGTGTGGACGTAGCCTTAATGGGAAAATTCAAACTTCAAAAAAATGAATTACTTTAAAATGAAAGTAAACTAAAATTAATGTTTGGAAATGTTAACGTTTTACCATATCTGCTCTCGTACTCGAGAAATAACGTTATCATTCATTTCGTCTCTATCCCGCATTCTGTTTGGTTAATTCAAATAACTGAGTGCAAATATTTTTCTGTTGCAAATAATTTGCGGAGCATGCGCACTAGCGATAGCTGCTGCAAATAATTTTCCTAAACATGGCAGCTAGTTTTCCTCAGCTGTCCGAGGAAGAAATCGAGAGTATTTGTAAGCAAGGACAAGCGACAATAATACTTAAGAAAATAAATATTTAAACGGAAGATTTAGTGAGATAAAAAGCAAGACTCGTGCCGACAAAAAGTAAGTTTCACGAAAATTTTAGTATGCCAAAGGGCGAAGACAGAGAGAAGAATGGCGATCTATGAATGCTAAAACAAAAATGGCGATCTTATGAATGATAAAACAATTATTGAACTCGTCTATCGCAAAATATCATGATTTGTCAGTGTTCCGCTCCCAGTTATTTGCCTCTGCCTTCGGGATCGGCAAATAACTAGTAGCTCGCCTCTGACAAATCATGATATTTTGCTCAGACTCGTCCAATAATTGATAATTATCTGATTCTCGTGTTTTTATGCCGTCATTTTGAGTTTGAATAACGGCTCAATTTTGATGTACAGCAGAATTTTCTTTTCAATTTTGACGTCATAGCGTCAATTTGGACCTGATTTTAAAACTATTAACATTTTCACAAACATATTAAAAGAGTTTTATTTAAAAGTAATTGGTTCCCTTTAAGCATGTATGCGATATGAAACCTCATGAATAACAATAAAAACCGACTCAATCGTAAACTAATAACTTATCATACCTCTTCAGCGGTTGTCTTTTCGTCGCAGACGATGACTTCTTCGTCAGTTGGCAAGCTTTGGTTTCCCGCTCCCATGAAGAGAGTTAAAACACACGCAAATACTTCACCTGCAATAATTAAAAGTGTACCTTCACGTTAAAGTGCCTATGAAGCAGAAATTAAGTCTGTCTTATTTGAAAGAACGCTTAAGGTCTTCGTTTAGGTTTGCAGGGTCATTTCGGTAAAGCGCTATCAATTCGTCAGAATTTATGCCACAAAAATAAAATAGATATCGTTAGAAAGCTATTAATTTGTGGAATACAATGTTGTCTTTGATTTTGCGATAAACACAAACTAATAATAGTTTTGAATTTTTTTATTTAAAATCAGAGGGCTTCACTCGGGGCGACTCAAATAAAAAGCGTTTTATTTTGTTCAAAATCTTTTTTTGCAGTTTAATTCCGAGATTAATTTCCACCAAAACGGTGTCAGTGTTTTTTTTGTATGTCGAGCTTTGCTGATTTTATTGACGATCAAAGTTGGAAATGCCGTTTTTCGTCCAGCATTCGGACAAAATAAGTCATAAAATCGAAACTAGGCAACAAATAAAAAACGCTGATACCGATATCTCGGAATCGAACTCCGAAAGAAAAATTTTGAACAAAATGTAACGTTTTGTTCTTAAATCACCCCGAGTGAAGCTCTCTGGTTTTAATTGAAAATATTGCAACTATTATTGGTTTGTGTTCATCGCAAAATCAAATACAACATTGCATTCTATAAATTAATAGCTTTCTAACGATAACTATTCTATTTTTGTAGCATAAATTCTGAGGAATTGAGAGCGCCTTACCGAAATGACCCTGCAAACCTTAATGAAGATCTTAAAATAATAAAGTCACATCTTTTGCTTCGTTGTTAAGATATTTCAAGTTGTTTATGCAAATTAAACATTTTGACGTCAGATATGCATAATGACTTATCACAGAAGGTTATATATCGTTGCTATCATAAAAAATAATCACTTGTGGGGAAAACGCACCCACATACTTAGGGGGTGTTTACATGTGGTCGGTTGTAGTGTTTTTACTATAGATCGTTTTCATGAGTCCGGCCTGAGAATCAGTTCACGCCGCCGGCCGAATCTCAGGTCGGCTGCTAGACCGAACTGAAGCACTTTCACCTCTTAAACCCAATCACGTTGTTTTAAATGAGGTTGGTATCAAATCCACATAAAATAATGATTCTCCGGCGGTCACGAGCTGTAAGGCAATTGACACAAATGTTGGAGTAATAGCGAAAACAAGCCTATATAGTTTCAAGGCCGGCCTCATGTAAACAAAAACCGAATGCAAAATTCAGGGCGGTCCGAGTTGAGGCCGGCCTCTTGTAAACACCCCTTAATAGCGTACCGTCGAGCTGCTATTCATAGCACAAAATGCAATAAACAAACCAAAATTGACTTTCAAATGATTGCAAATGAGGCATTATCTATTGTTCGGACTGGAAGAATTATGGATAAAAGCGGTCAAACCTAAATAGTGACGTCATCACGACGGAGCGCTATTGCTTGGAATTAATTTGGCTAAAATTAATTAATATCACATAACACAAGATAGTTGCTCAAAGAGAACTAACCATGCGCTATACAATGGCTGATTCTCGTGTGACATCCTACAATTTCTTAAAACTTCAATAGATACTCTTATTCTTCGACTGAATTAATGCTTGTCGCTGGCTAGAAGAGAAGATATTTCGACAATCTTGGCGAAAATCAATGATACATGAAAGAAAGTCATTGGTCTACAGGAACCGCAGTCCGGCTGTACTCTGATCTCTATCTACATATTTATAGTTAAACATTTTAGTTAGCTTAAACAGCAAAAATATACAAAAACAAAAAAAATTCATGACGTACTTTTTGGAACCAGTAATAAATTCGGTTCGCCTTCTTTCAAATGCGTGGGGAATTTTCTTTGGAGAGCAACTGTTTCTGCAAGAATTAACAAACAAAGAGTTTTACAGTATATAATAGCTAAAAAATCATTCAAGAAGACGCTTCCGTCTTTCGAGTCTTTTCCAGCTTCATTATTAGAGAGCTTAAGCAAGCTAGACGGAAAAAAAGTTCAGTACCTAGTATTTAAAGTGCCTATTTCACGAAATTTCACCCCAGTTTTTTATGATTGCATTTGAAAGAACACTTAAAATGACAAAGTAACATCTTTCGTAGAATTTCGTTTCCTTGCTTCGTTGTTGAGATATTCAGGTTTGTTTGATATGCAAATGCCATCCACACTGTCTAATGACTTTTTAGAAAAGTATGACTCTCTTTGAGAGTAATGTATAGCCATGACTGGTCATTAAACGTGCGTAATTGTGAGTAAAATATTTGGACCATCCTAAAATTGATGATCTTTCAAAAAGTCAATATGCACTGTGATGTCATAAGTACTACATTTGCATATCAAACAAACCTGAATATCTCAAGAATGAAGCAAGGAAACGAAATTCTACGAAGGATGTTATTTTGTCATTTTAAGTGTTCTTGAAAATGCAATCATAAAAAACTGGCGTGAAATTTCGTTGCATAGGCACTTTAATATTTAAAGTATGTTTTTCGACATCCAAAAGCTTTAAGCCTTAATCAAACGAGAACGCAAGTCATCGCAAGTTGGCGGTCGTTCGAACACCCAAATTAACAAAATAAAGGTTTCATGAGTGTTTTAAACAAGTTTTAACTTTGTCATGGTACATAATATTTTCGGGAAATTATTCAGAGCGGCTGGCTGAGATAGCGTGACTGCCAACTTGCGATGACTTGTGTTCTCGTTTGATTAGGGCTTTAGAGTTCTAAAAGGATTCTGTCACATGACAACTCATGACAACTCATGACAACTAACAGGTTTCGTCATTTCACGAGTTAACGTCGTCCTGAAGACGTGAAAATGATCTAATAACCGTGTATGTAGAACGGGCGCGGCGTTAGCATTACTCTTAGGAGTAAAAATTATTCATTTTCTTTGTGTGCAAAAAATTATATTGTATTAAGGACGTTGCCCTTGACGTTCGCGTTGTATTTGCTTAAGCTCTCTATTACTCAAAAGAGCACTTGCTTCCTTAGCTTAATTAACGTTAGCGCGATGTCTAGTTGTTGTTTGGGCTGATTTAAGGTTAGCGTATACCATCACGGGTGTCTCCAATTTAAAGGACGTCCGCATAACGTCGCAGATACCTTAACCCCTACATCAAATTAAAGCTTTAAAGTGGTTTTCTGATGAAAATATTGTTGGTGATGTTTCTGCATCTGATCTGATATTATGGTAGTTGGTAATTGAGCAAAGTTTCATTTCGAAATTTTCAAATTGAAAGTTGTATTCTATGTGCGAAGTTTGTATTTTGGAGCGCCTCCCAATAAATCGGCTGTATTTGAGAAGAATGAGTCGAGGAGAACTTATGACATCATAACAATATTATTTGCCACTACGTAAAATATTATGGGACTCAAAATGGTCCCCTGTGGTACCCCTTTATTGGTGGCTAAAAAACTGTGTAACCGTGCCATCAACTTTAACACGCTGCCTCCTATCAGAAAGAAAACTAATTATCCAATTAAAAATATATGGATTAATATTCAAATGCTTAACTTGTTACAGACGATATCGTGTGGCACCGACTATGTTAATTAAGGTCTCGTGCAAAACTTTCATATGGAAAAAATATGAAAACGGAGTAAATAGTGACGGAGAAATGACGATGTAATGTTTTTCACCGGAAGTAAGATTTAAAGTAAAATTTTCCTTCACGTGCTTTTTACTCGAAATGCATTCTTTGTTACAACGGGAGATTTTCAGAAGTTATAACTTGGGAATTTGTTACAGAGACGATAGATTAAAGAAATACCAAATGATTTTCCGTGCAGGATACTCTGATCTAAACACGCGGGATGTTGCGAGACTTGAGAAAAGCGTAACAAAAACACGAGCCGCCAGGCGAGTGTTTTTAGCTTTTCGAAAGTCGAGCAACTTCCCAAGTGTTTGGATAAGAGTATCCTACACGGAAAATCATTTGGTATTTCTTCTATAAAATAACTGACTTTAAAAAAACAGTATATTTAGTCGAAAAAACCTGATGAAAATACAAATTCTATCGAAATTCATCAACTACCAATCACGTTTCTTCTTTTAACACTTTCGTGACTCAACAACCAATCACATTTTCACTTCTAACACTTTGATGACGTAACGGAACTGCAGGCGAAATGGAGAAGACGAGAAGTTGACAAGCCGAAACATATTTTGGCTTTGTTTTGCCGAATTAAACGGAGAAAAAATTAGGTAAAATGTCAACTCTGATTGAACATCAAAAAACAGTCAAAAGTATTTGCAACTACCGTGCTCAACCATCTCAGCGTCTGGATCATATTTTAAAACATCGTTGGCCGTAAAAAGCTACTCAGTGTGCATGAAACGATCTAAAACTCCGAAAAAGAAAAGAAGCTTTTTCATTGGAAATATTCAGTTTGGATTTATCTTGAGAGCTCGCGGACAATTTGCTCAATATAGATAGTTGGGTTTTTTTACCAAGTGAGTTTATCAGGCAAGAATACAAGAGGTATTTATACACAATTTTATTTCGTTAAGCTAAGTCGCTTCTAAAACGTGAACTGTTCACACCTTCCTCCTCTGTTTTCATGCACAAACCACCGTGTTTTTTTTCTATGAGTTGAGCATTTGTTGAGCTTGGTTTTTTGGGGTTTTTTTTGCCAAAGCGTCTCACAGTTCAAGCCCTTAAGGCCTGGCCAAACGCTTTCAACTTTCATGCAACATCGTTCAACATTATTGAATTCAACCGTGATTCAACATGTTGAAAGCGTTTGGCCTGTTGAATGATGTTGAACGTTGTTGAATGGTGTTGAATGATGTTGAACGAAATTTGAACATGTTTAAATTTTCGTTCAACATGCGTTCAACAATGTTGAACGATGTTGCATGAAATGTTGAACGCGTTTGGCCAGGCCTTTACACATTCCTTTTTTGTTTATTTATGGCTATAATACGTTGTTTATTTCAACCTTTTTTGCTTTCATATAAAATACGAGAAAATTGCTTTTCGGTATCCGTGTTTGGATACTCTGATTGACATTTTACCTAATTTTTTCTCCGTTTAATTCGGCAAAACAAAGCCAAAATATGTTTCGGCTTGTCAACTTCTCGTCTTCTCCATTTCGCCTGCAGTTCCGTTACGTCATCAAAGTGTTAGAAGTGAAAATGTGATTGGTTGTTGAGTCACGAAAGTGTTAAAAGAAGAAACGTGATTGGTAGTTCATGAATTTCGATAGAATTTGTATTTTCATCAGGTTTTTTCGACTAACTATACCGTTTTTTTAAAGTCAGTTATTTTATAGAAGAAATACCAAATGATTATCCGTGTAGGATACTCTTATCCAAACACTTGGTAAGTTGCTCGACTTTCGAAAAGCTAAAAACACTCGCCCGGCGGCTCGTGTTTTTGTTACGTGTTTCTCAAGTCTCGCAACATCCCGCGTGTTTGGATCAGAGTATCCTGCACGGAAAATCATTTGGTATTTCTTTAATGTAACAAATTCCCAAGTTATAACTTCTGAAAATCTCCCGTTTTAACAAAGAATGCATTTCGAGTAAACGGCACGTGAAAGAAAATTTTACTTTAAATCTTACTTCCGGTCAAAAACATTACATCGTCATTTCTCCGTCACTATTTACTCCGTTTTCATATTTTATTCCATATGAAAGTTTTGCACGAGACCTTAATTAAGATAGTCCAAAAAATGTTTTCGAAAAAATATTCGCCTGACCGCCTCGGTATACGTCAATCTTAAGGTCGCAAAACATAATGGTTGAATGTACAGCTGCCACCTTTTTTTGCGCCATTAATTGCAGTATGGTGATAATAACTGGGCATGCATGTGCCAGTAGTCTTCTTTTATAATAACCGTAAAGACCCGTCTTAAATCAACTTACCTGACCGAGATAGTCTCTCTAAAACAGCACTCAACGTAAGCAATGTAAGGTAAGTATCTTGTTCGTTCTTCGCGTAGGTCTCACGTAACACAGGACTGTGTTTTTCCTTAGTTAACTCGCTACAATAAAGAGATTTAGTAACAAAGTATTTCAGTTATCACAAAGAACTAACAACTCAGCTAACACAAACAAACGCGGGATTAAAGTGTCTATGAAGTAAAAAACTCGTTAGCACATTCTTTTGGTTTAAGAAAGAGAGGAGCATGGCAGGAAAATTCACTAAGATTTTCAAGAGAATCCGTTGCATAGTCTTCGAGCTATAAACTCTAAAAGTTCCCCATGCTTATTTCATTCATGGAGAAATTTAGACTCTTGGTTACAATGCCTTATGACACAAACAGACAACTATGCATAAGAAGGGATTTTGGCATCAATGATCCATATCTGTACGTCACAAGGCATTAAGGTCTTCATTAAGGTTCGCAGGGTCATTTTGGTAAAGCGCTCTTAATTCGTCAGAATTTATGCTACAAAAATAAAATAGATATCGTTAGAAAGCTATTAATTTGTAGAATACAATGTTGTATTTGATTTTGCGATAAACACAAGACAATAATGGTTGCGAATTTTTCAAGTAAAACAAGAGGGCTTCACTCGGAGCGACTTAAGAACAAAGCGTTTCATTTTGTTCAAAAAAAAATTTCGCAGTTCGATTCCGAGATAAATTTCCAGAAAAACGGTGTCATCGTTTTCTTATTTATTGCCTGGTTTCGATTTTATGACTTATTTTGTCCGAATGTTGGTCGAAAAACAGCATTTTCAACCTTGGTCGTCAATAAAATCAGCAAAACACGACATATCAAAAAACGCTGACACCGTTTTGCTGGAAATTTATCTCGGAATTAACGGCCAAAAAGGATTTTAAACAAAAATTTAATTGGCAAAGCTTGAGAGTTCATAGCTCAAGAACTATACACCAGATTCTCTTGAAATTTTCAGTGAATGTTCCCGCCACGCTCTTCTGTTCATTAAAACAAACTCAGACCAACAAGTTTTTCGCTTCATATATATATATAGACACTTGAAATAACGACGGCCATTTCAGAGTTGGACACAATAGCATTGTTAGCGCTCTGGCGTCTCTCCTCCGCAGAGGCTCTAGTAAATTAGGCCGAGTCGAAGGTGCGCGAGCAAAGGTGGGAGTGGGCCGAGGAAGATCAGAGGCGTGTGGTGGAAGATGAGAAGACGAAAACCAGAAAAGTAGCCTCTGCCAGATAATGTGCAGTTCTCTGGACAAATTCGCGGTTCTCTGGTCATGGCAAACAGCGACGATAGTTTGCACGAAGTACATTGTTTTCTTGTTTTTAAAACTTACCCAGTGAGATCCGCTCAAATATGATCAAAAGTCCTAATTTTAGACACATATTTTGGAAATGCATTGTATTTTCATGGATTTACTAACAGTTGTTAATAGGAAATGGAGTAATGAATCTGGTGTAATGTGTAGCTTCAACTTATTAAAGAAAGTCTACAAAATTATCACCTCACTGGGTAATTCCACAATTTCGGAAGGTAAAACTAATTTCAAGAAAGTGATTACAAGGAAAGCTGATTTAGTACCATGATGTTCGGTTTTTCTTGCTTCTTTTTGGATCAAATTTCATGAAAAACAAGAGAGTTGTTCGTGGAAGATGCGCACATCCAAACACTTCATGAAAAGACACTTCATGAAAAGATTACAAAATTATGCATTAATCTGAACATAGGTCATATAAGTTTCGAAAATAAAAATGAAAGAATGCTAGGAAGTTAATGAGAAGGGTTCAACGGTTTTCCCAAACTATCGACCATCGCCAATAGGTTTAAAGGGTATTGGGTAATTAAAAAAATTACAAACTCACTGAAAACATGGTTCATCAGAGTGAAATTTTTCTGTGTAATCCAAGAGATACTTGTCGAAAATATAGAGTTCATCTATTTTCACAATAAATTATTAAAATTAGAATTTACGTTGTTATATATATATGTATATAACATTTGGTAATATTAATATTTTGTAACATATGAATTGGTAGCACAATACGTTTAGCCATGTATATGTAAATGAGCACGCAATTCAGTTGTATTTAACTGCGAAGTGTTTCCTTTTAAATAAGCTCTCTAACTCTAACTCTATTTGAACCTATTTTACTGTGTATATGTTTTAAAAACCTACTATTTTGCACATTTTCCTGTTCTCCGAAACGTTATGGTAAATTAACGATATTTGCACGGATGGCCATTTCTGAATTTTTCTATGGAAATCACCTGCGGAACGGATCGAAAAATTCGGAACGCTGCCAGACCAACAAACGTTTATCGTTTTCCACTCCAGATTAACTTGATAAACAAAGCCGAGGAACATCGCTGGAAATTTCCCGGCGCTAACTTTCTACAACATAATGGTAAGATCTACGTTTACAACAGTTTGTCCTTTGAGATCAATGGTAAACTTTCGCAGGTAGCGTTTGTTTTATACTTCTATTTGCATGACTCAAAACCGGAAAATCCTGTCCTTGTGTTACAATAACATTGTCGAGTTGAAAATTGTCTGGCAGCGATTTAAATGTGTCTTTTGTTCACAATTTATTGATTTCCGACTTTTGCGTAGTAGATTTGATTATATATTGAAATCCCGAGTCTGGCGCCTTAGTCCATCACGGAATTTGGGCGCCATATTGACATCATTATCTGGCTCATTTTCTTTCTCTCTTCCCATCATTCCCCGCGCGTCTTCCCTCTCGCCCGCACGCCTTCCCGTCCGAGCCTCGGAGGAGAGAGCTCTTGAGTACAGCAGCAATGAAAAGAAATTCTTTATTTTACCTTTTCGATGATGCCAAAGAATCTTGTTGTTCATCATCCATGTTTTCGAATTCACCATTATCTAAATCCATAAATTGTCCGAGTATATCGCAAAGTCCTGGATCATCCAAAGCCTCTTGATACAAAACACCAATACTGTCCTCATCCTGATCATTATTGACGACCCACAACACGAATTCTTCTTCCAAAGCGTCTCTCCCACAAGCTCGCAAAGATGCAATAATGACATCTTCATCGTAGCCCATCCCTTCCAGAGTCTCTCTGGCGCTGTGAAAGGTTTCCAACGAATTTTTTCGTTTCGTTAGTCGGGGACGAAGCTCGGCTGGTGCTATTAAAGACGCCTCTTCTGGCTCTGCTTCCGGTTGGTCTTCTTCGTTTTCGAAATAGTTTTGATCGTCAGATAGACCTCTCTCAGTCATGAATACTGCTTGTTCTGGTACAACACTTTCCAAGGCATTCGCCAGGGTTATAGGTTCCACATCTTTGCAAACGCTTTCGAGCAACATAAAGGTTTGTAACGAAAGCTCGTCTACTGCACGTTGGCCAGTACAAGCCAAAGCCAGGTCCTTGCGTAGTGTTAGGATTTGCTTCATTGTGAAATGGTTTAATGAATAACAGTCCATTCTGTTGTTGTCGATATGTTTTTTCCAGTCTTTTAAATCACTCTCCATTTTTGAACAGGTGTTATATCTTTCTTCAAGAAGTTGGTATCTTTTGTTTGGCAATTTGCTGCTCTCGAACTTTATTTTCCACGTCAAGTAGTTGATCTCGCCAACTTCGCACAGCTGTACGTATAAACTTCCAATACGAAGGACACCTTCGAAGACCTGCGAAACAAAAACCATAAAGAAAAGCTAGTAACAAGAGAAATAGACTGATAAGCAGAAAGGAGAAAAGGAGGGAGAAAGAAACAAAGGCAGGAAGAAAAGAAGGAAGAAAAGAAGGGAGGGAGGGAAGGAAGGAGGGAGGGAAGGAGGGAAGGAAGGAAGGAAGGAAGGAAGCAAGCAAGCAAGCAAGCAAGTTAGCAAGCAAGCAAGCAAGCAAGCAAGCAAGCAAGCAAGCAAGCAAGCAAGCAAGCAAGCAAGCAAGCAAGCAAGCAAGCAAGCAAGCAAGCAAGCAAGCAAGCAAGCAAGCAAGCAAGCAAGCAAGCAAGCAAGCAAGCAAGCAAGCAAGCAAGCAAGCAAGCAAGCAAGCAAGCAAGCAAGCAAGCAAGCAAGCAAGCAAGCAAGCAAGCAAGCAAGCAAGCAAGCAAGCAAGCAAGCAAGCAAGCAAGCAAGCAAGCAAGCAAGCAAGCAAGCAAGCAAGCAAGAAAGAAAGAAAGAAAGAAAGAAAGAAAGAAAGAAAGAAAGAAAGAAAGAAAGAAAGAAAGAAAGAAAGAAAGAAAGAAAGAAAGAAAGAAAGAAAGAAAGAAAGAAAGAAAGAAAGAAAGAAAGAAAGAAAGAAAGAAAGAAAGAAAGAAAGAACATGTGCACCACCGAGTGGGCTGTACACGATTTACAAGAACTAGATCGGGAAGTTAGAAAAATACTAACCGAAGTAGGTGCAAGACACCTTGGAGCATCCGTGCCACTTCTGTATTTGCCAAGATCCTTGGGCGGCCGTGGCAAGAAATCAGTTGAACAAGAGTATATGGAAACAAAGATAAAAATAGCTGTTCACCTGCACTCTTCAAGTGATCCGATGATGAAAGCCGTGGCTAAGATCGACCAGCAAAGAGAAGGAAAAGGGAGAAGATCGGTAATAAAAGATGCGAAGAAAATGGCAACAAAGTTAGGCGTTGAAATTAACGAGAACGTGCATGGGAACGATGAATGGAGCATAAAATTCACGAAAAATGATGGAACGGAACTTAGAGCGTGCTCCGAAGAAAGAGTCAAAGAAGTTTTACAGAAAGCTCGACAAAATTCGAGAAAAAGAGAAGTTGAAAACCAAAAATGGTTAGGACAATTTACAACAAACCGTTGGTCAGATGACAGTCTAAACAATCAATCCTGTTTTCTATGGCTTAACCTTTGGCAGGAGTGCCCGGCAGATGTCGTTGCCGACATTGTCGTTGCCGACATTGAGGAGTTGTACCAGCAGCTGCTACCGACGCGAGTCTACTATCAGCAGAAACTCGGGCAAGAAATACCAACTAATCAGCGCAGGCTATGTAAGGTCAAACAGGAGACAGTCGTCCACGTACTTACTGGATGTGCAATGTTGGCACAATCTGAGTATTTGTACCATTCGCTCTCGTTGTATACGAACTAATAGCCAACTCGGCGAAGCGAATGGTTGGCTATGACCTCATATACAACTCGAGCTCATGGTATAACTGTTAAATATCCCAGTGGATGGTTACTTCGGCGTTTTCTACTGCTGGCTTTGGAGTTATTTTGGTGTTCCATGGTGGGACTTTAGTGATCAGATTGTATTTTCTTAGAATAAAAAAATATAGACATTTCATCCCGTTGTTGTGTCGGTATAACTGTTTTATTATATAGCCAAGCACTGTACAAGAGAGAAAATTACAGCGAAATGTATGAAACAACAAACGTCCGGCATAGGCAACTTAATACTTCCGCCATGCGCAATGATGTGTTCACATAGAGTTTCTCACTGAGCTGTTCGGTAAACAGCTTCGAAATATTGTATAAATGTTGCTCCGCGAGAGGCAAAAAATGTGTTAAGCAGATCAATAAAAAGATTAAAAGGTACCTTTATGAAGTCAAAAGGTGGGTCAGTTGTTTATATTAGCGTTGCTGTCGTGAAAAAGGTTTTTGATTTCATGCAAAAATGAAACTGAAACACTTTCGGCAGTGAAACTAAATTACTTAGTTGGTTGTTTTTGAAAAAAACAACATGCTTTTTACTACTCCAAATGCTTATCTAAATAAAAAAAGGTCTCTTTACTGGTGATCTCCTACGAAATGTGTGTTGTAAGCTTGATTTTAGCCGTGAGCTTCTTTGTTTGGCAACAAATTAATATCAACCCGTTAATTTAGTCGGGTTTTTGAAGTAAAAAGACGTAATTTTTAGGTGAACTTTACCATTTGACATGCTAAATTGTGTATTTGTTAATGTATTTTTACACAATGTTGTTTTTATATACATTGGTTTGAGGGTGTTGATGTTTTTCTGTATAAAAATCCGTCAATTTCAACTCTTTTCGGCAGTTTAAAAAAACATGCCCCCATCTTGTTTTTCCTCTACTAGTAGGATATGAACTGATACCTAGTAGTAGGGAACCAATCAGATTACGCAAAAGCTCATATCCGATAGCATGCTATATAATAAACCCATCTATTCTGTGGGAGGACAAATGTTATACACTGAGGAACAGGGAAATCGGCCAGATACAGTAGTCTACGATCACGTGAAGAAAGAAATAACTGTCGTTGAATTCAGCTGCCCCTGGATCACCAATAGACAAATAAAGGTTACTGAGAAGCAAGGAAAATATCAAGAAGTTTGCAAGGAATTGAAAGAACGATATGGCGGATATAAAGTTGAGCAAATCAATGTCATTGTCGATGCCCTTGGAGGGTACTCAGAAGAATTGCAATCAACTCTCGTGCGCTACCTTGGAAAGTCTGATGCAACAAAAGCACTGAAAATTATGCAAATAGCTGTATTGTTTGGTTCAATCCGGATAAAGAACCTATTCAAATCCACCGTCACCTCCACTGCCTAGTTGGAATGCTGTATAGCACTTTTAACTTTTCTTTTTTATCTTTGACTCAAAATGACAAAAAAAATAACAACTATTTTGTAAATAATTTTAAGTTAGATTGTTTAAGTAGTTGATAGGCTACCTTTAGGGCCCTATCGCCTTATTTTTGGTAATTAAGCAGAACTGTTTGATCAAATGGACTAGAAAGAAAGAAAGAAAGAAAGAAAGAAAGAAAGAAAGAAAGAAAGAAAGAAAGAAAGAAAGAAAGAAAGAAAGAAAGAAAGAAAGAAAGAAAGAAAGAAAGAAGGAAGGAAGGAAGGAAGGAAGGAAGGAAGGAAGGAAGGAAGGAAGGAAGGAAGGAAGGAAGGAAGGAAGGAAGGAAGGAAGGAAGGAAGGAAGGAAGGAAGGAAGGAAGGAAGGAAGGAAGGAAGGAAGGAAGGAAGGAAGGAAGGAAGGAAGGAAGGAAGGAAGGAAGGAAGGAAGGAAGGAAGGAAGGAAGGAAGGAAGGAAGGAAGGAAGGAAGGAAGGAAGGAAGGAAGGAAGGAAGGAAGGAAGGAAGGAAGGATAAACAAACGGGGAAAAAACAAAAAAACGAACAAAGGAGCAAACGAACGAACGAACGAACGAACGAACGAACGAACGAACGAACGAACGAACGCACGGACGGACGGACGGACGGACGGACGGACGGACGGACGGACGGACGGACGAACGAACGAACGAACGAACGAACGAACGAACGAACGAACGAACGAACGAACGAACGAACGAACGAACGAACGAACGAACAAACAAACAAACAAACAAACAAACAAACAAACAAACAAACAAACAAACAAACAAACAAACAAACAAACAAACAAACAAACAAACAAACAAACAAACAAACAAACAAACAAACAAACAAACAAACAAACAAACAAACGGAAAAAAGACCATTGTATTCAGTAGAACAGACCTCGACAAACTGGTCAACTTCTTCCTTGCCGCTCTCTGCTTTGCCAGCAATCAACATCAGTTTACTTTGCACATCCTTCACTTCTTCCAAGCTATAAATCTTTGTTTCTCGTTTCGTTTTCTCATCTCCAGGAACCACGAGGCAGATTGTGTTTTCCAAGCACACTCCATCGACTCCATTTCCATTTTTATTTTTTCTAAACTTTGAGAATTCAGGATCAGCGATGTGGTACACACCAGACGAATTGATCGCCTCAACTTGCATCAACGTTGTCAGGGCAACGGAACCATGTGATTCTTTGATTTGTTCCAACCACGACAAATGACGATTTGTATATTCCTTCAAAGATCAAATGCAGTAGAGTAAGTAATATGAATACTGGCAATGTATCAAATAAAACAAAACGTATTGTTATATACCAAAGACTTTCGTTTGCCAAATCTTAAATCCTATTGGTCAAATCATGGTCACGTGTTGTTCTACAAACTCAATGTTTCATTCTGCCGAGGGAAACATTGTACAATGTTTCCCTCTGACGTCAACAGTAAAGAAGAAAACAGAGCAATGTTTCCCTCTGACGTCAGCTTTAATCATGCGTTGTTCACGTGAATACACAATGATTATTACATCAGATCAAGAGCTTTGGACTCTTCGGAGCATTTTGAAAACAAGAGCTTGTTTCGAACTTCTTTGGTACGAAATCGTCCATTTTCTAAAAGAAAGAATATCTATACATATCTTCAAAGGAGGTATGAAAAAACCTGGTGAAATTTAAAGCTATTCCTTGCTGGTTGAGTCTGGTGTATTTGTTTAGTTGAATTAAAATTTCTACGAAGAAGTGTTTTGGTAAGCCTTTTTGCCTTTTGCAAGTTGTATTTTAAAATTATATAACAAAACGCTTGTTGACTTTTGCCTTGAGGCTTAAAGAAAACCAGAAAACCTCTGCCGGAAAACACGGTTCAAATGGGTAAAATATCATTTCCAGTTTCATGTTGTTAAACTGACGTTTTTAAATCACACTATTGGCTATATTTAGTCAGGTCTCGACACTCGAGACTTTTTTCTTTTTCCAAACTACTGTACCTTCTTCTTCTTCAAACTAGCTTCTCGAAATACTTGAAGTATTAAACTAACTTGTGTTACCACTAAAGACAAGTTCTATTATTTGTGGAGCCGTATAAAACTGAAATGACATCCAAAACGGCCGCGTATAGGGGCCTGAAACTGACGTCCAAAAATTTCGCGCCACTTTTTCGTCCAGTGATTGACTGGAGTCAGCCTTCCAGGTATTATAGAGTTCACTGGTTCAGCAATATAATAAGTTAGTAACTCACCAGTTTCTCTGGAAGGCTAGGATTTGCATCAACTGCCTGCCACACCGGTTTGCACAGCCTCATCAAGTCTCGAAAACCATGTTCTGGTTTTAAACCAAAAATCAAAGAGCCAAATCCAAGACAGCTGGTGTGCATGAAAGAAATACGATCTATTTCCACGTCACTTTCTCCTGCCGAAATCATTGCTAAATCTACGAAGACCTTGAGTTCTTGCTGATCTGTTATAATAAAAAAGAATTTAAAGAGCGCCCATTTCCTAAAATAAAGACTGTTTTGTTTGAGAAGACTTCAAAAATGATGAAGGATAACGTTAACTTTTTTTCTTCAATATCGGTTTGTTTGTTATATGCAAATATATAATATAATAATACAAACAGCAAAATAAAAGTAGTGTGCTGAAATACAAATCGAAATATATTACGGTTTGAGTACTACCGAATCTATTGAACGTAGTTTCTAACGTTCCGAGCGAGAAACGTCAGAGAGAAACGTAAAAAGTGTAAACAAACAACGAACTTATATAAGATAGATAACCATGTGACCAAAAATTATCCAATCAGACAAAAATAAAAATAACAAATTAATAGTCTTAATAATGAGATGCGAAAAAATTAGCTAATCAGATCAAAATAACAATAACAAATCAATAATGACATGCGAAATACATTTGCTATTCTCACCTTCGATGAGCAAAAAAAGGGAGGGGTTGCAGTGTTTTCACGGTGGGAATAGCAAATGTCTTTCGCATCTCGTTATTGATTTGTTATTGTTATTGTTATTTTGCTCTGATTGGCTATTTTTTTTCGCATCTAATTACTAATTTGTTATTGTTATTTTTATCTGATTGGCTAATTTTTGGTCACGTGATGATCTTTCGTATATAAGCTCGTTGTTTGTTCACACTCTTTACGTTTCTCTCTGACGAAGGGCCTTCGCTCGAAACGTTAGAAAGTACGTTCAATATTTTCGGCAGTACTCAAACCTTACTATATTTCGATAATACGTCTATGCAAGCTACAGTAACAGCATTGCAGCAAAGTTTTAAGTTGGAGATATCTTCGGAATTAACACTTTGACGCCTGGACCTCTCCCTATGCTGAATAAAATCGTCTGGCGTTAGCCAGAATAAAATACTAAAGACTCGTCGTCAGGCTTCAAAGTGTTAAAGAGATATGTTTTAACACTTTGAGGCCTGGACCTGTCCCTGTGCTGAATAAAATCATCTGGCGTTAGCCAGAATAAAATACTAAAGACTCGTCGTCATGCTTCAAAGTGTTAAAGAGATATGTTTTAACACTTTGAGGCCTGGACCTCTCCCTGTGCTGAATAAAATCGTCTGGCGTTAGCCAGAATAAAATACTAAAGACTCGTCGTCATGCTTCAAAGTGTTAAAGAGATATGTTTTAACACTTTGAGGCCTGGACCTCTCCCTGTGCTGAATAAAATCGTCTGGCGTTAGCCAGAATAAAATACTAAAGACTCATCGTCAGGCTTCAAAGTGTTAAACAACAAAATTAATTGAAAATTTGCACGTAGATACAGACCACCAAATTAAAGTGGCAGTACGGCCGAAAATAGTTAACTATTTTTGCGGCTTAATCACTTCTTATGCTTAGACGTTATACAAATATAAGAGTAAAAGCAACTTTAAGGTTGATTTGAGTGCATAAACATGATTAAATGTCGTATAATTTGGCATAAAATCACTCTGCCGTTGCGTTTTTGGAGTCCGCGTAATCAGTCAGCGGTACTACTTTGTGACGTAATTTACTCAACACAAACGCGTGATAAACCAGCCAAACTATAGAGAACGTCTTATTGATTTGTTATACCTGTTTTGTTAAAAACGTCTTCACCCTCCGAGTCGAGTTCTAGAAACTCTGACAGCGAAAGCGGACATTGCTGGTATGGATGGGGTCAACAATGAAGTGTTTGACAACGATCTAGAGCCGCTTGTAATGACTATATGAGGAAGAAGCGCACCAAGAGGAAGCGCACATAATTTTAGAATATGAAGGAGAATACAAGAGGACAACAAGAACAGCAGGAATTTTCATTTTTCAAGACGTTTTATTAAACCATGAAGTCCCAGTGCAATCATGGTACGTATAGTTATTAAAATTTTATTATTGAGAGAATAATCGGTTGTGTAGTTTCCAAAACAAGCGAATGTTTTTCTAGGTGTATTAAAGTGTTATAGACGGGGTAAATACCCTAACCATCTAAGGAAGTGCCTAACCAAAGTTTTTAAGGTTTGAATTGATACTTTAGGTCACTAGGATTAATTTAAGCCCAGACAACATTTTTGAAAATTGTTGGTTGTCACGTGATCGATGACGTCATCAAATGGCCTGAAATTTCACAATATCGGTCATAACTTTTGATCTATATGTCGCCATGACAGGAAATTTATATATTTGAATAGAACGTAAGAAGACTTTTCGATTGATGTACTACTTATTTTAATTTGACGTCATCAGTATTTTAGGTGATGACGTCATAGGTATTTTTCACTTGCGGGATTTAGCATTGCTTTACCGCCGCGATATTCTTCTTTCTGCTGACCCCAATTGTAAATTTATTTTGTTACCTTTGGTAATCGTGTTCTCACATACTTAGTTGTCGTGGAGTTATTTTTAGAAAATATTTCATCAGGGAATTCCCCTATTTGATAGCGCCGTGTTGTCGTGGCTGACGATGAAACTTCGCTTGCTATTTTTGTTCTCTTTTTGTTTCATTGTTTTATTCCAAGCTTCGTACGATTGATCACTTGGTTGTTCTCTATCAAATGGTGGCATTTTGGTTTCATAACGTTTAGCAGTTCTGAAGATATTGGATTTATTCATTTCGTGCATCCTGCGTTTCCGTCTGAAAAAGGCTTGTTGTCGCTGAAACTTCGTTGATCATTTTCTCTCTTTTGGTGTCTCTTGGTTTCATTCTTTAATTTTAAACTGCGTACAAGATTGACCGCTTAGTTATTCTCTATTAAAGGACGCTATTTTGGTTTCCTGTCGTTCAGTGATTCTCAAGTTATTGGATTTATTCACTTCGTGCAGGGTGGTCGTCTGTCTCTGCAGTCGACTCTGTTTGGCCGTTTTTCTCCGTATCAACATCATTATTAATATAAGAACTTACTGTATTATAATCGCTTTCTTCGTCGCAACATTCTGATAGTACTTTGGTTTCTTGGCCTCCAGTCTCCAGAGAGCAAGACAGTGATTCGGTGTGGATGCATGCATGTGATACATAGTCATAGTTTGCACGCTATACTCTTGATAGATGATGCAGTCAGCAAAACCACTCCTGAGTCCAGAAACTAGAAAAACTGACAATACCTGTCTTATATGCAATGGTGCAATTGGACCAAAAGAGAAGCAACAAAAGCTAGGACAAAGAGGCTGGATGCGATTTAAAGGGGACGCTGAAACATGGGCAAGCATAAATATTCTAATCCATGAGCCTAAACATCGTTTTACAGAAGTTTATGGAAGAGTTAAAGATGCGGAAGAAGCATTTGGAGAAGTTCATAAAACATGTCGGACTGAGTTTGCTAGTAACAGTGGTCGCTACATTAAAAGCTACGGCACTATTGGTATCAGCAGACACGAAATTACCGTTAGCCCTGAAACCGAGAATAAAATTTCTACTTCAGAAGCGCAAGTAAACGCCTCATAGAAAGGAAAGAGATTTATATGAAGGATCCATCGCATCGTTTCTTTCAAGCCGGAAAACGACTAGATATTCTCTTAAGTGGCCCATCTCACGACATTTTTGCGGTGGATGTTTTCTTTCACCAGTCCTGTTATATCAAGTTTGCTCTTGCACCACTTCAAGTTAATGATGATGATCTCAATAAAGAATGGGAAAAAGACGTATTGCAAGCTTTTTACTACCAAGTAAGAACCAGAATTGTTCGTGACAAGAATGCTTTCCTTCTCAACGAACTGTTAGAAGATATAAAGATATTGAGTGATGAACAGCGGCTGCCATTCCCTGCTGTCAAACATACAGCTACGTTGAAATTGAAACTCATCCAAGAATTCGAGGAAAGCATATCTTTCTTTCCAAGTGGAAAATACCTGTTAGTACATGCATCAGATGTAAATCCATGTGAATACGCAATTGCTGCTCTACATGGCTCTGGATTGAGAGATGATGACTTAGCTAGGTCATTCGGTAGAATGGTGAGACGAAAGTTGCAGAAGTCTGCTGATCGGCAAAAACAATGGCCGTTGACTCCAGAAGAACTGACAGAAATGCTGGATCGTGGACCATTGCAGAATCTTTACAACGCCATCTACTACACCATGCATGATTTTGCCAAGAAGAATGAATACGGCTATGCTGTGACAAGTTCCCACACAACAGCTATAAAGATTTGGTCTCTAGCAAGCGACTGGGAGAGCCTTATTACAAGAGAGCCATCTCCGAAGCAAGCAGTCATGGGGCTTGTTATTCATAGAATGACAGGTAGCAAGGAGGTCGCAAATATGTTGCACAAATGCAATCACACCATCTCTTATCAAGATATAAGAACGCAGAACCTGGCCTGGTCAAGAATGGTGTCTTCGAGGCAGCTACTTCTGTCCAACATGCGCAAAGGAATCTGCACACACAGTACCGTAGACAACAACGATGGAAAGCAAGAAACATTGACAGGTGCTGGCACCACTCACGATACCAACAAAACTTTATTTCAACTGCCAACCAAAGAAGAGAAGGAATCCATCCCTGAAATCGGGTCTCAAGAAGAGCGACAACTTGATATATGTGACAGTACAGAGAATGACCAGACAGAAGCAGCACCTTATTATATTGGGAAACGTGTTGGACCCTCGCTTATAACAAATTACAAAGTTGATGGCAATCTGTGCGAGGAACTTGATACCTGCTTCAAAAGAGATGTAGCATGGTCTGCTGCAGGGTCATTGCCTTTGGAATACGAAGGCGAAGAATTGCCCTTACTCGGATCTTGGACACCCTTCAATAAAATGGTCTCGAACTTCGCAACAGAGAAGTGCATCCAAGAATATTTGCCAGTCACTGCAGCGCCACCAGATTATCCGGTGTGTAAAGAATACCTTGATTTTCTGCTGGACATCATGCAAGACCTAGAGATTTCCTACATCTACGTCCATTCTGATGAAGCGGTTTATTCCAAGTTGTGCCATATCCTGTGGAAAAATAAAGAGCTCTATAAAGATGTAATCTTGCTAATGGGCAGATTTCACCAACTGCACGTGAGACAAAAGTTGCTCTTCAAACGCCATAGTTGCAGAGGATACAAGCAGTGGTGTGTAGATTCAGGTATAATAGCCTCGGGGTCTGCAGATCAAGCATTTGAAGGACGTCATTACTATAGAAGCATGAGAGTTCATAAAGAATGCTTTGACGCTCTTGTTCAGTTCAAAGTCGAATAAATAATAGCCGGCCATACCAACACAGAACCGGAATTGCTGTCTTCGCTCGTTGCTCTAAGAAAACAACCTAGTTCAAGCACAGTTGACAATGTTGTGAAGTCACCAGGATTTGAGAGTCTACTTTCAGATCTAACCCAAGCTGCAGAGGATAGCACTGAAACAAGCATGACCATTGCTTACCTCAAAGATGTCTCGTCCATGCTTGCAATGGTTTCAGCAGTTAGAGAAGGAAACATAAAACGACACCTCCAATCTGAGAGGGATATGCTGAATCAAGTCTTCGCATTCAACCACCAAAACTACGCAAGATATTGTAGCTTCCAACATGTCTATTTGCGCTCCCTGGAAGAACAAAGCCATCCAGCGTTTGGAGAACTGAAGGCGAAAGGGTTTGGGGGAAGCATCGGAGGTAAGCCATTTTCGTCAATTCACGGTGATTTAATGACGGAATTGTTCAACAAAGAAACGAAAGGAACTGCTGGACCTTTCCGTTCCGGTTTCAGTACCAACACAGAGGCCGTAAATACATGGATAAGAACCATCCATATCCACAGTAAACTTCAGGAGACCTTTAGGGAGCAACTAATCCTCAAGACGTCCTCCACGCATAAGGAGTTGAGTCCGGGTGGCAAACAAAATCATGCAGATCATGTAAAGAGTCTAAAGAGCCAGCTAAGAAACTACGATGTCGATCCCTTTGACAAATGCCCACCAAAATGTTTACCAACTGGTGTTGAAATAGACGAAATTGTTGTCAGGGACATGCTCAATGCTCCAGCTACTGGAAATGTCTTGTTCAAGACCTTTGTCAACGAGAGACTTGAAAGCAACGTCAAAGACATTTTTTATCCAATCAAGAAAGTGAAGCTGAACAACGGATGCGAGAAGAAGAAAACAACCCCAAAAGCAGTATCTCTACTGAAAGAAGATCGCCAAGCCTTCGGTCTTATCGTTGCAAAATCAGTTAGTCTTGAAGAGGCATTTCAATACCCAATAACAACAGTCCCACTAGCTGTAGCTACATCTGAATCAACACTCAGGCAGTCCAACAAGGCATCGCTCCGAAATTATTTGATGAACGAATCTGGTTCAGTTTCCGATGACACACCCAAAAATTGTTCATGGTTTATTGACGGCCTTGCTGCAATTCGATCCTTGTGGCCAAAGAAAACTTACCGCGAATGGCTGAAGGGTTTGTTGCAGTTCATAACTCCACCTAAAGACTCAGAAGCAATTCAAGTGGGACTCATAAACGACACCTACAAAGAAGACAGCATAAAAGGAGGCACAAGAAAGGAAAGGGGCGAGTCAGGACCAAGAGTTAGAATAGAAGGGTTTGATCAACACATGCTGCAAGGTAGCAAATGCCAAGATTTCTTGAATAGCGGGAAGAATAAGGAAGAACTTGTAAGACTCGTTGTAAAGTACCTTGAAACAAGAGAAGGAATAAGACTATTGCAGCATCCACATATAGTGACGGCTGGGGACATGACGTATTCCATAAGAGATGCATGGACAGATTAGCATGCTTTACAAGTGCAATCAGGAAGAAGCTGACACGCGTCTGGTGCTACATGCTTCGTTGGAAGAAAATGATGTTGTGGTGGTCTCAAAAGATACCGATGTTCTCATTCTCTTAGTATGGGCATACGAAAAGTGCAACATCCAGAAGAAGTGGTATCTGAAATATGATCACAATAAGTATGCTGATATTAATACCATCTGCACGTTTCTGGGTCCAAAGATATGTCTCTCTCTACCAGCGGTGCATGCTATGACAGGTTGCGACACAACATCATATCTGTTTAAGGTGGGGAAAGTACAAGTCGTGAAAAAGCTCCTGAACACGCCAAGTAAAGCCGACTTGCTCATGGATCTTAGTAAAGACCGGTCTGTCACAAAGGAAATTGTGCAAAATGCAAAAGAGTTTCTTCGTACGATGCTGTGACACAGGAAAGCAGAAAGAAACATATATTCAAACCAGAATTCGTTTGTATAAAGAAATGAAAGTGAAGTCGTCGATGTGTCTCCCACCTGATCCTGATTCTGTTGTACAAGTCATAAAGCGAGTCCACTATCAAGTTTACTTCTGGCGTCGATGTACTGAAATCAATAATGAAATCATACCCTTCAGCAATTATGGATGGAAATGGTGCGAGAAGCAGAAACTTGTTGTACCAGTATGGTTTACCGGAAGTCAGTTACCACCATCGTTGGGTAGCAAGAGGCGCAAAAAGGCAAGTACTGGAAACTTAGCAGATGACGAGGATGCAGATGCCGAAGATGAACTAGAACCGCAAACAGGGAGGCGTAAGAGAAGAGTAAGGAGTCCGATGATCTTGAGGAACAGAGATGAGACCAGTAATAGTAATCTTAATTACCAAGCAGACGATGAGATGGCTGTAAATCAAGAAGCTGCTGGAGAGCCTTTGCTGATTGAAGACGAAGATACTTCGTTCGAGGATAGCAACGGAAACGAGAGCGACTGCGAGCTTTCCGACTTCCTTTCAAGTGGGGACTCTGGAGATGAATGGATGCCATGAATCCATGAATATTGAGTATATATTAGTTTATTATTATCGTATATTCAGTAAGAATTAGCCTAATATATTGTACATCCGAAAATTGCGAAAACGTGGGTACGTACTTTGCGGATATGGTCCTTTATGACATGTATGACGTCAACATAATCACTCAAATCCAGTAAAGTGGCGTTTGTCGTCCTAAAAAGCTGAATCCCGCGAAAGTAAAATTTTGATGACGTCATCACCTAAAATACTGATGACGTCAAATTAAAATAAGTAATACGTCAATCGAAAAGTCTTCTTACGCTCTATTCAAATGTATAAATTTCACGTCATGGCGACATATAGATCAAATGTTATGGCCGATATTGTGAAATTTTAGGCCGTTTGATGACGTCATCGATCACGTGACAACCAACAATTTTCAAAAATGTTATCTGGGCTTAAATTAATCCTAGTGACCTAAAGTATCAATTCAAACCTTTAAAACTTTGGTTAGGCACTTCCTTAGATGGTTAGGGTATTTACCCCGTCTATTAGTGTTGCTCTCTTGAAGGTGTCGTTGCTGTTGTGAGATTGGAGCCGTGCCGGAAAAAACTAACAGTGCTTGGACGATAAGGAGGATTCAACGTCGTTTGTTTACTACGCATTTTATTGTTATGAGCCACGGATATATTTTACACACGGCTTTTACACATGTCCGACGCAGACCTGATTACATTTCTAAAGCTTCCATGCATTGACTCCCTCTGTGACTCTGTTGTCGTATTTACATGTAACATCTAGAATATAATTGATAAAATCTAAATACGTCATTGTCACCATACTGTATATGCATTTACATGTAGCTGAACCATTTCATAGTATTCCAATAGTTGTATTTTATTATAATATATCATGAATATATGTAACATTTTTATCTGTTTATATACTGTCTACGAACTGCTCGGCCCATTCTTTTTGTATCTGAATAGTACTGCCGTCTTTCTACTTAAACTATTCTTTGTTTTGAGTAACTGGGCCTTCTTCAGGTATTTGTTTTCTCTTTCGATTTCCAGTAGACTACCTTAAAATTAAAATATACTGGTTGAGTGGTTTTCAATGTCAAAACAAATTACATGCATTATATTGTTATTAAATACTGTCAGTGTCATTTTACAGCGGCGGCGCGCAGAAGTACATTTACCTGTGAAACTGCAATGTATTCTCTTGCATCTGTACATTCTTGTACGGTACGGGTTTCTTCATTCCGCGTAACTGTTTATTACATGTTATGGTGTTCAGGAAAAATTGAGATTTACCTTACATGACCAACTTACCTCTTTAGGGCTTCATATCTGGTGCATGGCATTTCAGGTGCACGTTCGGCTCTGCTAACCTTTCTGGCGTTTTCTTGCACGTTTTGCGAACTGAACAATTCTTTAACGGCCTATAAAATTTTCAAGGTCCACGCAATATTTTTATTGTTAGCTACGTGTGTGAACAAATTTGATCCGATAATGAAACACGAGTCATAACAAGTTTGTGCAGTTACTCTTCGTTGGCTTCTCTTCGACGACGGACTTTTGGTTTCCATATTGACGGGTTTAAAGTCATCTTTTAGGCAACGAAGGCTCGCACCTTTGGCCCCTTACGTGACGCCTTTCAAAACAAAGATCAGCAAAATGCGCAGAGCAAATAACAAAGCACCCTGGTTGAAATTAGCGCGATGTGGTTTTAACCGAAAATAAACCCAAACAAGACGCCTTTTAGTTTTGGGGTTCTGGTGAAGCGAAATGCCAGCATTACGATCAGCGCAGTTACTACACATTTGAGCAACACAAGGAGATGGTGGCATAATTTTGTATTGCTTTTCAAGAAACTTTATTACATGTAAAAACGTAGAATAAGTCGGGAAGACGCGTTTAAAGTGCCACTAACCCCAAAAATGTTTTCTCGGGATTCAAATAGCCCTTGTTGAGTATATTAGCACCAACATATCGTTTCTGTTATTGAACACTTCTTTAATTTTTTATGCCCCTTCAAACTTGCAAAATTTCACATCTGTTTGTCCCAAGGCGGAGCAGTGAGGGGAATGGGTATAGGATGCGTATGACGTAATACCAGGAATTCGTCCTCAAAAATCTATGAAGTGTAGTACACTGGAACTATAATAAAAGAATTAAAATGAAAAATATCGCCAAACTGGCTATAAACGTAACCTGGATACGTTCTTTCCTATTTACTTTACAGTAAAACAAAATATAGAATTCCTGGTATTACGTCAGAAACCCTTCTCGACGCAGTCTCCCAAGTGCTCCGTCGTGTCCGTCATTATCGCCACTTCAATCGATTCTTAAATCAAGAGGATTTAACCAATTTAGTCAATTTATATTGCATTCTTCATCATTTGGATTGGCGATGTTTATTCGTGCAAAAATCTTTTTGGGGTTAGTGGCACTTTAAACTTACAAGAAGATCCATATATCCTATACGTACATAGAGTGTTGAGTAGATGACGTCACAACGAGCTACCACTATTAATAAATTGCAGGCTCCAAAAAAATTCGAAATCAAGCCAAGTGCTCGTAAAAGATGCTTGAATTCTGATAGAAAACATTTTCTAAAATCGTTTTTAAATACATGGTAAGTCATATTAGGACCATAAGAAGTATTTTGGCTAAAAAAAACGCAAAGTGAAAATTCGATCGTACTGCCACTTTAACTGTAGAACATCCTTCAAGTTTTATAACCGCTGTAGTTACAGACTAGTTTCCAAACCTCTTCATTACTAAAACAAAATTATGTGTTTTCTCCTCCGTGGCAAACATTTTCGGGTTGGCACTAGTTGGACACATTTGCAATGACTTAACCAATTTGAAACTGACAAAAGAAGTAATCCCTGATGCGCCTTCCTCCTGACGTTGACAGTCTAAAGCAGCTCATTATGCGAGCCAATTACTTGGCTTACATTCAGCGCCACCCTGAACTAAGAATGCATCCCTCATCTGTCGGTCATTGCTGGGAATTGGTCAATGGGCGCTGCAAACCAGTGCGACACACACAACCTTCCCTTCCCCTTACCTTTTCAATCTCTCTACCTCAGGTTGGCAATTGTTCGGACTGAGAGGATGAGTCTGAGGCTTCCGACGTGATAGACTCCGAGTTGGACATCTCGTCAGATGAATATGACTGACTGAGTACAAAGTACATGTATCTTTATGTACATAGATATCTGACATTTGAACATTAAAATTTTGTTGTTGATTTTTGTTGTTGTTAAGGGTACATTTAATTACAATAAAAACCCCAGAAATGGATTCCTCTGTCTCGAATTAGTAGAGAAAAAGTCTTTTTGACGAAACAATACCCTTTGCTAAAAAAGATAATTAATTCAAAATGGCCGCCTGTTGTTAATTTTTGTTTTTTAGCTCTAGAGATTGTTGCCCTAATTTTCCAAACCAGCGTGGGAGCTTATTTTGTGATAAATACCATACATAACAAAAATATACGAAAATAAATCATAAAACTTTACTAGCCGGAGGTTGATCACGGGACTTAAGGCTTTGATCCTACTATCAGGTAACATTTAAGAAATACCTAATGGGTTTCTATGTTTGGATAGCCTGATCCAAACACGAGGGATGTTGCGAGACTTTCGCAAAGCGTAAAAAAACACGAGCCGCTAGGCGAGTGTTTTTTAGCTTTCGAAAGTCGAGCAACATCCCAAGTGTTTGGATCAGGCTATCCAAACATGGAAACCGATTTGGTATTTCTTTTATAAAATGACCAACAATAAACAGATTTTGTGAAAAAAATATATGATAGGAATACATATTCTCCCGAAATTCATCAACTACCAATCACGCTTCGTCTACTTTTCCCCAGACTCATAAACAACCAATCATATTTCGCTTTGTAACGTCCTGATGACGAGACGGACGAGCGAAACGAGAAAGGAAGTAATCCGAAACTTATTTTGCCGACTAATTCAACATTAAAGATGGGAATGTCAATAAAGAAGTGAACTCTGACCATCGAAAACAGCGAATATTATGAGGAAAACGCTTAAACATTACTAGAATCAACCGTCTCACCAACTGGCTCCTGGTTTCAGAGCAAATACAAGAAAAACATTCTTGGCCGTAAAAAGCCGCTGAAACTGAAGCTTCCAAAAAAATATTTTCATCGGCAGATTTGGATTTTATGTCGGGAGCTCCTGGGTATTTTACTTCATATCGACAAAGACTTTTTCTTTTCAAAGACTTTACCAAGTGAGTTCATCAGGCAAGAAAATGAAAGGTATTTGAACAAAATGTTATTCCGTTTTAATATCGTTTTCTAAACGTGTACTTTCCAAATCACGTTGTTTTGTAATTACCATATTAAAGTACAAACCACCATATATTTTAGCAAATTTAGCTTGGCTCTTGAACACAACAGGGTCATAAAACAATTTCAGGCTTGGTAATAGTTCTCACAATATATAAACATAGTGTGGTTGTTTTTTACTGCCTTAAAAAGACTCAAAGACGGTGCTTTTTAACTTTAAGATTCGTTCAAGAAATTATTTGTTTGCTTGTAATTGGACATTTAGTTCTTCGCCCTCGCTTTTTTTAAAACTTTTCCCTGTTGAAGCCTTACACATACCTAGACTTACCCATAATATTTTAGTAATTTCAATGTTTTTTATTTGTGTCAGTACTAAAAAAATTAGACTAAAGTCTATAAAAGGCGTTACTCAAAACTGCTGCAAATTTCCATGTTTGGATAGCCTGATCCAAACATGGGTATTAACCAATCAGCGCTTGCGTAGCATACATGTTATTTTATAAAAAATAATCAAAGAGTGCAATCGTAATACCTTTTAAATTCTCCCCTAACCACCTCACCAAATTGGAACACTTCCTAAAAGCTGTCAGACAATTTGTTCTCTCCTTCGTCATCATCTCTAACAATTTACCAGCTTTAAGAAGTTTTGGGCTAACAGACTTGATAGGTTGACTGGTAAACCTCCCTTGGATTACCTACAAAAAAAAGAAAGAATTTTACCTATACAGCTGAAAAAAAATTGAATAATTAAATAAGAGGACGAAACAGCTGTCCACAGTTGCTGATGGTGGCCAGACACTGCACTTACGATCGTCATTTTCACCAGTTAATCTCCGCAATGCAGACTGCGTGTAAATAGACAATATATCATTTTTGAGCGTATATATTTATATATATATATATATATATATAACCTGGAGGGTCATATGGTTTAACCCGCCGTACAGCCGTAATGTAAAGCATAGCGTCGGTGGTTGTTTCCGCTGCGCCTGATCGATAAACATTTTCCCGGCACACATAAATTAAGCAATTTAAACGTAAAAGTTAGCAGAAGAAGCGTAAAAGTTAGCTACAGCTGCATGGACAGCATGACCAGTATTATAAGGAGACATAATAACAAAATCCTGAGGTCAGCTAAGCCGACGCCAAGTGAAAAGAGCTGCAACTGCAGAAGAAAGCCTGTGTGTCCTTTAAATGGTACATGCTTGACCAAGAGCATTGTTTATAAGGCAGAAATATCAGCATCTGGCCAGGAAACAAAACATTACATAGGCATGACTGAACATAAATTTAAGACGAGATACAACACGCACAAGCAATCATTCAAACATGAAAAGCATGCAAACTGGAGTTTGTCACCGCATTGTCAAAATACGTCTGGGAATTGAAGAGATCGAATGTCGATTATTCTATCAAATGGTTCATTTTGAAGCGTGCGAAAGCATATACCGCTGGAGCAAAGCAATGTGGCTTATGTTTAGCGGAGAAGCTCTGTATTATAAACGCAGACGAAGATAAATTGTTAAACAAAAGATCTGAGTTAAGAAGAATATACCCAAAAAATCAACATCTTATTACAGGACAAAGGAACGTATCTCAAAATAACTGATCAACGAAGAAACCCTACGTCTTCCACAGAAAAAGCTTTAAATAAGATTCTGCTGCTGATTCGAGATCAGAAATCCACACATGACAACAGCAAAAATCAATTGGAATCTAAACTCTATATTCTAAACTTCGTAATACTGATTCAATTCCCGCAACCTTCTATGGACTCCCAAAGATTCACAAAACCAACATACCTTTAAGACCTATCACCAGCTCCATCAATTGCCCAACCTACAATGTCTCTAAATTTCTAGCCCGTATCCTATCTCCACTACAGACCAACAAGCACTCCGTGAAAAATAGCCATGCCAGGATTTCGCCAAGAAAATAAAAAATAGTCTGACAGACCCGGAAGACGTTTTCATCTCTTTTGATGTAGTATCACTGTTCACGTCTATCCCGACAGATTTGGCACTCAGAATTGTGAAAGAAAGACTGGAACTTGACCAAGAACTAAAAATAAGAACTAACGTATCCGTAGAGAACATTATGAATCTTTTAGAGTTTGTTTTAAATAATATTTTTTTCACACATGAAGGCGTTTACTACAAGCAAATTTTCGGATGTCCCATGGGGTCCCCCGTCAGCGCAATCCTGGCCAATTTGGTTATGGAACATGTCGAGGAAACAGCGTTATCTTCAGCAACCCCCCCCCCTCCCCCCCGAAATGGTGGTATCGTTATGTTGATGTCAGTCAAGCATGTCTACACCGTGATCATGTTGATGAATTCCACTGCCATCTTAACTCCGTTAACCCGCATATTCAATTTACCTTTGAACGAGAAACGGATAGATCACTTCCTTTCCTTGACACCTCTATCACACGACAAGAAGACGGCCATGTCGAACTCTCGATATACAGAAAACCCACACACACAGATAAATATCTTGACTTCAAATCCGCTCACCCTTTACAACATAAACGATCGGTCGCCGGATCGCTTTTCGACCGAGCTATAAATATTTCCTCTTCCAGTGACAGACAATCTGACGAAATTCAACATGTTTTCCATGCCCTATCCATCAATGGTTATCCTAAGCCTTTTCTGAAGAATTGTTTAAACCAAAGCCAGCAATTCACCACCAACCAAGCTCACCAGGGAGAAGATGGAACTATGCACAACACAAACCAGACGAACGAAAACGAAAACCAAACACTGATTACGCTACCGTATGTACAAGGCATGTCGGAAAGAATTGCGAGAATTCTCTCAAAACATAATATAAAAGTTGCACACAAGCCTGTGAAGACCATATCCAACATATTTCGAAAACCAAAAGACAAACTTGACCGCGATCATACAACTGGCATTGTTTACAAAATCAAATGCAGAGACTGCACTTCCGTTTACATTGGTCAAACATCTCGTTCATTAAAAACCAGGATAAAAGAACATAGTCGCGCTATTGCTAAAATGGACAAGAATTCCCTACTGGCCCAACACCATTTACAAACGGAACATGACATTGACCTGGATGACGTCCAAATTGTTGACCGATGGAAACAATGGTCCCAATGGCTATTCCTTGAAGCATGGCATTCAACATGTGAACCACTATCGATTAATGAACACATAGTTTCACCTTCTGTATATAGATGTATTGTTACCTCCTGAATATATTTCATCTCCTTATTGTATATATATAAGCAGTTCTTAACTATCAGTACTTTGCTGACGAGGGTCACAGTAACTTAACCGAAACGTCCTTTTATAAAACTTTTTAGACAGAGACAACATTAATAGTTTTAGTTTTAATAAAATATTTTTATAACCATGCCTGTCTACAACTATTGGATTTTTAATATATATATATATATATATATATATATACAAAGTATAAAGTATAGTTTTACCTTAAAGTCTTCGCTACCAGAGGTTTCACCCTAAACGGGATCATCAGGCGACTGAAAAATATCGGTTAGTGGGCTGCTTAAATGCGTTAGTTGGGGCGTGGGTGTGGGCGTCGAAACGTCCGGCGGATTCATTTGGAGCCTGGGTGTGGGCGTCGAAACGTTGCGCGCATTCCTTTGATTGTTTAGGTTGTTGATCCGAAATCTATTTTTGTGCCGACACGTCGAAACTATTTCTGATCTTTTGTTTTTCTGCCTTCATGATGAAAAGTTTTTCGTCCAAACATAAATTGCATCTTTTTGATCCTCCCATGTAGGAAATTGAGTGTTTTAGTATAGACCAGGTTATGTCGAAACTTTGGTTTTTTTCTTTTAGATTCCAAATGTATTTCGAAAGTTCCGTCTCATTTGAATACTTTTTATTCTGGAAAGATTTAGTATGGTTACGATATCGCTCTTTAAATGTACTTGCTGTCATGCCAATGTATTGCTTAGTGATGTTCGTGTTGCTTATGGAAATAGATGCCTTGTATACTATGTTGTTTGTCATGCATTGCCCACGTAGGGGGCAATTGTCCTTAATCCTGCAATTGCAACTGCTTGTAACTATGCTTCGTGGCTTGCTTTTCCTGATTGTGCGTGAATTATGTTTCGTGATAATGGACTTGACGTTGTTCATGCAACTATAGCTAATCTTGACTGTGTTTCTGTTAAAAAGTTTGTGAAGCTTGTGTCCTGGTGGAAAGTGCTTGTCAATAAGGCTAAGAAAATTGCGTCCTATGTTTGTTTTGACATTTTTGTTAAATGGAGGGTTAAACCAGATGATATTGCGGTGTCTATTTCTGCGTGTTTGCTGTGGTGTTTCTTGTGTGTAGTTTAGCTCATGGTTGAAATTGCTGCGCCTTAATGCATCTTGGTAAATTGGTGCGGTTTCATGGAATGTCTGCTCGTCAGACGAGAGGAGGGAAATGCGCTTGTTGATTGATGTAGGTAGCTGTCTTAAAATGCTTGGTGGGTGGTTTGATTGCTTGTTTATGTATAATGGATCGTCATTGGGCTTTCGAAAAGGTTTGTATTTTCCATTGCTTAGGTCGAAAGTAACGTCTAAAAAGTTTACTGAAATTAAATTTGCTTCTGCCGTGATTTTTAAACCAAACTGTTCGAAACTTTTGTGAAGATATTTTCTTGTTTTGTCTGCCAATCGTGCGGTCTTATTTTTTAGTACTGCCAATCCGTCGTCTCTATATAGGCCAATATTTTGGTTGCCAAACTTTTTCCCTAGGTCGTTTAGAATGAAAAGGCCTACTAGTTCGCATACTTCAGCGCCGTCATAGCTACCCATGGTAACATATATATATATATTTATAAAATAAGGTGTCCTCTACGCACGCTCTGATTGGCTGGGCCCCGTGCATTTATAAGAGTATGAAGATCATGAATGACGTAAAATGGCGTGAAGTGGCGTAGGATGGCGTCACCTGGCGGGAAAAGCTAGTGAACCTTCAAAACTATCCCACTTTTAGTTTATTTTCCCCCCTCTTATTTTATAAAACAAATAAAACATACCGCTCCTGTGCATATGTACTCTTATAAAGGTTCGTTTGACGTGATTTGAACACGAAAGTGTTCAACTCAACTTCTTTCGTGTTCAAATGACGTCAAACGAACCTTTATAAGAGTACATATGCACGGAGCTTTATGTTTTATTTGTTAATTATATATATATATATATATATATATATATATATATATATAT
Source organism: Paragorgia papillata (assembly GCA_035771165.1). Lineage (NCBI taxonomy): Eukaryota > Metazoa > Cnidaria > Anthozoa > Scleralcyonacea > Coralliidae > Paragorgia > Paragorgia papillata. The sequence continues at coordinate 947,476 of JAWNZC010000123.1, forward strand.
ATATATATATAATATATATATATATATATAGGATAAAACAGGAGCCAGCCTTCGTCAAATGTTCCAAAACATTAATAATGGACAAGAGGAACTTTTTTGAAAAAAACTTAATTTTAACAACGTTTCGAGGCCCGGCCTCTTCATCAGGTCTAACAGACAGAGGTGAAAGCCTAGATTTATAGTGATATTATGTAATATTTAAAACACGAGTAGGAGCGTTTTATCAGATTTAAAACACGAGCGCGTAGCGCGAGTGTTTTAGATCTGATAAAACGCGACTACGAGTGTTTTGAATAGTTTCAAAAACGCCGACAATAGATTTGCTAATTAGGATGACATTTTATATAAAATTTCACGTTCATTAGTATTCTTTATATAAAATTTCACGTTAGTTAATATTCATAGTAGTTTTATCAGGTATAAAAGACTTGCACATGATCAAATACGTGCATATTAGTGGACAATTTGGTTCATGAATATTAATGAGTTTTTGAAGAATAAATTACAAACTAGAAGTTACTATCGCAAGTGAAGTGCTGCCTCGTTATTGAGCTGAAAACCTTTAGCGTACTCCACAGGCAACCTTGTGTAGTCTGTGGCCCAAGTAACACTCTCTTGCCCACTCCAGTAACACCACCCGAGTTAGTCCACTCCACCCGAGTTTGCCCACTCCACTCAAATTTATCCACTCCCCCGGAGTTTGCCCACTCCACCCGAGTTTGCCCACTCTACCCAAGCTTGCCCAGTCTGATATATATTAATATTTAACCCATGCATGAATAGAATACAAATGAACCTCTGGTATCCAGGGTATTATTCTTCAGATCTTTATGTGATTAATTACCTTATATGTCGTACATCAAGTCAATTAAATCAAAATGGTGCCAGTCAATAGAACTGGCCACGTTTTATGACTAAAAACCATAGTATGAATCCACACCGTTCTTGTAATCCATGATGTTCTCATAGATTTGAACCGAGTTTGACTTTTATATATTTGACATTGTCTTCATACGCTGGACCTGTGTGATGGGATTTAAGCTAAATAATTAGATTTGACTCGACACAAGGGCGACGTCTAAACTGAGCCTTTACTCTCCAATAGTATTGCTATTATTATATTATTTTTTAACTCTTGATTGTGATTGATCAGAACTTTGTGATAAATCTTTATTTCCACTTTTATACATATTAGCCGTAAACTAAATCAGTTAGAGGTCGAGGATTTTCTTCGACATGATAACAACGGTAAGCTTGTCATATAAACGTTTTTCAAAGTCAGCAACACACAATCGTAATATTAAACGTAGTTGTCTTTTACCTTCACAAGAAAATATTTTCTCGCTGAAAATTCCCTGGAGGTGGTGGCGAGGTTTGAACTGCTATTAAATTCAGATTGTTTACTTTTGTACAATCTTCCTGTTTGAATGTTTCTGAAATGCTACGCTGCTTTGAGCAGCGGAGCTTAATATGAGCGCCTGTACGCAGGCTAGGAATCATTTGCGAAGCGATTGCGTAATATACGAAATCCGTTTTTCGTACAAACACAATTTTCAACAAATCGAGTCTTTGCGCGCTATACATAGCTCGGCAAATGGACTGGGCACGAGTAAAGACACAGCTAACCCAAGACGAACGCCAAGAATAGTGTGCTGTATATTATAAATTACAATATAATCATAAATAAGAAAAATAACTTAAAATAAATCTCGTTGATTAAGTCCTCTAGGAATAAAAGAATCAAGTTTATACGCCCAAAATCCCTCACGTGTGGTTGGCTCATTTACATTTGTTTTATCAATTATAGTAACTGACAAATCAGAGAGTCCCTGATGGTTTTCACTATAAAAGTGTGCATATAAATGCTCACCGGCTATATCTCTCTGCCCTTTACCGTATCTAGTAAGGCTACTTTTGTGGTTATTAAACCGCTTTCGAAACGTGGTAATAGTACTTCCCACATATTGCTTTTTGCATCTGGTACATGATATAAGATATATAATACCAGCAGAATCGCAATCAAAATAATAATTAATAAAAAACGTTTGCTCGGAGACAACATCACTGAAGGTACGCCCAGTTGAGATAAATTTGCAGATTTGACATCTGCTTTTACCACAAGTGTGCATACCCACTGATCCCACACGGGCATCACCAGAAGGAAGTCTAGCCCTGACCAAATGGTCCTTTAAATTACGAGGCCGCCGAAAGGACACAAACGGACTGTCGGAAAATACCCTACTTGTATTTGAACAACTAGAGAGAATGGGCTGCAGTTCATTCAAAATAGAAGAAACTTTGGAGAGAGAGGGATGAAAATCAAGAACCAAAGGAACTTTAGAATCCCTTTCAACACGCCTAAACGGCTTAGGCCGGAGCACCTCACTCCGAGATTTTCGTTTAGCTTTGGCAATTTGCAAATCAAGAAAACTGGACTTATATCCCTTCTTCAAAAACCAAGATTTCATATCACTAGTCCTTTTCTCAAAGTTGTTCTCACTACTACATATACGTTTAACACGAAGGGCCTGACTGTAAGGAATAGCACGTTTAGTAAAACTAGGATGGCAAGATTTACTATCCAAATACTGGTGAGTGTCAGTGGGTTTACAATATAAATCTGTCACGATATTTCCACCTTCAATACTCACTAAAACATCTAGAAAGCAAAGAGACTTGTCCAAAACTGACGAAGTAAACTTAATAGTAGGATGAAAAGAGTTAAGAGAGCTCAAAAATTCATCAAGTCGGTCACGGCCATGGAACCAAATGAGAAATATATCATCTAAATATATCATCTAGGTTTTCAGATTCATGGAAATACTGTTCAGCCATACAAATCCAGGAGATATCAGCCATTGTCAACAAGATTTCCAAACACAGAACATATAATTTCGCTGGTTAGTACGCGTGCTTCTCGGCCTTCTCCAACGCTAAATGCTTTCCCACCTGAATTTGCAGCATAAGAAGCGTCCAAATATACATGGGACAGCAATATCCCGTGCAGAAGAACTAATATGTTTGTTCAAGGATAAATATTTTGGCTAGAAATGCCGACGAAGACACGAAGTTTGAATAAACTTTCAATTTGTCATGATCATGATTTGCATAAATTATACGTGACGTAACCGGAAGCTGAAAAATTAGCCAATCAGGACAGCCTTATTTCTTCTGTCGCCCAATCAGATTGCTTTATTTGTATAGATCACTTATGACGTAATTAAACCTGATTTGGAAATTTTACCTTCTTTTCAATAGCCATGCCGGTTCGACGATTCAAAAATTTCAAACATTTCTTATTAAAATAATACAATTTGACGTATAAAACAAATAGATGACATTTTTCCGTGCATGTGTAACTGTAAATAACGCACAGAAGACGTCACAGCGTATAAGGAACAACAGTCACGCCACTCGACTGCGTCTCGTGTCGTACTTTTTTGTTCTTTACACGCTGTGAAAAATGTCATCTATTTGTTAAATAATAGTTAAAGTAGTCGTTTACAATAGATCACAGAGTTTTAGCATATATATATATATATATATTTAACAATTATACCATGAGTATGGTATAATTGTTTTATAATATAGCAAAATATGTTATGATAATTAATGCGAAATTGTTCATTTATTGCAATAAATTATATTAATTGAATAACCGCAACATATGAGCTTCCGTCATGCGTATTGTAGTTTATGTTTTGAAGTTTCTTGCTGAGTTGAAAACAGCTTCAGAATTTTCTCTGAGCCAAAAAATACGTTGAAAAGATTGAATGAAAAATAAAAACAGCTTTGAAAAGTCAAAAGGTGGGTGATTTATTTCTGTCGTGGTTGTGAATCTTTGGCTTTTTAAATGGACAAAGAAGCTAAAAATATAATTAATAGCGGAAATTACGCGTTGTTTTTCAATATTTCTAAACCTGAAAGAATAACACAGTTTTTATCCATAATGATTTATTACTTCAAAAACCCACTTTGCTGAGTAATAATAATGGTTGTACTCATAAATATGTGTTGTTAGTTCAATTCTTGTGGATTTTAATTTGTCTGACAAAACATTATTGTCAACCTGACAATTCAAATCGGGTTTTGTAAACTCTTAAGATGGTTTATAAAGTGGATTTACCATCTTAACTTTGTAAATTGTGTATTTGGGTTGTGTATTTTGTGTTAAATGTTAGTTTCCCCTTCTTAGCTCAAGTTTTTCTGAGCTATACGTTGAAAAAACCCGCCAGTTTCATCTGCAATAGTTTAAGAAAACTACGCCGCCATTTTGTTTTTCACTACATATATATATATATACATGTATATATATACTTCTATCTACAGACACGGTGTTTCGCTCTACTACAGCTCATCAGTGTAGCTTGGAACAATCTGAATGAATTTCATCAATATATATATTTATATACTATAAGTGGGCTTACCTCAAATGTTGATGGTCGCTACTGTCAGTTTCACGCTGGGATATATATATATATATATATATATATATATTTAGCATATACCTCGCAGGTGAATAGTGCTTTTCACGCAATCTGATTGGTTCCTCTAGCTCGGGATATCCTGCACTATTCACCTGCGGGCAAAACAAAATGGCGGCCAGTTTTGCTTTGTGTTTACCGAAGCAGGAGATTTTGTTGATAAACAAGGCTGATGTAGTAGAATAACGAGAAAAGTCAACAAAATTAAGTAGAAACTGAGTGTCCACAGGTATGTTTCTTTACAATTTTCTACCCATTAATATATTCGAAAGTTGTAAAAACTGTTTTGTCGACAAATATCGAGTACGCCAAGTGCCCAAGTTGCTAGCGGCCGTGTCTTGTATAAAAATACCGAAAAATATAAGAATGTTAAACTTTCATTTCATTTATGAGTGTCGGTGAATAGTGTGGATATTCACCTCCACTTCGGTGAATAATTGTTAAATATATATATATATATATATATATATATATATATATATATATATATATATATATATATCGTGGAGGCAAATTCTAATTGGTGCTGTGGAGGAACAAACAAATATGTTTCCTTTGAATTAAGTTTGTTTTGATAATAGCACCTTCACAACATGTGACATTTACATATCAAACAACATGAAATATCTCAGAAACAAAGGAAGAAAACCAAAAACTACAAAAGATGTTACTTTGATATTTTTAGTGTTCTTTCAAATAAGACAGACTTAATTTTAGTGTCATACACATTTAAAGGTATACCGAATGATAATAGAACCGTTCCACTTACCTCAGCAATGCTTTCAACCTGGCTAAAGTCTCCCGTGAGTTTCATCTTCTGCTTTAACCACATAATCGACTGAGCCGCATCGCCAGCATTAAACAGCTTTTTGTAATCCCTTACTTGCTGAATTCTGTCAGAGAGTTGGCGTTTTTGATCTTCTAGACGTTTACCTGGATCTCTGAAATTCGTCAGAAAAAGTTCAAATTCCTTTTGAAGTTCATCATAATTTGTTCTGAACATCTCCAGATACTTATGCACTTGTTTAATTTGCATTTCGCCATCAAGAAACTGTCGTTTAATCGTAGTCAATTCCTGGTGCAGTGGTGGCCACATCGCCTCGAAGATAAGTTCCATCGAGACAATCTCGCCTTGTAATTTTTTGCTGAATTCTTTCCACAATTGGTTAAATATACGGCTAGATTGAATCTCGTAAACTTTTGAAACCATTGTATATATTTTAGCATCCAGATCAAAGAAAACCACACCAATGCCGCCCGCACCTCTGATACACAAATCACAAATGGATCGTTGACTAATTTCTTCGTTCAGTCTTTGGCGCAGAATTTCAAGTTTTTGGTCCACTAGAAAAGTGAGGAAAATATTAAGATGAGAATTTTTCTGACGTATTTGTCATCAAACCATCCATTGATCCATTGACCCCCACTCCCCCCCCCCCCCCCCCCCCCCCACCAACTCATTCAACCACCTTCCATCCTTCCACACACACAATTCTTATCCATCCATCCATCCATCCATTCATTCATTCATTCATTCATTCATTCAAATCCCATCCATCCATCCATCCACCAATCCATACATCCATTCATTCATTCATTCATTCATTCATTCATTCATTCATTCATTCATTCATTCATTCATTCATTCATTCATTCATTCATTCAAATCCCATCCATCCATTAATCCGTCTAACCAGTCATTCAACTCCCTTCCATCCACTCATTCACCGACCCATTTCAACATCCATCCATCTATTAATTCAAATTCCAACCATCCATTAATTCAAAGTCAAATTCCATCTATCCATTCATCCATCCATTTATTATCCAACTATTCAATTCCTTCCATCCATCCATTCATCCACCCACTCACTCATTCAATTCCCATCCGTCCACCCACCTATTCAACTCCTATCCACCCATTCATTCATCCATCCATCCATCACCCATTCAACTCCCATCCATCCGTCCATCCACCCATTCATATCCCATCCATCCATCCACCCACCCACCCACCCATCCATCCATCCATCCATCCATCCATCCAACTCTCATCCACCCACCCATTCAATTCCCCCCATTCATCCATCCATTCACCGATTCAACTCCCATCCATCCATCCATCCACTCACCCATTCAACTCCCATCCATCGATCCATCCATCCACCCATGCATCCATATATTCACCTCCCATGAATCAGTTCATCTATCCATGAATCAATCCATGTATCCTTCTTCTATCTAGCCTCCCATTCAATCAACTCCCATCCATCCATCCATCCATCCATCCATCCATCCATCCATCCATCCATCCATCCATCCATCCATCCATCCATCCATCCATCCATCCATCCATCCATCCATCCATCCATCCATCCATCCATCCATCCATCCATCCATCCATCCATCCATCCAAGAAATGCGACCTCTCAGGCGTGCAAATGAAAAATAATTACCTGGGTTAAAGGAATGACAAAGATTAACAACAAAATAAGTCAATTGCTTTTGCTGAGTGTGGAATAACTTCAGTTCTTCGAGACGACGAGGAAAAGACGTGCGAATCAGTGTTCTACTGGCACCCTTTTCCTTATTCGTCTTCGATTGATTGGCCTCAATTATTTCCCCCAAAGTTAAAAACTGGTTGGAATGCCTTTTTAGAACTTCCAGTGTATCAACTGTTACTGATGCGGTTTGGACGGAGTGTATTAGATGATCAACGCACGATTCTGCCCGGATTATCATGTCCCGACAATAGCTAGTTAGAAGGGTATTCTTACTTGAACGATTACCTACAAAATGCAGATAAATACAATGAAACCTCTATTAAGCGGACCACAACAGCTAATTAGCTGCCTGACTTTATGACCTGACTAATCAAATAAAAACCTGCCTCGATTAGCCCTTTCGTGCATGGTTTTCCGAGACGTCTTCCCTTGACGAGTAAAATGGATCTGACGTTAGACAGAGTAAAAAGATAAAGTAAAGTTGTTCCACAACAATCCGAATGAAAGGGCTAAGTGGACACTACGTCGTAGAAAGCATTATTTAAAACAGCGAGAAGTCCATTCACTAAGCGGTCTATAATGTAGAACGCGTTATTAAATCATCTGTTGCCCCTGATCAAATTCCCCTCGGTTCTTCTGTACAGTTATTCACAATCCAGATCATTCGCCAAATTCTTCTTCAGCCACACACACGAAAATGTGTCTGTATTAAATCGATATTTGCAAGGAAGTTTTAGGCCATGATTCCTCTAGCCACAAACCTTGAGAGCCTCAGAAACCACGGTATATAACACGTGCATGCATGTAATGCAAGGTTTTAAATACACAGTTCAAATTCGCGTCCTTGTATAACTAAACGAAAAAAATCTCACCAAATAAGCATGTGTGGTAATTCATTAGTATTTGCATCATAAATATATCAAATACTAACACTTTTTTGCAACCCAAAAATAACGGCCACCCGAAAGTAACGGCTACACACGAAAGTAGCGGCGCCAATAGACGCTAATCTCGAAAGTAACGGAGATCGCTACTGCACTTTGGTGAATTTGCGGTAAAGTATTAATAGTTTGTTGTGAGTGATAATTCTATTTGAATAAGAACTATTTTCAACAACAATTACAATAAGCAAAAACTGTACGGAGGCATCTTAACAAAGCACATGTCGCACACGCTCGCAATGCTGTACGGGTACAAAATAGTGTTCGCGAGGAGTTTATATAAACGGGGTCTTAATTTCTTACCAAAAAACTTCAAGAAACCAGGCCATGTTGGCCAAGTGAGAAGGTGAGTCAATAACGCATCATCGACTTCTTTAGCTGCGTCATCTTTCAGAGGCCAAGCCTTGCGTAACATCCGACTCAGCAAATCGACACACTTTGTAGACCGCATATCCGCAAGAAAAACAAACGCCTTAGCATGATCTCGTCCAGGCTAAAAAAGACAACATGTATATTACATTATCCAACTCATGAACAATTCGTGAAGAAAATTTAAAAGAAATAGCGTACCGTCGAGCTGCTATTTAGCACAAAATGCGGACAAACAAACCAAAATTGACTTTCAAATTATTACAGATGAGAAATTATCTATTGTTCGGACCTCAAGAATTATGGGTAAAAGCGGACAAAGTTAAATAGTGACGTCATCACTACGGAGCGCTACTAAAGTTTAACCCTTCCAACCCTAGGCTGGATTTCGAGCCGTCTCCCAGGCCGCGGTATGCACACCTTCTCCAGAAGAGACGACTGAACGCGTGTGCCACACAACGTGTCTGTGATGTATTACATAAATTAAAGTGGTACTCTGATGAAAATTTTGCTGGTAATGTTGCTCCATAATCTTAAAGATATTATGGTAGTTGGTAATTGTGCAAAGTTTCATTTCGAAATCCTCAAAAACAAAGTTGCATTTTACGTGCGAAGTTTGTATTTGGAGCGCCGCCATTAAATTGGCCGTGTTTGAGAAGAATAAGTCGAAGAAACTTATGACGTCATAGACTCAACAAAAACAAAGGATCATTGTTCTTGTCAACAAAAAGGTCATTGTTGTTATTGAGTCTATGACGTAATAAGCTTCCTCGACTCATTCTTCTTAACCTCGGCCACTTTAATGGCGGCGCTCTAAAATACAAACTTCACACGTAAAATATCACCTTTTCTTCAACGAATTTTGAAATGAAACTTTACACGATTACCATATCCTCTTTAGGATTATGCAAAAACATTTCCAACAATATTTTCATCATAGAATCACTTTAAATTTACGATATCAAAAACCATAGAAACTGACTGAAATATAAGTGTCTTTTCCGATCCTGTAGACTGAATGACAAAAACACTTGCTCATTAACAAATTTCTTCAGAGCTTCCGGCGTTGTAAATCATTTAGACAATCAACTTTTAAAGTTTTTAAAATGCCATCGCACGCCAAAGCCTGAGATACGGCTGAAAATCTAGTCTATTTTAACCCTAGTGGCCTCCAAATAAAGAGTAAAATCAGGAATCGAAATATAGCAAACTTGGATATACCACAGAAACAGGGAACGTAGAAGTCTAACGTTTCGAGCGAAGTTTTAACGTTTCGACGAAGGGCCTTCGCTCGAAAGGTTAGACTCCTACGTTCCCTGTTTCGGTAGTATATCCAAACTAAACACCTTTTTAATTATATTTCCTCTCTCCTCCGCAGAGGTTTCCATGAGATACTCTGAAGCTGACAAAGAAGCCGCTGACAGATGTTTGTGGGCGGAAGTGGAAACGAGAGAAAAATCAAGGGAAACCTGACAACTTTCGGTCCGAACATGGCGACAAACCGGGGGAGGTTGATCTTAATGGGGGTTTTTGGAATGTAGCCAGAAGCACGGAATTCAAGCGATGGATGTTTTACAAAGTACTATCTTTCTGCTTTGAACTAACATGTACTATCTTGTACTACCTTATATTATTGTTGTCCAAGTTGCTGTATAATAAATGTGTCAGAAAACAAGTTAGAAACGTACTTTAGCGATGGACTTGTGCATCATTATCACATGGTTGATAAACCCTTACGATGTACTGAATCGACATTAAAAGAAGGAACAGCTTTGCTCAGAAAGGCGGCCGCGTCTGAAACATTACAAAATTTGTTGAAACTCTCCGACCAAATGCCAAAACATAGTCCCCCTCTCCCAGATATGGACCACTTATGCCAGCGGCATATCTGTCAGCGGTGTCTTCGTCAGCCTCACAATCCTCACAGAAACCTCTGCGGAGGAGAGAACTACAACTACATTTGCGACCCCAAATCAGCTCAAATAACAACGAAACATTGTTTAACATGCTAAAGTGGATTAAGTAAGCAAGAACTTCATTCCTACCAAAGTTGATCGTTTTAAAACCATATATTCCAATAATTCTGCAAGAAACAATATTTACTGCACCCAAATGATTCTGGTTAAATGTAAGTCGCCATCTTTTTCGGTACGGTCAATTTACTTGTATCGTATATTAAATTAACTTAGTATCAACCAAATATGTCATGCACAACATGCTATTTGATTGGATAAACTTTAGCCAAAATTTTCAAATGATTTACCTTGACAATTTCATCAACAGCCTGAAAAGCAGCAGTACTTAGGAACGACGCAACATCTGGGTGACATTTCTGTTCGTCAGACTGACAAAATATTTCGATAGCACGCATTGGCTCTACCTAGAAAAAACACAACCAAATAAAAGCTAGCTCAAACTACACTGTAAATTTCAGGGGGTAAAAAATACCCCAAAATGTGGGGGTAACATGTTTTCCACAGAACGCCCCGTTTTTGGGGGGTAAAATTTCAATCAATTTGAAAAGGGGTAATTTTTACCTCCGGAATGTGGGGTGAAAATTAAGGGTAAAAATAAAGGGGTAAAAATTGAGTAGCCTCAGTCTCAGTCCTCTATTTCTTATGCTTTTTTATGAGCCTTAACCTTCCCAATGGGTCACCCATCCAAGTACTAACCCTAACCTCCCGGGCTTAACTTACCTTGCATTAGTTTGCTTACCTTACCACTGCGCCAACCGCCTCTTCATATTTATTATTGAAATTTACGATATATAACCGAGTTTTTTCTTTAATATTACATTGTTAAGTTCATATTTTCTTTACTTTTCTTAACACGTTTATTTTATAACGTTTCACGACATTTGTGATGGGTTTGGAAGGGTTTCATTAAAAAAACCCATTTGTGTTGACTAGTTGTGACAGATCAAAAAACATTTACATTAATTTTGCCACATAGAACTAATGTTATGAGTTAATAGCCGGTCAGTTTCCGTATCATACGATGAAGAAACAAAATATTTATTTCGATAACAGTTTATAAAACACTGTTGTAGGCCAAAAATATGTACAAACATTTGTTTACCTATACGAATTTCCAGCAAAATGGGAAAAGAAACTAAATCGTTGCAACGTTAAGAACTAGATTCAAAGTCAGTTCAGCCCATTTTAATCTTGTCTCCTCAGCTTTGATACACAGACAATGCCGAAAATACTATAGTTTCAACTAAGTTCATGATATATATTAGCAATGAACTTTTGTCGAGTCAAAAAATAAATGAGCTAAGTTCTTTTGTTCAAACTTTTTCGCATTGTTTTTGACACAAGAAAAGTGTAAAATCATTCAAAGTAATTCATTTCAATAGCAACTTAAAGACATTGTCGTAGAGCAAAAAATATAGGAAATAACACTTGTTTACGTACCCCAATTTAATCCAATATAAAACAACAACATTCAAAACCAAATCCAGAGTAATTTCATTTTTGTGAGCAGTCTTAGGTTGTGTTTAAGTCACCTTTGAGCCTTTACACACAGACGATGTTTACAAGCTTACGGAAGTAAACTTTAGGTCGATTTCAATCTGCTAAACAATCTTCACCTTAATTTTTAACTATTATACACATTTGTGTACAAAAACTATTCAAGAAAATTAAAAAAAAATTGCCTACATACGCTTTTATATTAACGATAATTGTAGTTATGTCTTCATGTCACTCTTTCGAAAAAAAATCGCCATTTTCGAAAACATTGTCTTGCAGTTCTGGTTACCCCCAACGTAGGGGGGAGTTTTTACCCCCACTATTAGTTACCCCTTACAAGGGCCAAAATGGGGGTAGATTTTACCCCTAGATAATTTTACCCCCCTATATTTTTACCCCTTATTCAGGGGTAAATTTTACATTTTTACCCCGAGATGGGTAAAAAATTTGCTCCAACAAATTACCCCCGTAAAAGGGGTAATTCTGCGCGACAAAAAGAAGAATTGCCCTTATTTAAGGGGTAATTACTACCCCTTTATCATTCACCCCCCCAAAAATAGCACTTTTACCCCCAAAATGGGGTAAATTTTGCCCCTTGAAATTTACAGTGTAGCATGGGAACTCGGACATTTTTGGTAGTAAAACAGCGAGCTATTACATATCTCTTCTACAATATGCATTACGACATTATCATATATCATTAACATATACAGTACTTGTACATTTCAGAAATAGAAAACATTTTGCAGCTATAGAAACACCAGTGGAAGTTTGGGAGAACGAGAAATTGAAGTGGAATCGAGTTCTCCCAAGTTTCTTTCTTTCACAAGTGTTTCTAAACACAGAAAAAATGTTTTCCATTTATTTTATAAAATAACATTTCAAAAACAAAACTTTACAACTTCAATGCTAACATACAGTTATTGAAACACGGCTTTTAACCAATCAGCGCGCAGGTTTTATAAATCTTATTTTATAACACAGTATGTCATACATCAAACTCAACCTACACAGCCGGAAACGCACATGTTGTAACAGGTCTGCAGCCTGTCTGTTACAACTTGTCATGGACAAGCCGATATCCGGATGCGTTCGCATGCCTTGTTCCGGTTTGTCCTGACAAATCTGCAACGGGTTGTTTGCATGCAGACTTGTTGCAAGTTGTTCTGACAAGCCGGAACAATATTGTCGTCATCAGACCTGTAACAACTTGTGAACACAAGCCACAACAAGTCTGCAGTTGACAAGTTGTAACAAGCTTGATGAAACACGCGTTATTCTCGCGTTGTTCATGCACTGAATCTATCTGAGTTATTAGATTTCTTAAGTATAGAAATAACGAAATCATCACACCCTGTGATACTTTCGTGATTTCTATACTTAAGGAATCTAATTCAGATAGAATATAGACAAGTCAAATATAATTTACACAACTGCAAACATCTATCAAAGCAATTTTATTTTACAGAAGACAATTCAATAAGCTTAGTTCACTCACTCATTTGTATGTTTTAGTACGTTCATTTAACTGAATAAACTCAGCACTAAAGGTATAAGTAACAGACGATAAGATAAATTAATGTTTGTCATAGAAATAAAAGTATACCGCTTCTTTTTTAACGTTTGTACTCCTCAGCATCAGTTTCATTCGTGGTTGGCACTCTGAAAGTTCCAGTCTGATCACCCTTTTTAGTTGACAGTTCTTTACGTTGAGTGCTGGACCAGTTCAGTCCCTTTTAACAGTACGCACTTGCATGGATACTTGAAAGCAAATTAAAAATAGAAATGAACTGCCACTCCCGACACATTTGATCTTGAATATTGCCAACGACTGTTATCATTCCTCAAAACTGAAATGCAAACCCACTGAGAACTTCTTCCAAACGGTGAACGTATGATGATTTAACACGAACCAGAGTCATATTTCAATAACATATCATGTCCGGATCAAAACCGATAGACTTTTATCCGTGAAATCGTGGATCCCGATCTGTTTCAATTCTCAAACTGTGAAAAATAAAATTTAGCCAACGGTCGTCCATGGTGACGCAAGTTTGTTTTCGTAATCTCATTCTCATTGGCTGGTGATTATATTTTCTCGCATATGATTGGCTCTCTGAGCATAAGATGATGCAATCTCATTACTTCCTGTTTTTAGCCTCGAAGCTTCGAACTTTATTTACAAGCTGTTCGGAAGAAACACTTTGAAACTCAAAGATTTTTCGGACAAACAAAACTTGGCGCACAAACATTAAATTGGAAATACAAACAGGGTCTGTAACAGATCAGCCACACAAGCAGTTTAATTCGAAAGTCGTTTTTGCCGTGAAGTGCCGTGGCCGTGGAGGAAACAGTTTTAGGCTCAAAGCTAAGTTCTGGGGTTTTTTTTGGTTATAAACCCCAAAATATGCCTGTTGTGAGCTTGAACATAAGATTGAAGTGATAAATATGTGCATTATGATCGTATTAACGTTCCTATAGCTTTGATAAGTCGATATCTTTCAAAATGTTGCAAAGTAAATTAGTGATGTCTCGGCATGCCTGGCCACGATATGGCTGTCTTCGTAGAGTGTTGTGATATCAGAAACCGATGTTGTGCCGTCTTTCTCCTGAACATTTATAGTTTGAATAAATAGCAAAAACTAGCTTAGCTGCAATTGTTCTTCATTATTGTTTATTTTTTTCTTTGTTTCAAACACTTTTCCGTTCACGAAAAACGTTTTGAAATTTTACCCACACAAAGACGTAAGATATAAAATACTAAATATACTTCTCTCTCTCTCTGCTGCAAGTGAACCGCTATTTAATATGTTGTTCATTTCTGTAACGGTAGTCCCATGCAGTATTGATTTATTAGGAAAACTGGCGTGTTATACTTATAACAGCTTCGGGGAACTGAGCAATCAAATTATATAGCTCTTTAGCGGCTTTAGCCTGTTATAAATTGCGGTTTACACGTAATAAAATAATACCACAACGAATTTGTGTTCGACCAAACGTGATAAAGCATCCATAAATTAATTTGTCGGCACCAGAAAAGTGAAAAAGCACACAGCAAAACGTCCATAAATTGTAAGGATTTTATTTGAGGTTCTCTGCAGACTTGTTACAAACGAAACACGGGTTGTTAATAACAAGTCCGTCGCAAGTTGTTGTCAACTTGGTGCAAGCTTAGCAATAACATCTTGCGATAAGCCTGTTGGAAATGCATTCACACAGAGTTTCTCGCTGAGCTGTTCGGCAAACAGCTTCAGTGAAATGTTGCATATATGTTGCTCGAGAGGCAAAAAATGTGTTAAGCAATATTAAAATATGTTAAAAAATATTAAAAGGGACCTTTATGAAGTCAAAAGGTGGGTCAGTTGTTTATATTAGCGTTGCTGTCGTGAAAAAGGTTTTGATTTCATGCAAAAATTAAACTGAAACACCTTCGGCAGTGAAACTAAATTACTTAGTTGGTTGTTTTTGAAAAAGAACGTGCTTTTTACTACCCCAAATGCTTATCTAAATAAAAAAAGTCTCTTTACTGGTGATCTCCTACGAAATGTGTGTTGTAAGCTTGATTTTAACCATGAGTTTCTTTGTTTGGCAACAAATTAATAACAACCCGTCAATTTTAGTCGGGTTTTTGAAATAAAAAGACGTAATTTTTAGGTGAATTTTACCATTTGACATGCTAAATTGTGTATTTGTTAATGTATTTTTACACAATGTTGTTTTTTCATACATTGGTTTGAGGGTGTTGATGTTTTTCTGTATAAAAATCCGTCAATTTCAACTCTTTTCGGCAGTTTAAAAAAACATGCCGCCATCTTGTTTTCCCACTACTAGCAGGATATGAGCTGATAGCCTAGTAGTAGGGAACCAATCAGATTACGCAAAAGCTCATATCCGATAGCATGCTATATAATAAAACTATTTACATTAAGGTTAAATAACAAATTTACTATAAGATAAAAAAAAGAAAAAAGGCAAGAGATTCTTATCTATGTGTTCGCAGTTAAAAGTACGAGTTGCTGATGGAATAAAGCTTTTTAAAAATCTGTCCGTTCTACATCTAGGTAATAACAACGGAGTAAAATTTATAATATTATATTTACATTGTTTCCGTTCGGGGACAATAGAATAAATTTTGTGACTGGGGTTAAGAATTTTACGAAAGAAACGTTGACAAGAATGGCTTCGACGATCGTACAAGCTGGGCAAATTTTCTAATTTCAAAGCGGCGTCATATGAGCTGGATGGAAAAATTATACGGAGCGCTCTCTTTTGGACGTGCTCGATTTGAAGGCTAAGGTAGTCAGGAATAATAGGTCTGACGCAAATGCAGTGGATGGTTAGTAGACCGCTGTCGGATACCACTTCTTTTTAAAAGACGGAGTGAAAATAACAGTTTTGAAGCCTTCTTTGTGATTTCGTCAGTGCTTTTGTTCCATTTTAAATCCTTTGAAATCCAAACACCAAGAAGCTTGGCTTCCTTAACGATCTCGACAATTTTATTATCTATGATGACTGGTAGTACTGCGGGATGATTAGAGCTGAAGCTGACAAAAATCTCTTTCGTCTTGGAAGGATTTAGTTTCATATCACTATACGATGTCCAACTGACGCAATCATTAACTTTCGAAGGTAATTCAGACTGAGCGTTCTCCGAAAAGACTTCACACAGAGTGGAATCATCGACATATTTAACAAGATGATCTTGAGATCTCAAATCATTAACCATAATGAGAAATAACAAGGGACCAAGCTTAGTTCCTTGGGGAACTCCAGCTGAAACAGTCGGAAAAGTGGGAACCAATGTTAACTCTTTGAAATCTATTGGACAAGAAACTAGCCAACCAATTCAAGAGGACTGGATGGACATCCATTTCTTTCAGGTTGCGAAGTAGGATATTGTGGTTAATACGGTCGAAAGCCTTGGAAAAGTCAAGAAGGCAGATGCGTAAAGACGAGCCAGGTCGGTCCATGGCTTCTTGCCATTTATGGAGTAAATAAATAAGAGCGGTGGTGGAATTTGAACCTTTGAGGGAACCAAACTGTAAAGGGTCGATCTGATCGTAAATTGAATTTAACAGCCAGTCAAAAGGAAATTTTTCAAGTAGCTTACTTGGTTACTTCGTGAGAATGCATCGTCATTGAGTCATCCACTTTGTGCCATTTTCAACGCATCAATCCATGAGGGCAATGTTCCATCAGTATGGAAGTCTGCTAACGTTGTTTCTGTACCAAAAACTGTCCCAGCTGTAGACGTTTATTCTGACTTTCGACCAATTTCTCTTACACCCGTAGTACGAAGGTATATTATCAGGACCACAAGACGAATGGACTTTACAAGAAGACACGGAACTTTGTACGTCTTCAACAGAGATGGAAAACTCGGGAGGGACTTCCGTAACTGGAATAGGAGTCCATTCTAATGGAGGTAATGAAGAACCCACAGAAACAAATTTCTCGTTAAATAAATTAGCTAAAGCGGTTCCTGAAAAAGAGGTATCATTGTACATCAAAGTGGAAATTGATTTGGAGGAAGATAAGCCGGCAAGTTTCTTTACGTTATTCCACCACATCCGAGGATTAGAGTTCTTAATTTCCGCGACATTGTTTTTAAAAAAGGAACGACGAGCTTTTTTACATACACGGTTAACCTTATTTCGGTATGATCTAAACTCAGCAGTATTTCCTTGAGACCACGCAGATTGTCTTTTCGAAATAAGTGATTTAATTTCCATGGTTATCCAAGCTTTGTCATTTGGGGTCACTTTTTTTCTTCGAAGGGGAATACAAGAGATGATAGAGTCAAGAGTCGAGTTGAAGTAGGCCAGCTGTTCATCCGATGACTTAAGGTGGTAAAGGGTGGACCAATTTACAAGATAAAGTTTTTCCGAAACTCGTCTACGATAGGAAGGTCGAGCATCTCTTACCAGGTGGGTTTCATACGAGGAAGATGAACGGTCGGGATTTAAAGGATTCATAACGATCGAGTTATGATCGGAAAGACCAACCGGGGCAACGACTATGGGAGGAGAATAAAATGTTGAAATGTTAGTAAACACTTTGTCAAGGATGTTGTTACCTCTCGTTGGACTCTTCACAGTTTGTTTAAGGTTGAATAAGTTACAAAGATAACTGTGTTTGAATTTATTAAAGTCTCCTGTTAAATAATTCCAGCGTTGGGGTATAAACAGAGGGCAGCATCTGGCGACTCTGTAATGTGATTAAAAAGAACTCTATTGTCATTTCCAAGAGGATGGTAGATGGCACCAAGAATCAATGAGCTGATTCCTCGGGTAGACGATGAGGTTTCAGAAATAACCATAACGTTTCAAGTTCGGGGTCAGCCAAGTCATTGAGCTGGGAAAAAGGAATATTGTCCTTGATGTAGACGCCAACTCCTCCGCCTCTTCTACCATCAGATCGATCACGTCTGACCACGGAGAAACCAGGAACATCAATTATGCTGTTACTGATGTTTTGAGTAAGCCACGTTTCAGTAATAACACCGACATGAATATCATAAGAAGAAAAAGTTAAAGATAATTCATCGAAATTATTCACCAAGGAGCGAGTATTCGTAGTGAACAAAACAGGTAGGCGAGAAAAATTTGTATGTTTGAGAGGAACATAGATGCGTACTGGTGTGCGATCAGCACTCTTTTTTATACACGGGGCATTTCGCGTAGTTGTCCTCACAGGAATACGATTTTTGGTATTACTGTGGCTTGATTTCACATCTCCAAGGTCATTTATAACCGAGTGGTTTGCCGAACAAACTCCAGGTAAGTTAGCCAGTTTTTGGTTCGATGTGGAATAGGTCGCCTTCGGAAAAAATTGTGGCTTTGCATCTCTTGGTTTCTTCTGGTTTTGGCTTTGAAATTCTCGTTGGTTCGCCGACTACATAAACGATAGGATTTTGATGGTTGTGTTGTTTGTGACTCAGGGGCTTTAAAAACTTTATGATAATTTCTTTGATATTCGTGTGATTGGGCCTGAAGAAAGTTACTGCGGTAATTAATATGTTTATTTCGATACCAATCATACCATTCTAGTTGTTTACTTATCATAGGGCTAGGCTAAACTAAACTAAACTAAACTAACCTTATTTATACTGGATAACTCTATCAGTTTATCTAAACTGTTATCCTCAGAGGTCCAGTAAGGGCCCACCCTCATTGGTCCAGTGTTACTACAGGAGGAAACCGGAGTACCCGGAGGAAACCTGTGGTGTTTGGTAGAGTCAAACTGGAAGCACTCTTCTCACATGCGGCCAAGGTGCATTTTTTTAAATCAGATAAGTGCACTCTGCAGGAATCGAACCCGGCTCGCAGAGGTGAAAGGCACGTGTACTAACCACTGTGCCACCAACACCCCGAACATTGTCTTGTTTGGATAATTGAGGAGCTTCTTTATTCGCTTCTACTGGCCTGATCACATCTCTAACTAAAGGTCGTCTTACTTGCATTCGTGGTAAATGAGTCGCTTTTTTATTGTTATTGCTAACACGAGCTTGTGAAGTCGATCTTTGGTTGGTCACGCATGGCCTCTCGTCAATTAACAAGAAGGATTGTGGCCCTTTCGGCGAGTAAATAATTATTACTTGCCGATAAAGTTTTCTCGAGTTGATTTCTCTTGTCGTCTTGTATCTGTTCGGAGAAAGATTTATTACAGTGATTGTCTCTTGCACTGGAAAAGCTGTAACGACGGGATGTCATTATGACAGCGACTTGTTTTCAAAACTGAGGTCGTTTGTGTGCCACACTCACTCGTTTTAACACTTGTCTTCTTTAAAACTCCAGTCTCCAATTTATTCATCGATTCGGAATATTTATTCAACATCGCACTTAGGATTACAATATCTAGTTTGACTTCAGCCATTTCTATCGTCAAACGCCGACACTCAGTGCATTCACTTTCTGTTCTACAATTCAAGGGGGTTGATGGAAGCACAACAAGTTCGTTATTGTTGTCATCGTTGGCATTGCTATCGACGTTTAACCCCTCACGTTCAATTTTGTGTGCGCTCACAATCTGTGCTTTGGTCACGTTACCCATTTCACCTTGAAACAACAAAGTTTTCTTGATCGAATACCAAGTAATAGTAATTTGCTTGTCACGGAATGCTTTAGAACTTCCCCCAGGTGAACTCCATTTACCATCTTCACCAAAAATATCGAGAACAAATTGTTTTAATTCTGTTAAATTCCCGAGCCATTTAACCGTCAACATCGATCTCCAAATATATACTGGTTATATTTCAATATGACCTTGGAAGCACGAACACTTTGCTGGACATTTTCAGAACTTGACGAGCTCGAAGAGACGCGTCTGGTCGCCATAATGCATAGACAATCTACTTAAATAGTGACGTCGATAGTAACGTGGATGGTGCTGTGGATGGTGATGTGGATGGTGATGTGGATGGTGATGTGGATGGTGATGTGGATGGTGATGTGGATGGTGATGTGGATGGTGATGTGGATGGTGATGTGGATGGTGATGTGGATAGTGACGTAGAGAGTGACGTGAATGGTGACGTGGATAGTGACGTAGATAGTGAAGCGGATGTTGATGTGGATGGTAATGTAGATTGTGACGTGGATGGTCAAGTAGAGAGTGGGTCAAGTACAGAGTGACGTGGATGGTGATGTGGACGGTGACGTAGATAGTAACGTGAATGGTGATGTGGATAATGACGTAGTGACGTAGATTGTGACGTGAATGTTGATGGTGACGTAGATAGTGACGTAAACGGTGGTGTGAATGGTGACGTAGAGAGTGACGTGATGGTGATGCGGATAGTGACGTGTTAGTGACGTGAATACTGACGTACATAGTGACGTGACGTGAGTGATGACGTGTTGGTGGCGTGATAGTGACGGAGAAAGTTACGTAGTGGGTGACTGAATGGTGACGTGTTGATAACGTGAATGGTAACGTGGATAGTGACGTCGATAGTGACAACATCAAAAACTATTGTTTATCAAGAATAACATACAACGTGTCTGTCGCAAATTGAATTTTCATTCTTAAGGAATTGGAGGGGGACGTCGATAAATGTGGGCGCAACTCAACTTTAACTTTTTGACATTAACTCTCCGTTTATACATTCACACCCGTAAGAATGCTTTGCGATTTATGGTGTAAATCTAAATGTTTACTTACCCTATTAATTCTCTCCTTCAATTTCTTTTTGAATTCATCATGCCATATTTTATGAAAAATATCGGGTGCAGCCACAAATAGTAATTCATTCCAAGCCTAAATAAACATAAAATACGCATGCCCATTTATTTTTAAACATTTTAATATCAATGTAACAATGATCAGCATCAATCTGATCATCGTGGGGGCTTTAGATACTTTATTGAGGGCAAACAATTATCATTCGAAGGTTAGATCAGGTCAATTGTCCCTCATACTAGATACCTTGGACAATCAGTCAAAAAATTATTTAATATTCAGTCATAAAATTATAAATGTAATTATATATCCTTCTGTAATCAAGCCCAAATGCTGCAATTTCATTCGTTTAGAGTGCGATTTGAGAATTAATCGCACTTTTGCTAGCTGTAATCGCACACCTGCTTCAGCCAATGGAAATCAAGCTAGCTATCAAAATTGTCCAATCACCGTTCGGCACCTAAGCTGTAGGATTTTCCTGGATTTTTCAAAAAATTTAAAAATGGAGTATTTTAAATATTAAAATATAGAATTTAAATTTGTATTTTTTTGTATACGTTTTGAAAACAGTGTCGTGTCCCCAACAAACCAAAAACAAAGTCTTAACCAGATTGGCACTCTTAAATATATGATATTTCTTAAATATTTTAGTCAGTAAAGTAGCAACACTCGGTGAAATACAGTAAGCTTATAACTGAGTGTGTTTATAAATACATGCGTATAAACACGCTATAAAGTAAAGACAAACAGCACAAGATTACTCACATTTTTGGTTCTTGTCATTCTTTATCAATAACTTCCGGTTTTACGTCACATATAATTGTATGAACTCCTCATAAATTCACTTTATTATTAAAAAAACTCCTCTCCGAGTCTCCGTATATAAAGAAAATGGCCGCCTGAAATTTGAATTTTTTGCGGGCCATGTTGAGAGGCCTAGGTCTAGAACCCAAAAGTTGGGCTACTATCAAGTATTTGCTCTCGAAAACAAAGAAGACAAGGACATGATCTGATAGGACATGATCTGATATGAAGGATATATAATTAATGGGTAATAGAACGAATTGAGTCGTGCTATTAATGCCAAATCATACTCGATTTTGTAATCATTCATATGATTTTGACATTAATAGCACTCCTCGTCGTTCTATTACCCCCATTTAGACAATTTATTGTAGACCTTATTGTGGACATAGTAAATATTATTAATTGCGGTGCCCTGATGACATAGCTGCTGAAGGCAGTTAGAGCGTTGGACCCCGTCGTATTCTGGGTGTGCTTTAGGAATAAATAGTCAAAAGTACGTTTGGAAAGATTTTCGGAGTCAATAGTAATACGGTTCTTAGCAATTCGACTTTTTGGACCCCACAGAGGCCAATGATTAATTAATTGAACAGTTTAGCCCGTTTTTAGCGGCTCAAAGAACTTTGTAAAACATCAGAACACGTTGTTTTGACTTTTGTCGTTCTTCACAAATAACTGTTCGTTGTAAATAATATTGATTTGAGTGAATAAATTATTGTGCACGCGCGTGACGCAACTTTGCATAATTAATTTATCCTAATTTTGTCATGTATATTATTAATAAGTAATAGCATGGTTTCGAGTGCAATTTTGGAAATAACATACACTCGTGAGTTTTTCAAAGACCTCAAATAGCACTCGTCCGATAGTCTTTGAAAAACTCACTCGTGCATGTTTTTTCCAAATTGCACTCGAAACCATGCTATTACCTATACTAATATAACATGAAAAAAACATGGGAAGGTATTAATAACCTGACTAATTGTTAAAAAAAGAACTGCAAACCCATAATTGCACTAAAGTGCCCAAGCAAAAATGATATTGTACGTAACCCCTCTGAAATTCCTAATATCCTTAATGATCACTTTTCCTCAATTGGTCATAAACTTGCTTCTAATATGCCAAACTCTACAAAACATTTTAGTGACTATTTAACTACAAGCAATTATCCCCATTCTTTTTTTTTTTCAATCCTGTTTGGCCTCTGAAATTGAGTCTGAGATAGTGTCAGTCCCTATTAATAAAACCTATGGGTTATATTTTTGTCCTAATCGTATATTACTTTGTTCAAAATATATTATATTATATCAAAACCATTGGCAGAAATAATGAACTATTCAATTCAGACAGGGGTATTCCCCTCTAAACTAAAACACGCTAAAATAATACCCATTTATAAGGGTGAGGATGAAATTGATCCTGGAAATTACCGACCCATTTCTTTACTTTCAATTTTTAGTAGAATATTTGAGAAACTTATGCACAAACGCCTTAAGTCTTTTTTTGATGAAAACGATATTTTATATCAATCTCAATTTGGTTTTCGTGAGAGACTCAACACAATATGGCATTTTGGATATAGTGAATCAAATACAAAA
Organism: Paragorgia papillata; assembly: GCA_035771165.1. Lineage (NCBI taxonomy): Eukaryota > Metazoa > Cnidaria > Anthozoa > Scleralcyonacea > Coralliidae > Paragorgia > Paragorgia papillata. The sequence goes on from JAWNZC010000123.1 coordinate 970,829, forward strand.
TAATATGGATGAAGGGGTGTTTTCATGAGGTATTTTCATTGACTTAAAAAAAGCATTTGATACTGTTGACCATTCCATACTTTTGCGTAAATTAGAACACTACGGAATTAGAGGATCTATCAATAATTGGTTCGAGTCATATTTAATAGATCGAACTCAAACTACTCAAGTCGGACTGAACATTTCAAGTAAAGAAAAAACATTGTATGGTGTTCCACAGGGCTCTGTCTTGGGACCACTACTTTTCTTAATTTACATTTTATGATATTCACAATTCTCAACAAGATAGATAATAATTTCAGAACTACTCATTTTCGAAATATATCGTGCAGGTATGTTGTTAGAAATTGTGTTAAGCTTTCATTTGATGTATAGTTCAAGTTTCCATGTTATGTGAAAGTTCTTAAATTACAATAAAACATTTACTTCTCACAACTTTTGTGGAATTTCGTATGTTCTTTATTCAACTACTTAATGTACAATACTGTTTTATTTTTACTATAAGCGAGAATTTGTGAAATTACCATGTTTATTATTTAATGCTGAGCTTCGACCTGTTGACTGAGGCCTTCATCAAAGCAAATGCCAATATCGACAATCGTGTTGACTCACGTCATATAAACAAAACTATAAACAACCAGAATCAAACAAGAACATAATAGATTGGTAATAGCGTAGTTACGTGCTTATACGTTTATTCTGTAATAAATTAAATTACATGAATCAAGATCGTTGACCGAAGAGCTAACCAAGTGCTACTCAATGGCTGACTCTCCAACTCTCTTCGGTAACAATCTTTATTCTGCTATGTAATATTGTAATTAAATGAATATTAGAATAAACGTAAGTACGTAACTACGCTGTTGTGTTCTTACATGTTTCTGGTTGTTTAGTTGTTTTTGTCTATATGACGTCAGCCAACACGATGTTGGCATTTGCTGTGATGAAGGCCTGACTGAACAGGTCAAAAGCTTAGCAACAAATAATAGACGTGGTGTTACCACAAATTCTTGCTTTTATAACAAATTGTCATCATGCAAACGTTCAAAGAATTGTTTTATTTTTGTTGTTATTTTTTGGCTTTCTTTTTTGTCATTGTAAATAAAGCACAAAGAAAAGATTTAACTGCTTACCTGTAACTCGTACTTCAACTCCGTTTCGGTACAATATTGCAAGCTCGAGCAGCGTTTGTTTTCAAAAAATCGATTACCTAATCCAAAACCCTGTTTGAGGAAGCTCAAAAGAGTGCCTGGTACTTCCTTTGGCGGGATAGTTGGATTGTCATCATTGGGCGTGTACTGATCTTCCTTTTCTTCAGAAGAGATCTGATGCTCAATCCCATCGCTCTGAAGTTGAATTAGCGTAATCAAGCTCTCGATGAGCCGACAAAGCACGTGGATTTGGCTGAGTGCAAGATGCTGTCTCATGTTATCCAAGAGTACCACCAGAGTGTGCGTCAGAACTTCGTTGTCAGCTAGAATTTCTGGAGTTAATGATTCCACCCTAAAAATAAAGTAAGTTGTACTCGAGATGCTTGTTATCTCAACCTAGCTCCTTTACTTACTAACTGCATGCATTGTAGTATTATGACATTGTTGTAATTCATTGAGTATTAGTCAAATTTTGTGAGTTGTTATTGGTCTTAATTTGATAATACCATGATCGCCTCGGATTCTTTTGTTCTTCGAGGGAATGTAAACCTCGTATTTCCCTCATTGTTCATGCAAGAGGGAAATTTATCCTTTGTCTTCTAATTTTCCCGTGCATGTTGATGAGGGAAAATTAGAAGACAAAGAAATCCTTTGTCTTCTTCTAATTTTCCCGTGCATGTTAATGAGGGAAAATTAGAAGACAAAGAAATCTTTTGTCTTCTTCTAAATTTCCCGCTTGCATATATTTTCCCTCATCAACATGCACGGGAAAATTAGATGCAACTTCTCTGATCAACCGTGTAAATTTCCTGTCGGTAAGATTCTCAAAGTTTCCTCGGCGATCATAATATTACAATTATGACTTTTCGGGAAATTAGCGATTAAATTTCCCCTTTGCCTCGGGAAGATTTGTAAAAGACATGCACGGGAAAATTAGATGCAACTTTTCTGATCTTCTGTGATTTTCAGGGAGGTCCTGCGTAAACTAAATGATACATAAAGTTATAACAATTAATATCAATACGTACATTACATTACATACAGAACTATATATATATGTATACATAGCAATTAAAAACAGCTCTTCAGTTTTGATTTAAAAATTTTAAAATTAGAAGTTAGTTGAAGATCAGGTTATGACGAGTTCCAGTCAACAAGTGAGTTGAAAACGCATTTTTCTTTGCCCCAGTTGGTGCGTGCGAAAGGAAGATGGAGGTTTTCTCGCCGACGTGTATAGTGGTACGTGCACCAACGCGGGCTCGTTTTGGAGATGAAATATGACTGGCTAAAGCAGTGACTTGGTGTCTATCGGCAGATAGGATTTGAACCAGTTCACACATTCTTCTGAAAATCCTGCAGCGATAAGTTTTAGATAAAGGCGGGCATGGTCAACTGTGTCAAATGCCTTAGCAAGGTCAAGAAAAACAGCACCGGTTACTAAGCCTTTGTCCATATTTCCCAATATGGTATCCGTGAAGTTGACAAGGGCAATCTCTGTGGAAAGCTTAAGTCTAAATCCAAATTGCTTTGATGTTAGTATTTTGTTTTCGTGAAGGTAGCTACTGACTTGTGCGTGAACAACCTTTTCAAGAATTTTGCTGACGTGGGTAATATGGTGATTGGCCTATACTTGTTGGGATCGCGTCGATCGCCTGCTTTGAACAGAGCAGTTACTTTCCCTGATTTCCATATGGAGGGGAAAGTGGAAGAATTAAGTGAGTGGTTAAATATCTTAGTAAGAACAGGTGTTGAGACATTGGCGGAGTCTTTAACTCATTCTTGTCCAGGTCGAAAACCAGTCACAGCAGGTGGTCTTGGCAATTTGTGAATTAACATGGCATAATAACACAAAAATAATACCATAATATATCATTTGAATCGTTTTTACCTCTACTATTCAAATTTTGGGTTTTCGGGTCTTGTCAGACAACCCATTTTGCAAATTATGCTAATTTATGCTAATTACTATTATTAATAATATTATTATAATCCAACAAAATGTTAAATATTTAACAAGAAATGACTTTACACCAAACTTTGGATCATGTAAAATGAAAAGCAGCATTTCACAAATTCAAATTGAAAAAATTGAAGCAATACAATAAAAAGCAAATATTATATTGATTTTTTACGATTTTCCATTGGGACCCCCCATGGTGCGCCCGCGCGCGATCATATAACTAACTTATTTTGGAAATTTACAAATTAAAACAGAATTATACAAGAACATACGACCATAATACATCAGTAAGATCGTTTTTAAGTCAGCTATTCAGATTTTAAGTTATTTTGAGTGATATTTACTCCTGTTTGCCATTACAACGCCGACAACTCGCCGACAACTCTCGGCAAATTTTGTTCGGTAATTGCCGATCGGCCGAGATGGTTTTCGTCAAATTTTACCAAATCATTGCTAATCTACGAAATAATTACAACAAACAAATGCTTATACTTACTTTCGGAGTTGTTAGAGCCTAAATTTTCGTTGTTTTCGCTTATATATTGACAAATAAAAGCCATTTCCTTCTTGTCGATATCGACCATGCTCGATTTTTGCTCACGGGATATTCAGAGCCCGCAATTCAGGTCAGAGCTCGGGTAATACTTCATGGCATATCGTTATAAAGGTCTCATTTTAAAAAGGGATCATTCAGGATCATTTTAAGCCCAAGGGGGGTAATTTTGGTCAAAACCTCGCAGGTTCACAACAAATCAAACTGATCCGTTGGTAATATTAGTTGTTTTACTAGAAGATTGAACTGTAAGAGAAAAAGTCCGATGTTTAACTTTGCAGCTAATTTACTTCCAATTGTTGAGAAATGGTTATCGGCCATGGATTATCGGCAAAAGGACTTCGGCCATGGATTGCGGTTCCGTGTGAGATGCACCATTAACTTCTATATAAGATGGTGGGGTCGGGAGCTTGATTTTCGTGAGGTAGTCAGGTTTAATGATTTCCAGAGTTCGCCAGAATTATTTTTGTTCTTGTTAATTAGGTTTTGGTAATAGTTAGCTTTACACTTTTTAACAGACTTGTTCACGAATGCCTTCAACTTCTTATACATCCCCCAATGATATGGTGAGTTGGTCTTAATTGCCTTTCGGTGATGATAATTATACGGTCCTGCATAGAGTTGCTCAAATCTGAAGTTAACCATGGTGTTTGGACACCCTTTACTCGAGACGTCTTAATCAGAGCGTGTTGGTCCGCCATTTCAGTGAACATTTCATTCCATATTCCCACTGCAATATCGATATCTAATTCTTCATCGATCAAATTCCAGTTAGCTTCCTTCAGATCTTTCAGGAAAGATTCCTTCGAGTAATGTTTATATGATCGGTCATCGGTACTCAATAACCTAACCAGGGGCCCTAGGAACTCCTGCTTTAACAATACGATATATGAGCGCGTGATCACTCAAATGGACATGTAAAACTCCGGAGTCCACTATACGGTGATTATTATTTACGAACAATAAGTCAATTGCTGTACATGAGTTTTCAGCGATTCTTGTGGGATGGTCAATAAGCTGTTCAAGATGGTGTGAATTTGCAAATCTAACTAGTTTCTGTTTTAGGGGATGACAATGATCAGTTTTCTTCGCTAAAAAGTTCACATTAAAATCACCAAGTAATAGTACTTCAGCTTCCGATGGAATGGCTGACAGGGTGCTGTTAAGATCGTGAATAAAACTGTCAAGTACGTAATCTGGGGCTCTATATACAGTAAATATAAAGAGCCTTTTGCATTTCGGGCGAGTAATTTCAATTACGCACGATTCACTATTACCGCTTAACAAATCAGATCTTGTTTTGTAAGGTATACCATCTCTGACAAGCGCGAGCGTACCTCCACCAGATCTTCTATTTCTGTCATGTCTAGCGAAAGTATAGTCAGGAATACTGATTTCCTTATCTACAATGCTTAGAATATCAAATGGGTTTTTCTTTAGTAGGAGTAGTATAGAATCAATCTTGCTAGAAATACTTCTGATGTTTAAGTGGCCAATTTCAATCCTCGAGAGCGTGGAAAATTGACTGTAGGTCCAGGATAAGTTTCTATGTCGTTAGACAAACAGATCAGGATACCAGTTAATAATGACTTCTTGGCAAGACAGCAACTAGCGTGGAGTAGTCTAGAACTGGATTGTGTCAGCGGTTTGACTTTATGTTTAGTATAACTGAGCAGTAGATTTTAGGCCGTGAAACATTGTGAGCAGCGTGAAAGTACTCGCAACCATTTCTTCGGTAACTGGTTGGTAAACTTTGAGGGAGCTTTAGGTTGAGTAAAAACTAAAACCAGGTATATAATGAGGATAAATAAGACGTAACGCATAGCACTGGAAAAACGAGTGATCGCCATGACCATTCGGAAGTGTGAAACGATCTCAGTACTTTCAGTAGACTAGACAAAACCACGAAACCTGTAGTGCTGAATTCGGCAGATTCAAGCGATGGTTCCAATATAGAATCGTACCAACAGAAATTATTTAAACATGTTTTGAAACACATTTCCAAATGTAATACGACACCTTCATAATAGGCGACTTGTAGACGACTAACGTATCTAAACATATTTTTTGCATTATTCGGTGGCTACCACCTGCGTTTCGTAGTTGTTGGACCAAGCAGCAAGGCGTTTAATACTAGGTAAACAGTACGTATATGTTCTTTGATATTCTGTGGCTCTTTCGTGTATCTCTAGTCCTCAAGTCAAGGCTTCCTAGGTACTGATGTCAACACAGCATTTTCTCTTGTCTGTAATACACTTGTCTATTCTGCCTTCATGGACAAACCTTGTCAGCAACATTACTGATCAACTACAGATGAATTCACCAATACCACGGAAATCACCACAACCCAACTCGACCAAAGGCAAAGCTGTCGAAAAGAAAGAACTCGAGAAATCGAAAATCGAGCACGAAACATGCCTTACAGTTTCGGAAAGCCTGGCGGGATGATGCAATAATGCCATTTTGTGGAACACACCCCCCCCCCCCCCCCCCTCACCCCTCCCCCCAAAAAACAAAACCCAACAACTTTCATGTCCGAAATACAATGGTTGACACTATTAAAATGTCGGGCAACAGGTTTGTTAACGTCATTGTTCCTCACGGAACGAATATGTTCAGCAAACATGTCAGATAAACGTCTGCCAGTTTCACAAATGTAGAGCATGCGGCATTTACTGCATTTTTTGCCGTAAATAATGTTGGAAGAGGTGCATGTAAAATTATGCCGAAAAACTAGATTTAGGTCCTGAAATAGATGTGGCACAGTTGAGAAAAGAACATGTGTAGCAACGTGTACGAGAGCAAGGAAAGGTACCCGCTGGTGTCAGTTGATTTTCTAAGGGCACTACGCACTGAATTATCGGTGAAAATAGTATATGTTCTCGGTTAGGATATGTAGGATATGTTATCGGTGAAAATAGGATACATTCTTTAGGATATGTTATCAGTAAAAATAGGATACATTCTTTAGGTTATGAAAATTACGGCTAATGATATCCCTAACGTTATAGTTAAAGGGATGAAATGTGAGAACTAGTCGTGTTTTGTTATTAGAAACTCTTTCCAAAGGTTGTTTTAAAGTGTTCGGACGGGAAACACTGGAGGCTTTGTGAATAGCGGTGTCTAATAGATGAGTAGGATAGCGGTCTATTAGACACCGCCATTCACATATCGCTTTTAGTTGAGTTGAGAATTTTCTCTAATCGGACACTGGCATTTGCTTTAGGATCGCCTCCACGTAGACGTCAACTTCGAGATCATCATTCAGGACACTGGCGTCACGAGCACCACTTCTGGAGAAGGTATCTGCAACCGGAATGTGCTTTCCTCGTATGTACTGAACTGATGTCTGTGCTAAACGTCGCACAATAGACGAATTTAATTCAGACGAATTTAATTCGAATTAGCTTCGTCGGTCATGCGACGTAAATGCGACGTCAAGTTAAACGTCGAATTTAATTGGTTTTAATTGGACTCGTGGAGCCTGAAAACGACTTCTTAAGAACATGACGCCGAATTGTCACAAATAGAAGACAAATATTTGATTCGACGTGATGATAATTTGTCGTGTAACTCGAACACGCATTATCGTCGCATTATCCGTCTGACTCAAATGAATTTAATTACCCAGACGAATTTAATTTGAGTGTCGAATTTAATCGAGTTATACGTCGCAGCTCCGTCGAATAAAATTCAAACAATTAAATTCGTCTATTGTGCGACGTTTAGCGCAGGCCTTAGTTGCCTCTTGTCAATGTTTTATTTTGTTCTGTTTCGAGATCTTTCATCTGAGTTGTAGATATTTCAATTACCCTGGCAATAGTTATCCTCAAGAACTTATCCTCAATCCAATGGTCTCGCACAGCGTACTGCTCAAACCGTCAAAAACCTACTGAAGAAAGCAAAATCTATAGTGGTCAAGACCCATATTTGAGCCTACATAGCTACAGGAACACGTCTTTCCATCAGCAAAACTGCTTTCCAGGCATTCTATGTCGAGTGGCTCACCACCAATCACCAAGGCACCAAATCTCTATGTATATCACCACAGGCATGAATGGTATCCATTCCCTCGGCTCAACTGCACACACGAGGAAGCTGATGACAGGATACGATGATGTTCCATGTGCACTGTGCAAGATATTCTAAGTCACCGGTCAGGACATATGTCTTTATGTGCCTGTTACATGCCTGCTGGGAGACGAGCTCACAAAGTGTCTTCAAGCACTCCATGCGTTGACTGGGTGCGATACAATCAGCAAGATATCAACTAAACTTGCAGCTCTGAAAGCTATGCGCAAACCGGGAAATCTCAAGACCCGAAGGCCTGCCAGATCGCTGCACGTGTGGCAAGTGTCCGCGCAAGAATGGGTGTCCCTGCAGGGTAGCTGGGATCAAGTGTTGCAAGGAGTGGTAAGTGTTGCCAACACCCTATCACTGAATGAACACTGCTCATCATCCGCATACCTGGACTCTGTTGTGTTACTCTTCATGTTCCTTACCATGGTTTACGTGACACATCCAAATGGGATTGCTTTGATTGTGGGATTTGAGCGACGCGACGCGGTATCCTAAGTTATCATATTGCCACCGGCGTAGGAAGCAGGCCCCCCCCTGAAATTCTTAAGTTACATTTAGTTAAATTAAAATTAGTTAAATTTTCTGTTGGGTTGTACTATGTGTATCCCTGCTAATTGGCGACCGAGAGCCCTTTCTAGAGCAAAGATATATATTTAATTGGTATTTTATAATCTTCAGAAATCTCTTAAATCTCCGTAAAATCCCGATTTATCTAACTCGCCCAAGATGAATATTTATTATATGGCAAGCATTTGTTTTGGTGAATCGCGCAATTTGATTGGCTACTGACGTGGCAGGAGTTTCCCGTATCGCCCGTGGGCAATACGGAATTTTTATTGCCCTGCGAGGAAAACAATAGCAAAAACTTTAAAATTCAATAAATTGTATTTACAAGAAGTAGAAAATTATTAAAATGAGCGACGAGGTGCATTCTGAGAGCGAGTTTTATTATCCAGAAGTTGAAAATGAAGAATACGAAAGTAATTTTTATCAGTTTCACGAAGTACAGAGCGACGACGTCTACGAGCAGCGAAACAGCCAGGAAGAAATTGACAGTTTTATAAGAGAGCAGAAAAGCGTAAACACGGTGAAAAAAACAGCAAGCGACATGAATGCATTCAACCGATACCTAGCTGAAATAAACAAACAATGTCTAAACATTTTGCACTTACCAGCACAGGAGCTTGACCACTTGTTGTCCAAATTTTTCAAAGATATCCGTAAAATAAATGGCGAAGAGTACGAACCGGACACGATTTCAAGTTTCCAAAGGAGTATTCAGCGGTTCCTTTCCGACAACAAATCCCAGTTTAACATCCTGATAGACAAAGAGTTTAAGATGTCCCGCGAAGTCCTTGCAGCGAAACGAAAAAGTTTGGTAAACAAAGCCGGCAAGGGAAACAAGCCAAATGCTACTCGCGTTCTCACGCAAGAAGAAGAGGACAAACTGTTTGAATGCGGACAGTTTGGTATGTCTGGACCAGAAGTCCTCCAGAGAACCATGTTGACCAATATTGATGGTCGCGAAATGCTCGTCTGGCTATGTGAGCGTGGCACGAAAACACGTAGAGGTCAAGAAAACGGTCACCAAAGATCATTTCAACCGAAGATTTATGCCCACGGATCAGAAAGATGCCCTGTTGAATACTATAAAATCTTCAAGAGCCATCGACCAGTCGAAATGAATACAGCAGACGCGCCGTTTTTCCTTGCTGTCAGACATGGGAACCGCCATCAAAACAACAACATTTGGTATATGAAATCTCCTCTGGGCAAGAATGAAATTGGCAAGTTCGTCAGCAAAGCAGCAGAAAATGCTGGTCTTCAGCGAGCCGGGGGAAAATTAAGTAACCATTCTGTTAGAAAAACCAGTATCTCGAGGCTGTTAGACGCCAACACTCCCGAAATCTTTGTGACCCAGCTGAGTGGACACAAGAACCTGCAAAGTCTACAGTCGTATAAATCGGCAAGCGAACAACATCAGCTTCAGATGTCCAGTATACTCAGCGGAACTCAACCATCAGCACAAAACCAACCAAGAAGAGCACTTAATCCTCTTGAAAATTTACAACCAGCGATACGTGAGACAGTTGATACGTCCCAGTCGGAAACCCAGCTCGGCCAGCTGCAGCATTTCGAAGCAACACATTCATACCAGGAAGATTCAAACAGCCAAGCAGTTTTCGCTGGTGCAAGTATAAGCAGCATCTCAGGGTGTCAATTCCAGATCCTCAATGGTCCAGTGAAGATATTCCAAGAGAAAAAGCGACGAAGACTTGTGATTGAAAGCGATGAAGAAGGCTAAGTTTTGTTGACACTTTGATCGAACAGCCGTAATATATTTTTCAAATAACTTTGAGTTTTATACGAATGTTTTAAGCCAGTTGCGACAATAAGTTTTCTTGATTTGTTAATCTTTTCTTTCATCGTTATTTAAATTTAATCTTGCGATTATATTTCCCAGATAAAGATATTTAAAACAAACTTGACTTGTTTGCTTGTTTCCGTGTGTGTTTTGTTGAATTCGCCACGCCGCCTCAAGCACAAATTGTCGCATTACTCGCATATTCAGTCGCGTGACCATGGCGCGTGACCGGATGTAATGGATAAACTAATTATCCATCGATATTAATTTTTGCACTGATTTATGCCATATAATAAACAACTTACTAACCTCGTCTGTTCGGTCTGTACGGTAAAATATCAAACCTCGGTTTTGCTGTATTGACCTCGCTATCGCTCGGTCAATACAGAAAAACCTCGGTTTGATATTTTACCGTACAGACCTCACTCTCAGTTAGTAAGTAGTTAATATATACACGGCTGGGTTTGTTTTCCGGTCCGTACGCAAAACGACGCATGCTGATTGGTTCCTGAGCGGTCGGGATTTTACGATATTGACCGACCGGTCAATACGCTTTTTTCTCGGCCCCGTAAGTTTTGGCGAAAAATTTCTGAGTTGATTTGAATACAAATAAAAGAGAACTAAGAAGCGACACGAAGCGACATGAAAAGGTTAACAGGTAAGGCAAACAGCATACTCCGAAATGGAAAACAATGCTCGAAATTTAAAAACAAAATGAACCAATCGCCATAACATAAATTCCTTATTAACCTCGTTTGCTCGGTCTGAGCTGGAAAGTATTTGCCGTCGGTTTTATCGCACAAAGTTCGCTCCTTCATCGCTCGGTCAGTACGAAACCTCAGGAAAATCATTTCCTGCACAGCCCTCGCACTTGGTTAATATAAAGTATTTCATATTTAGTAATATATGTTAATATATTAAAACAGTCCCAAGCTACAAATTCAGCAGTTTTTTTCTAAATTTACCTTGTGCTTAATAACTTCTGGTTCACTTCACGGAAGAACTCTGACAAATAGTTTGTCTAAAAAGAAAAATATTTACACATATATATTTATACCTAGTTCATCCATGCGTTGATTCTCTTTGATGTGCCGCGGTTAACATTTTACTCTATTGCTCTAAAGCTATGTCTAGAATACCATTTTTTTCTTAAATATGGACGGATATCATCATAAGTAGGTTAGTTACCTCGACGCCGCTAGTAAGACGTCGAATTAAGCTAGTTAGATAACGGCGATGCTGATGGTGATGCTGATGGTGATGCTGATAATGCAGATAATAATAATAATAATAATAATGATGATGATGATGATGATGATGATGATGATGATGATGATGATGATGACGATGACGATGACGATAGTGATTAGCATTTTCTTATATTTTGTTCCAGCACTATAAGTTGTTAAGCAAGCTATTACTTTACTTTTACACTTTGCGATCGATATGGGAGGTGGAAAGTCGGATTAGCATTGAGACTAAAGTATACACGACGTTGGCCGTACAGTTTAGTGAAAACAGGAAAAGGGAAGAATTTTTGGGCTTCTGGTTGACATGTGTTTGTTATGATATTTAGAAGACCTATCAAAGAAACTAATCGTTCCGATTGGGCGAAGGAACGTATTGTATTTGTTCCTTATGAAAGGAACGAACAATAAGGAACGCCGTCGTGTTCCTAATTCCCTTTGGGAAATTCGTTCCTATAAATGTTCCTTAATGCGGAACGCTTAAAAATAATTTGAATGGGACCAAAGCGATCGTTTTCTTTAGTTCCTTTATTGAGAAGTATCGATATTGCATAAATTTACACTAAACTTACACTCAATCCAGAATGGGTAAAGATCGATCTCTTACTCGTATTTATAATGAGCTTTATCTCATTCCCCGTATTTATGAGCTTACACGTAATTTTAATAGGATTAACACTACCTTCCCCATGCCAAACAAGTTTGACTAATTTGCATTGAGCTTAAATTTAAACTTGAAGTAGGATACGGTTAAAGTCGGTGTCTTAGCGGTATAATTCACATCTTATATATCCGTATTTATAACGAACTTAATCAAGATAAATATAATTTTTGTGGGTTTCATTATATTTTGAAACCGGGGATAAATATATATATATATATATATATATATATATATACATACATATCGTATATACGTTGTGCATGTAATATTGCTTTTGTTCTGTGCAGTGAGATTTTGTCTTCGGTGTATATACTATAAATACATAAACACAAGAACCCCTCACCCGCTTTTACATGCTTTTTTGAAACGCCCCCACTCACCCACCCCCTGATTAAAATAAGCACTCCTGATTATATACAGCCAATATAAAAACCAACAGATATAAAAACAAATGATACTCCTCAAGTTAATTATATAATTTATGGATAAGAGGACTAAATTTAATGAAGTTGAACATACCAATATAATGATGATATAAAATTCTGGTTGTAAAAAATATATTGTTTTTAGGAGGTTTCAAAAGGGATTATTTTTAGCAAGCCTTTAAATGGCTGCCCTATGCATACATGTTTTGCAAAGGCAGAATTAAAAAAATTACATTTATAATAGAGTCTAAGATAAAACAATTCAGTAGAATCGGATTTCTGAAAGAAGTATTAAAGAGACCACGTTTCAGTCGAAAATTTGGAAATATAGCCAAGAAAATCGACAAAGCCCATGAGTATTTTTAATAATAAAAAGTGCATGCAAAGTCAATGAAAAACATCACGTCTACATAAGCCTAAGGTAGTGTTTTAAGTTAGCTTTAGTTAAGCTGCCTTATGGTCTTTATGAGCAAAGGGAAAGCACGAAAACGTGAAGCTGTATATTGTTTTAGGTTAAGCGAAAACTTGAAAACAACATAAGGACAAGGTCAAGGTATACTGAAACTGTATACCGTTCTTGGCGTTTACACAATATATAAATACTAAATAAATAAATATAATTATTTATAATACTAAATAAATGCAAATCCCCTACCGTTAACTTTAAAATGATTTTGAGACCACTGAGTGACGAAATTTTGTTTACCATACGGCGCTTGGTTTCTTCAGGTTCTCTGGTTTCGCTTCAAGATGTATTAAATCGGCTGTTTGTTTCTTAGCCCATCTCAATTGACTCTTTCACTATCCTTTTCTTCGTTGTTCTCTTTTAAGTTTTAAGTAGAGCTTGAATAATTTAACAGGTACAAATCACGGTTAAAATCAAGCTTACAACACACATTTCGTAGGAGATCACCAGTAAAGAGACTTTTTCTATTTAATAAGCATTTGGAGTACTAAAAAGCATGTTCTTTTTCAAAAACAACCAACTAAGTAATTTAGTTTCACTGCCGAAGGTGTTTCAGTTTCATTTTTGCATGAAATCAAAACCTTTTTCACGACAGCAACGCTAATATAAACAACTGACCCACCTTTTGACTCATAAAGGTACCTTTTAATCTTTTTTGTTGATCTGCTTAACACATTTTTTGCCTCTCGAGCAACATTTATGCAACATTTCACTGAAGCTGTTTGCCGAACAGCTCAGCGAGAAACTCTGTGTGAATGCATCATTACGCATGGCGGAAGTATTTAGTTGCCTGTTGCCTATGCCGGAAGTTTGTCGTTTCAAACATTTCGCTGTAATTTTGTCTCTTGTACAGTGCTTGGCTATATAATAAAACAGTTATACCATTCGCTCTCGTCGTATACGAACTAATAGCCAACTCGGCGAAGCGCCTCGTTGGCTATGAGCTCATATACGACTCGAGCTCATGGTATAACTGTTAAATATATATAAACAGGTTTCAGAATTACTTTCAGCTTTTCATCTCGCGTGTAAAGTGGACTCCACGCATGTCGAGATTAGCACCCTCACCGGGCTCCGGGCCTTCGGCCCTACGCCCGGGCTCGTGGACTACAGAGTTCTACACTGTAAATTCAAAAGAGTCGTTTTGACCCCAAGGAGTAATTTCAGCTCTTTTAATCTGGGGGTCGTTTCGACTATTTCAAGGAGTCATTTTTACTCCAAGAGTTGTTTTGATCATAATGTGGAGTCAAAACAATTATTTGCAGGAGTCTCCGCATTCTCTCTTAGAGTCATAGGACTCCTGGTGGGATCTTCTGACTCTTTATGAGTGAACAAAGAGTCGCGTTACCCCTGGATTGAGTCGATTCACCAAAAGAGTCGCTTTACTCCTTGATAAAGTCAATTCATCAAGAGACGTTTTACTCCTTGCTGGAGTGAAGAGCATTAGCTATGCTTTTTGTTTATGCATGTCACGCATATCATTCAGATAGAATGATTAATGATGAATGAACAACGATTATCAACAACTATTTTTCTACTTTATTCTACCTTAAAATGTAAATATATTAAAGAAGTCAGTAAAGTTCAGATTCTCGTGTAATAATGGTCATTCTAATTCAATCGGCAAATTATTAATGTTAGGAAGAGTTCAAGCCAAATTCTATTTTCAAACTGATTTTCAGTAATTATACAGTATGATGTCACATGCACTATATCTTCAAAGCTTCTGCCCTCTTTCTTAAAGTGTTAGCTGCAATTGTGAAATTTAAAGTCGGTATGACGCAATATTGTAGCCCATCGCAAACCGAACATTTCAATCCCTTTCCTGATGCAGTCGTCTTCGCCTTTCGTGAACCGAACGCCTTTCTTTCTCCCAGCAAATTTAACAGGCTTCTGCGTCGGCCGCTCAACATTCACCTCGTCGCGCAATCAAGCTCATTCTCAGGCGGCTCAGCAGTATGTACTGTAGTCGATCTTCGACATGCTCGTCCATCACTTTGCCTTCGTTTCATCCCAATTTTCCCATGCACACACGCGCCTTGATTACGATTTCCCGGGATCGTTTCATTTGATAATGTACACGCGCAATGCTTTTGATCTTCGGAAATCCACTTTTGCTCTTCTGCGAAGGCAAGGAGGGACCTGGTACAGTAGGTGGGATGTACTTGCCGATCGGCCTAAAACACTAATACGCTCAGCAGCTCTGTCAGTTTTTTGAACTGCACGCCGTTGCGGTTCACCAATACATAATCGCAGCTCGGGTTTAATAGCGGTCTTACGTCGCGAACGTAACCATCTACAATTTTTAGACTAACTTGATCGAAATAGAGAGAATAAAAACCGTATTTTTGAGCCATCTTAAAAATTTTCTGATCTACCATGCCCTCATTACTCTTTGCGCTTTCTAACATATGCACTGACAAGTGTTGATAAGTCATAGGACGACAGACTTTAACCCTGACAAACATGAAGACTGCCACAAATCGCGTCGCAAACGTAAGGTCGCTCGGCGTGACCGACGTCGGGTATTCTTTGCACGTTTCCAAGACCGACTGATACCGCTCAATGTGAAATGGAACGACAGTCTGCAGATTTCAAACGAAGAAACAAAATAAACACGCTTTCTGGGCAGGTAAGTTGCCAAACGGGAACAAATGGAATACAAGAGTAACTAGAAATATGAAAACCTTACTATGCCAGCAATATAATTGATGAGATGTTTGATTCAGTCAAAATATGAAAGGGCAACAGATGAGCTAGGTGGGAATCGTAGACGAATGGTAAAAATTAAAGCCTAGCATAAAACACCAAAGTAATGCATTGTAAAAGTATAATAAAATTTGTTAAGGTTCTAACGTTCCGTTGCTTCACGCAACATCATCAGAGAATGAATGATGTAGGTTTCAATAATTACGTTATTTGATTCAAGCAAATTACTGCGGCTACTCTCGCACAGTATTTACAGTATTTATGTATTTACATTCAAAACACTAGCTAGACGCGAACGATACAACTGAGTTTAATACGCCTTAATATTTACGACTCACCAGAAAGATAACTACAAGTCAAAGTATCATTCCGACCGAATATGGAAATGTTTGGCCACTAGAACTCCGCACGATAAGAAGAGTAAATAGCTACGACGGCAAATTTTAAAGGTCAACTAAACCTTTTGAAGTTATATTTTCTTCTGAAAGGGTCATCATCTAACTTGGCAAAATTAAAGAAAAATATGAATTTCGCGGTAAAGCAAAGAATTTATCAGCGAAGCCTTCTTAGGTCCTCTTGAAGCATGATCGCGTTTCTAGGAGAATGGGTACTCCATTGTCTTTGACGTCATACCAGCGAAACCTACCAATCAGCTTGTTGTTTGTTACCGGTATGACATCACAAGGTACTAGTACCAGTCTTTAATTCGCCGCGGTCGTCGTTCACATGGGTTCAGCAAAAGGAGCAAAAACTCAAACTTAGGCAGTTCATAAAAGTGGAACCGAGTGACTGGTTTCAATTATTTCTTCGTTTTTAGATTGAACTTTTCCGACTTTAACGAAAATAGAATAACCTGGAAACGTATAGTTGCCCTTTAAAACAAGTTGGCAGTAGTTCCCCATATTGTAGTGATCTATATAAATTACCTGTTACGAAGAAGAGAAATAGCGCGTCACCTTGATTTATAAAGGAACCCTTCGAAAGTCCGTCAGCTTCGAGTAATTTTCCCAGCCTGCTATTTATGTTTGTGATGTGAGCTCAAAGCCGGAAGCTCTGTTAGGTTAAATACATTACTCAAAATCACGTGATATTCAAATCACGTCTAATAATAAATATTCGTACTAACATGGTTTCTCATTAACTAAAAACCTGAACAGCTCCTAATTATATACGTACTAATAAACAAAACAAGTTTTAATCCCAATTATAATAATCAAGAATACAATTCATATTTAAGATGGGTTTTTTCTTAATATTTAAAGTTCATATTTAATAAAGGGTTTTTTGTATCTACTGCGCATGCGTGAGTAGATACATTGCTGTCGTGAGTGTAAGTTAAGTTAAGTTAAGTTAAGTTAAGTTAAGTTAAGTTAAGTTAAGTTAAGTTAAGTTAAGTTAAGTTAAGTTAAGTTAAGTTAAGTTAAGTTAAGTTAAGTTAAGTTAAGTTAAGTTAAGTTAAGTTAAGTTAAGTTAAGTTAAGTTAAGTTAAGTTAAGTTAAGTTAAGTTAAGTTAAGTTAAGTTAAGTTAAGTTAAGTTAAGTTAAGTTAAGTTAAGTTAAGTTAAGTTAAGTTAAGTTAAGTTAAGTTAAGTTAAGTTAAGTTAAGTTAAGTTAAGTTAAGTTAAGTTAAGTTAAGTTAAGTTAAGTTAAGTTAAGTTAAGTTAAGTTAAGTTAGTTAAGTTAAGTTAAGTTAAGTTAAGTTAAGTTAAGTTAAGTTAAGTTAAGTTAAGTTAAGTTAAGTTAAGTTAAGTTAAGTTAAGTTAAGTTAAGTTAAGTTAAGTTAAGTTAAGTTAAGTTAAGTTTAAGTTAAGTTAAGTTAAGTTAAGTTAAGTTAAGTTAAGTTAAGTTAAGTTAAGTTAAGTTAAGTTAAGTTAAGTTAAGTTAAGTTAAGTTAAGTTAAGTTAAGTTAAGTTAAGTTAAGTTAAGTTAAGTTAAGTTAAGTTAAGTTAATTTGCGCGCAATTTGTTTAAAGCTCGCCTGCGTCGTTCATGGGTCTGTGCCACTCTGGCGACTGATACGAAATTAAAGAGCATGAAATTCTGTACAACATATGTTAATTTGAAGAAATCCTATCGTATAGCGCCTGAGAAAATTGTGTTTTGGTATGATATTCTGCAATAGCGGCCACCTGATGAATATGGAGATAACTTCGCAATAAGTGCGATAATTGAATCGACGGCTGAATCGAAGGCCGAATCGAAGGCTGAATCGAAGGCTGAATGTGGTGCATACTTCACAGTGGTTTTTTAAATGTGATGTACTATAGACGTTGTTGGAATGATGATAAGTTTTTGAAAGTCTCTTAATAGTCTTTGGACAATTTCATATTCAGACGAGGCCATTTATATGGCCAACATGTTTACATGTATTCAGCAGTCTGACAGAGCTTTGTAAACTGACAAGGCTGTGCATTGCTGAACAGAAATGAAATTTTCTTCTAAGAAAACAGAACTAGCTTCATGATCAATGTGCAAAACCTGTGGTAGTCAACTAGCGAAAGTATTATGCTATTAAATAACATATTGTACAATAGTCAAATGTCAGTGACAGGCTACAGTATGTAGAGAGTGTGAAACCGAAACGGCAAGTCTCTATATTTATAATGGGGTAATTAAGTTGTATGCTGCAGTTGTCAATGTCATGCAAAAATTTAGGACATGAATGCCAAATATTTATTCTCCCTTTTACTGCATGCATGCACATACAGTATACGTCTACTCTTGAAGAACAATTAATGTATAGTTGCTAAGTTGCTTTCATAATTTTGATGACAATTGCTGGAGATCTTCGTTCACAACTTCATTATTTCTAAACTTTACAGCAGCCATACTTCAGATGCTTGTTATCTCAAACGATTTCCTCTACCTACCAACTGGATTGCATTACTATTTGACAAACTGTTGCAACAAAGTTATTTAAATAATTTAGTCAAATTTTGTGAGTAATTGGTGTACTGTATTAAAATTTGATTGGCCTACTAAACAATAACCATACTTTATTACTATAGGTTTTAAATAGTACCATAGCTATTAAATAGTACCATAGCTTTAATAGTCAAGTTATTATCACACTGCCTCTCACCACGAGGACCTAAGTGAAGCCCAATTTGATTGAGTTAATATTTGAATGGGTGACCATGCACATATCTGCATGGGCTTGGGACTCATGCTTCTGTGCCGGATATGATGCAGTAGATACATGCAAGTCTAGACATGCCTATTTTTAAAAGTTCATATTTAAGATGTATAGTCCTTATACCAACTTGGTGGTCTGATGACTCTACCAGATCTGGTGGTAATCTTATCTGATGGTTGTTCAGAAGATACTGGAGATATGATAACAGTTGGTTGTCCAGAGGATTCTACAGATTTAGTACTTACATGCAACTGGTTGTCCAGAAGCTTCATCATACTTCATCAGATCCCGGTTTCTCCGGTACACACCACCATTACACTCCACTGTGCAGTTGGTAGGAGCGTTCTTGTTCTTCTTCCCATAAGGAGTTGTACTGGCAATTGTAATACCATCAATCGGTGTGTTCCTCAGATATAAATGTGCCAAATTGGGATCACTTTTGTCTTGCAACGATTTCTTCAGTATACTCTTGGCTGTCTGAACAGTCCGCTCCGCAAGGCCATTAGACTGTGGATATCGTGGTGTGTTTGAATTCGAAATCCTTGGCAAATTTCAAACTCTGCACATGTAAATTGAAGACCATTGTCCGAAATGACCTCTTCTAGTATGCCGTACCTTGCAAAATGCGGTTTTATGTGCTTAATCGTTGAGGAAGCACTCGTACTAGTCAACTTCGATATCTCAAGAAATTTCGAGTACTAATCCGATATTTTTACATAGTTCTCCTTATCAAGCTGAAATAAATCAATCCCTTTTTGGACCATCTGGTATTTGATATCCTTTCATCGGCTCTTTTTGTTGCGACTTTCGAAACGCCACCCGTTGTGCGATCTGGTCGTTCATACCAGGCCAATACAATACGTCCCGAGCTCGCCGTGACTTCTCGATTCCCATATAATTTTCGTGAATTCTCTGAAGCATTTCGTTTCTTAACTTTGTTGGCACAATCAATCTTTCCCCTTGTAGAAGAAGTTGATACTGTACGTTAATTTCATCTTTGATGGCCAATATTCATAAATTGCACGGTCAATCATCGATTTGCGTTCAGGCCATCCTTGCTTTACGGTTTCAATCAAATTCTGAAGAATGGTATCGGCGTTTACTTCCAATTTAAACTGTTCTAACTTCTGTGTAGTAATTGGCAAGTGGTGCACCGTGAATACCTGGTACTCTTCTTCTATGGTTGCTGTTTCCGCTCCTGGAGCTCTGTTAAGCGTATATACCTGCGATAAATAATGACTTTCCTGGTTTGTAACTAACATGCAATCAACTCATATTTCTGAAGCGTTAGCATCATTCTTTGTAATCTGGGTGGCCTGTCAAAGGCTTCCGAAAAAGGTGCTCGAGGGGCTCGTGATCTGTTTCAATCGATACTGCTCTTCCATAAATGTACTGATGGTATTTCTGGCAGCCGAATACTATGGCGAGTAATTCTTTTTCTATATGGGAGTAATTTTTCTCTGAATAAGTCAATGAACACGACGCATATGAAACGGGTTGTCCATCCTGAAGTAGGCTTGCTCCAAAGTCCATACGATGAGGAATCTACTGAAATAGTCACTGGTTTTGTTATGTCATAGTAGTTAAATGCTTGAT
Organism: Paragorgia papillata; assembly: GCA_035771165.1. Lineage (NCBI taxonomy): Eukaryota > Metazoa > Cnidaria > Anthozoa > Scleralcyonacea > Coralliidae > Paragorgia > Paragorgia papillata. Next base: position 991,179 of record JAWNZC010000123.1, read on the forward strand.
CGTGGTCGTGGGACCAATCCCACTCGATATCCTTTTTTAGGAGCTCTCTGAGAGACTGTGTCATGTCCGATAAGTCCGGAATGAATTTTGCAAGATAATTAACCATACCCATAAATATTTGTAATTCTTTCTTATCTTGTGGTGTTCCAATATCTTTTATTGATTTGATTTTCGATGGGTCTGGTTTCATGCCAGCGCTGCTTATTGTGTGCCCGATGTACGTCACCTTTGTCGTCTGAATCTTGCATTTTCCTGCGTTTAATTTGAGATTTATGTCTCTAGCTCTCTGTAACACTTGTTTCAGTCTATTGTTGTGCTCTTCTTCATTTCTTCGCCAGATGAGTATCTCATCGACAATGGCTTCAGCTCCTTGTATATCTTCAAAGGCCTGAGACATTCTCCGCTGAAAACGTCCAATGCTGAATTTACACCAAACGGCATCTAACAAAACACTATCTACCAAACGGCGTATTAAAGGTAGTCAAAAGTGAACTCTGTTCATCTAATTTTACTTGCCAAAACCCTGATGAAGCATCTAGCGTGCTAAAAACAGTAGCCCCGTTGAGCTGTGCTGCGACTTCCTCTACTGTTTTCATGAGATAATACTCTCTCTTTATCGCTTTATTCAAATCTCTCGGGTCTGTAAACACACTCGGACATTTCCATCTTTCTTCTCTGTGAGAACAGGTGGGAAAATTGTCTGAGCATGCGCGAAAACTGGGATATAAACAAGCTTGCGGGGGACTGGGACGGCAACATGGCGGCTTTTAATCTGTAAATAATCCGAAGAGTTTCCTGGTAATTCTACTTCTTTTTAGATATTTTATTAAAAACGAAATACTGAATAAGAAACATACTATGTTCTACCATACAATAAAAAAGACAAAAACCCATAATAAATAGTTTTTGGTTATAATACACATAATATTAAAGCTCAGGGAAGTATGAGTTGGCAGTTGCTCGTGTTTTATAAACTCAGTAATACAATTTATAACCAGCTTGTGTCTGGCCTTTTGGTGGTTATGTCAAAGGTTCAGTAGAAAATGAAAAGAACAATTCACAGCAAAAATAAGGAGTTATTGTCACATCTTCATATCACTGCCAATTTAAATTACAACAGAGTCTATTACAAGTACAACACATGAGTAACATTCCAACTTTTTTTAACTTTAATAAGCAATAAGACTATATACAAACATAGGTACATGTAGCAGAATATATGTAAATTAAATAAACTTAAATACTTTCAGTATCTTCACTCAACGTTGTTGGTCAACCTTTGCTTGAACACACTTATTTAAATCTAGCAATTTCAAAATAAGCATGTATATAAATATATACAGTACAGCATATTAAACACTTCACTCTTTTAACTTTTTCTTTAGCCATAAATATAGCTAATATAGTATCTAAAAAAAGAAAAAGAACACTTAAAGATTTGCATGATAACAAATGCAATATTATTTTTGGTAGCAGTTATCAGTTCAATCCAAATCCAAAATGGCGGCTTCAAGTGACTCATATTCAAAGCGTGAAATTCAAGTGTTTACGATTTTTTGAAGCTCAGAAACTGGTACAATGTTAACAATTAGGATCAAAAGTATACTTTGAAAAACAAAAAAATTGGTGGAATAGGCGAAAATTTAAATTTATTGGCTTTCGTCGCTTTTTATAGCTGTCAAAATTGTGTACCGAAAATGGGCAAACTTTACAATTCGCCTAGGCTTCGGAAATGCAGTTGATTCTTAAACAGACTGGTTTTAGTCATACTGCAAGAACCTGTAAGCAGTTGTCAAGTTTCATTTAGACAATTAACAAACAATATACGGTAATTCAAGCACATTTCCTAAGCCAACTGTTATCGCAATTTCCTATGGACAGGCGAAAGTGCACAAGATTCAGTTCGTTTTCGATTTTTCCGGACGTTGTCATTTATTTCAGTGGATGGAGCAAAGAACTATGGATAGTTTAAGGGAATAAAATTTGGGTGGCAAAGGGCTAAATTTTTAACTATGGCTCGTTCAAAAGCAGTGATTTTAACTATTTTTAGGATATTAAGCAACTAGGCGATAAATTTACACCGTCAAGTGCGCTTCAATATTAACAATTCACACAGTATTTTTAAAGATAAACATATGATCTAGATATTTCAACTCACCTTTTAGTAGTATTTTGCTGTTTATACAGTTTGTCGACACAAACAAAATGCACATCGAAACGAAAAACCCTGTTTGTTGCATATTCTCCTCGAATAATCCAAGGTTTCCATAACTCCGAAAGTAGGAATAAGTAGCTCATATGAAAGTCATCACAACCAGTTTTAAATCTCCAAGGTTTCTCTTCTTCAGCTTACCAAATATTTCAGCTAACAAACATTCAAACCTCAACGAACCTCATTTCGAACGAAAATAAAGAAACAGAGCAAAATTTTTTGGCTCACCTGTCTCTGTGAGAACTATATTTAACAATTAGACAATTTAGCACGAGTTGTTAATTGTTTTGTTTTTTACCAACAAAAGTTAAATAAATTCTCGACCATAACATATTCTTTGAGGCTCGTTTAATACATTTTTAACAGCCAAACAACAAACGTTCAACAGTCATTTCGGACATCTCCTTGGCCCCGTACAGTTATTGATGGAAAAGAAAAAGTTTTCTTGCATAATTTAGCATGGATTTTCATGTACAATATTGAAACAATATATATCCACTCATTTGTTTTGTAAAGTGACAAAAAGTTGAAAGAAACATTCAAACTTAGCATATAGTTTACATCACGAAATCTTGTCAACAGCTAGCGTAATTTTGAAATGTGTTTTGTTTGCAGTTATTTCGTTTTAAACGAACACAGATAAAAAATTTAACGATTTTAACCATTAATAAATTTCCATTCTAACCATTTTTCTAGCCGTTTTTTCTGTAGAACGTATAATTGCTTCGCCTAAATGTTCAATTTCTTCTTTCATTTGCCCACTCCGTTATAATTTCGGCGCCATTGTTGCTTTAAACAGAACAACCGCTGCTCTAATGATCACTGTTCGTGCTATACTACGCATTTTGTCATTGTCAAATTTTTTAAAAGAATGACTTTCATTGGTTTATCCCAGAGGTTTATATCACCAATGAGTATAAATTTACAAGTTTATAATGCAAATCCTCGAATTTCATTGGCTATTGCAGGAGTTATAATTAACAATTAGACAACGAGCCCGAGTTTTCTATGAGCGAATAGTCAACGAGGCGAAGCCGAGTTGACTATCGCTCATAGAAAACGAGGGCGAGTTGTCTAATTGTTTTAGTATAAATTTACCAACAAAAGTTAAATAAATTCTCGACCATAACATATTCTTTGAGGCTCGTTTAATACATTTTTTAACAGCCAACAACAAACGTTCAACAGTCATTTCGGACATCTCCTTGGCCCGTACAGTTATTGATGGAAAAGAAAAGTTTTCTTGCATAATTTAGCATGGATTTTCATGTACAATATTGAAACAATATATATCCACTCATTTGTTTTGTAAAGTGACAAAAAGTTGAAAGAAACATTCAACTTAGCATATAGTTTACATCACGAAATCTTGTCAACAGCTAGCGTAATTTTGAAATGTGTTTTGTTTGCAGTTATTTCGTTTTAAACGAACACAGATAAAAAATTTAACGATTTTACCATTAATAATTTCCATTCTAACCATTTTCTAGCCGTTTTTGTTTTCTGTAGAACGTATAATTGCTTCGCCTAAATGTTCAATTTCTTCTTTCATTTGCCCACTCCGTTATAATTTCGGCGCCATTGTTGCTTAACAGAACAACCGCTGGCTCTAATGATCACTGTTCGTGCTATACTACGCATTTTGTCATTGGTCAAATTTTTTAAAAGAATGACTTTCATTGGTTTATCCCAGAGGTTTATATCACCAATGAGTATAAATTTACAAGTTTATAATGCAAATCCTCGAATTTCATTGGCTATTGCAGGAGTTTATAATTAACAATTAGACAACGAGCCCGAGTTTTCTATGGGCGAATAGTCAACGAGGCGAAGCCGAGTTGACTATCGCTCATAGAAAACGAGGGCGAGTTGTCTAATTGTTTTAGTATAAATTTACCAACAAAAGTTAAATAAATTCTCGACCATAACATATTCTTTGAGGCTCGTTTAATACATTTTTTAACAGCCAACAACAAACGTTCAACAGTCATTTCGGACATCTCCTTGGCCCGTACAGTAATTGATGGAAAAGAAAAGTTTTCTTGCATAATTTAGCATGGATTTTCATGTACAATATTGAAACAATATATATCCACTCATTTGTTTCGTAAAAGTGACAAAAAGTTGAAAGAAACATTCAATTTAGCATATAGTTTACATCACGAAATCTTGTCAACAGCAAGCGTAATTTTGAAATGTGTTTTGTTTGCAGTTATTTCGTTTTAAACGACCACAGATAAACAATTTAACGATCTTACCATTAATAATTTCCATTCTAACCATTTTGTAGCCGTTTTTGTTTTCTGTAGAACGTAATGCTTCGCCTAAATGTTCAATTTCTTCTTTCATTTGCCCACTCCGTTATTATTTCGGCGCCATTGTTGCTTAACAGAACCGCTGGCTCTAATGATCACTGTTCGTGCTATACTACGCATTTTGTCATTGGTCAATTATTTTAAAAGAATGACTTTCATTGCTTTATCCCAGAGGTTTATATCACCAATTAGTATAAATTTACAAGTTTATAATGCAAATCCTCGAATTTCATTGGCTATTGCAGGAGTTTATAATTGGCGATATAAACCTCTGGGATAAACCAATGAAAGTCATTCTTTTAAAAAAATTGACCAATGACAAAATGCGTAGTATAGCACGAACAGTGATCATTAGAGCCAGCGGTTGTTCTGTTAAGCAACAATGGCGCCGAAATTATAACGGAGTGGGCAAAATTTAGTTTAGTTTAGTTTAGTTTAGTTAAATTGTTTATCTGTGTTCGTTTAAAACGAAATAACTGCAAACAAAACACATTTCAAAATTACACTAGCTGTTGACAAGATTTCGTGATGTAAACTATATGCATGCTAAATTGAATGTTTCTTTCAACTTTTTGTCACTTTTACAAAACAAATGAGTGGATATATATTGTTTTAATATTGTACATGAAAATCCATGCTAAATTATGCAAGAAAACTTTTCTTTTCCATCAATTACTGTACGGGCCAAGCAGATGTCCGAAATGACTGTTGAACGTTTGTTGTTGGCTCTTAAAAAATGTATTAAACGAGCCTCAAAGAATATGTTATGGTCGAGAATTTATTTAACTTTTGTTGGTAAATTTATACTAAAACAATTAGACAACTCGCCCTCGTTTTCTATGAGCGATAGTCAACTCGGCTTCGCCTCGTTGACTATTCGCCCATAGAAAACTCGGGCTCGTTGTCTAATTGTTAATTATAAACTCCTGCAATAGCCAATGAAATTCGAGGATTTGCATTATAAACTTGTAAATTTATACTAAATACAAATATAGACCTGGAGCGAGGGGCATTTGTTGTTGGCTCTTAAAAAATATATTAAACGAGCCTCAAAGAATATGTTATGGACGAGAATTTATTTAACTTTTGTTGGTAAATTTATACTAAAACAATTAGACAACTCGCCCTCGTATTCTATGAGCGATAGTCAACTCGGCTTCGCCTCGTTGACTATTCGCCCATAGAAAACTCGGGCTCGTTGTCTAATTGTTAATTATAAACTCCTGCAATAGCCAATGAAATTCGAGGATTTGCATTATAAACTTGTAAATTTATACTAAATACAAATATAGACCTGGAGCGAGGGGCATTTGTTGTTGGCTCTTAAAAAATATATTAAACGAGCCTCAAAGAATATGTTATGGACGAGAATTTATTTAACTTTTGTTGGTAAATTTATACTAAAACAATTAGACAACTCGCCCTCGTTTTCTATGAGCGATAGTCAACTCGGCTTCGCCTCGTTGACTATTCGCCCATAGAAAACTCGGGCTCGTTGTCTAATTGTTAATTATCATGGCAAGAAATTTGCGACATTGAGCCATTTTATGACCAGCGGCTAACTACATCAAATTGACAATAGCAACAAAGCCGTTTGCGGACAGGCATTCCACTTTCAATCCTTCATTCTTTCTTAAAATGTGATTATAGGTTTGTTCAAAATCTTCAACGTTCGCTAGTTGACTTCTTAGTCGCTTAAACTCAAGGAAAATGCTCTCAATTGGCAATTACGGGTCGAAATTGCGCAACGGAGTACCCGTTGCGCAATACAAAAAGAAGAGGAATCATATTTCACGTTGAGTCGCGCAAGAGACAAGAAGTAAATGTAGAAATGCCCACTACGCTGAACAAAAATATCGCAGCCTCCAGTAAGATAATGTAAGAGAAAGCGCGTCGTCAGGGTTTTATTTTGGTACCTTTTCCGAAGAAATCCACCAAATACAACGTCGAATATTCTAAAAGATGGATTTCTATTTCGCGCTACTTCACTTACAGCGGGCCATCTCCTCATCCTTAAAATACTGTATATTCAGGAGCAAAATGGAATGGTCAAACAACGCGCGACTTAGTACAACGAAGAATCGTTGTGTAGTACAATACTTCAACTTTGCTACTCAAGGTGGACAAATGGACTAGCGATGCTGTGTAACTCGTTACATAACCGTAAAGATCAAGGTATTCGTCATTTTCTTCTAATAAACTATGATTTTCAACGTTAGCATATGGCTAGACTAGCCCTAGAGTTCGTGTTCAGTTTGGAAAGGTTAAATTTACGAAGATAAACATAAAATATAGCTTGAACTAGTCATTTAATTATGTACAACCTAGAACGAGGTGGACAAACTTGACTTATCTTGCGGTTAGACTTCTGTTTCAATTCTTGTGAAATGCGTAGACTAATTACTTGTTATTGCTAGCCGCCAGGTTTTTCCGATGTTGCGCATGCTCAGCATCGCGTGTCTCGAATTTCTGGCCATGAAACTCCTGCGATAGCCAATGAAATTCGAGGATTTGCATTATAAACTTGTAAATTTATACTAATTGGTGATATAAACCTCTGGGATAAACCAATGAAAGTCATTCTTTTAAAGAAATTGACCAATGACAAAATGCGTAGTATAGCACGAACAGTGATCATTAGAGCCAGCGGTTGTTCTGTTAAGCAACAATGGCGCCGAAATTATAACGGAGTGGGCAAATGAAAGAAGAAATTGGACATTTAGGCGAAGCAATACGTTCTACAGAAAACAAAAACGGCTACAAAATGGTTAGAATGGAAATTATTAATGGTAAGATCGTTAAATTGTTTATCTGTGTTCGTTTAAAACGAAATAACTGCAAACAAAACACATTTCAAAATTACGCTAGCTGTTGACAAGATTTCGTGATGTAAACTATATGCTAAATTGAATGTTTCTTTCAACTTTTTGTCACTTTTACAAAACAAATGAGTGGATATATATTGTTTCAATATTGTACATGAAAATCCATGCTAAATTATGCAAGAAAACTTTTCTTTTCCATCAATTACTGTACGGGCCAAGCAGATGTCCGAAATGACTGTTGAACGTTTGTTGTTGGCTATTAAAAAATGTATTAAACGAGCCTCAAAGAATATGTTATGGACGAGAATTTATTTAACTTTTGTTGGTAAATTTATACTAAAACAATTAGACAACTCGCCCTCGTTTTCTATGAGCGATAGTCAACTCGGCTTCGCCTCGTTGACTATTCGCCCATAGAAAACTCGGGCTCGTTGTCTAATTGTTAATTATAAACTCCTGCAATAGCCAATGAAATTCGAGGATTTGCATTATAAACTTGTAAATTTATACTAAATACAAATATAGACCTGGAGCGAGGGGCATTCCACAAAAAAATTACCCCGAGGGACGAAATATCCAGCTTCGTGAATCGTGCGTGGCATTCACGCGTGGTACACGAACCATATTCCCCGCTGTGGCGGGCTACATCGACATTGCTTTTGAGGGGTAATTCGATGATTAATTGACTGATCATGTGGTACAAATCAAGCTTTCTGACTGGACAATTTACAGTTGAGGTATAATATTAGAACTTACCCACTCGGTCGGTTCGATTACTTTCGTTATTGTTCCGATTGTCTCCATTTGGTCAAGTTCTGCTTTTAGTCGATCTTTTAAGGAAAATGGGACTTTCCGTGGTGCATGCACAACCGGTGGAACTGAACTATCAACTTTGATGTGATAATCACCATCAAGGCATGTTCCAGTCCTTCGAGTTGTCTTTTCCACTTGTGCCAATAGCTCCAATGAAGAATTCATCATCTGAAGAGGTGGCGCCTTCATATATCGTTCACTCTTGGCTCTGAGCGGCACATTTTGGCAAAATGATTTTGCTTCTGACAGTTGAGGCAAGTCTTCCCAAATGCTGGACATTTCCGAGCTTTATGTCTTCGCCCACATCTTGTGCATTCCAAACGTTTGGAGTCTTTCTCATCGCCTCCTCTTCAGTTCTGCTTACCCATACGTCTTCTTTGATTATTTCCTCGGCCTTCGGTTCTACCAATAGCGTCTATCTGGTCTTGACCACCTTCAACGATATTTTACTCAGCTCTGCCGTTCGACAAATGTTTATTGCCTTGTCTAACGTCAGATCATCTTCTCTAAGCAATCTGGCCATGACTTTAGCGCTGCTGATACAACAAACTATTCGGTCTCTAATGAGCGAGTGGTAGAGAGTCCCAAACACGCATGACTTGGCCAATTTACGTAATTCAGTCACATAAGAATCGATATGCTCACCCAATACGTTTAAAACGTATTAAACACTTCTACAGCATCTTCTCCGGCCACCGACAACAGGGTGGCACACTGTACCTGTTCTGATTTCTTATCTCGTCCTGTGGCATTTAGATACAAGCGAAACTGCTGCATCCATCTTCTCCAGTTTTCCGCCACGTTACCTTCGAAGGAAAGTGTTTGTGGGGCATTATAGGCCTTCCATCCTGACACCATGTAATGTTTACTCTGAGAAGCAACATATCTAACTAACTTTAATTAGCATAAACTCCAGGTTAAATACATTAATCAGAGTCACGTGATATTCAAATCACGTCTAATAATAAATATGCATCTATCATAACACGCAGGCTACTCGCTGAGCGACGCCCAACTTCTTTTCGACTCGAACGTTTCGACGTCTAAGTCGGTAGTCCAATGCGATCGCATGTTCTTTGCCAAACATTTCCTCGCACGTTTGATGTACACCTCGGCGAAATTCTGTAGAACTGAAGCCGCCGGCGAGTTAAACTTACGATAGTCGAGTAAATCGGAGATACCGTAAACGTAGCCGATCTGCCCCGATTGTCCCATTTGCCATTCAGTTTCAAGCTTATCGAGAAAATCGGTGAGGAGCTTAGCACAGCTAAGGAAATAGTCAACTAATTCGACGGTGGCCAACACGGCGTCCTCGTCTTCGCCTGTCTCCTCGCAACAGAACTTGAGAAATTTTAGGGCTCTCTTGACCGTTACGTCGGCTTGTTTACGAGACTTGCCACCCCCGGTCGTACTTTGAAGCCACTGCGAGAACAACCGGGCGAACCCGTTCTCCGTTGAACAACACGGCACCTGCGTCTTCTCTCTCGCGGATGCCCTCCTGAGTTAGCCAGTCAACTCCATTGCCGCCTCGATATTAGGTTTGTTGTCGAAATACAAGTACCAGCCATGTTTAGCGTTTACGTGTTTACGGCAACCTCTGCGACTGCCGAACCCAGGATGATCGCAGAAAGCAACAGGGCAATGATCGAGGCCCTGCTTGTCTTTCGTCAGGTACAGTCGTCGTCGTTTTGAGAATGCTCCTTCAACTAACTTCCAATCTACAGGCTGTTTTGGGCGACGCATCGCGATGGGTGTTCAGTGACGGGACGGTTCAATTTATACTATACGTCTTATTTACGTTGACCCAAGAAACAAACGTTCATTGTTATTGTGAAACAAATAACGTTCCCTCTGGAGATGCTTTTGTTCTTTAGTACAATACAACCGCGCAAAAACACAACAACTTATAATCTTATTCTATTCATTTCGTCCAACACGACTATAAATCAGATGCAAATTGCTATACGCGACTTGTCTGCCGTCAACAAAATCACCAACGTATTCAATAAATATTCAAATCACCAACGTTTTCACGTTTCTTTCTATTTTTTGCTATACCCAGAGGAACTTATTGTACAAAAGACAATCTCACTGCACATGCAGAACGAAAGAAATATTACATGCACGACATGCGTGTGTATAATATATACGATATGCATGTATATCCTCGACTCAAAATATAACGAAACGTACAAAAATTATATTAAGGGGTAAGGACATGAACTATACGGGTAAGCGATCGATGGGGTAAACTCAATTATAAATACGGGTAAGAGATCGGTCCTTACCCGTATTTATAATGAGCTCTTTATAAATACGGGTAAGAGATCGATCCTTACCCGTATTTATTTATAATGAGCTCAAACTTGTTAGCCATAGAAAAAGACGGATAACGGGTAACGTAGTGTTAACCCTATTAAAATTACGGGTAAGCTCATAATTAATACGCGTAAGGAGATAAATCTCATTAAAAATACGGGTAAGCCATCGATCTTTACCCGTCCTTGATTTATTATTATTATTATTATTATTATTATCATTATTATTATTATTATTATTATTATTATTATTATTGTTTTTAAGTAGCTTAGTTGTGATTCAAGTAGTCGATTGTAAATTACCTCGATGAGTGAGATTTACAATTGTTTGTTTAGAAAAAATCATTAATAAAGTTTCCATTATTATTATTATTATTATTTATTATAACACTAATAATAATAATACTAATAATAATAATAATAATAATAATAATAATAATAATAATAATAATAATAATAATAAAAATAAAAATAATAATAATAATAATAATAATAATAATAATAATAATAAAAATAAAAGACCCAGAAGTATGGACCGCTACGATTGGAGTTGAAGAGGCAATTTCCGGGATACCAAATAATCCAACACAACATCATTATAGACGTACTTGGAGGGTACTCTAAGGAAGTTGATAAGAGAGTAAAGACGCTGATTGGTGTAAGAAGTGGAGAGACCCTAAGGCGCATGCAGAAAGCAGTACTCTGCAACAGTTTGAACATAGCACGTTCTTTTAAGGTAGTTAATTTGTCGGGTTTTTTCTTTTTTTCTTTTTTTAACTAACTTTTAGAATTTGTAATTTAATATTTAACGCAACAATTGGCTACGTTCGCGCCCAACTGATGTTTTTGATTTACTGAGTACTCAGAAGTTGTACATTAATAATAATAATAATAACAATAATAATAATAATAATAATAATAATAATAATAATAATAATAATAATAATAATAATAATAATAATAATAATAATAATAATAATAGTAATAATCATAAATCCAGGACGGGTATACCCGCCTTCTCAATTGAGTTTAAGTTTAGGGCAAATTCAAATGCTTACACAATGAGACCGTCGATTTGCATAACCTCGCAATTGCATAGAATATTCGGAACGAAAACTTTTCGACTTCGGTGGTGATGATGATGCCGATGACCATGATGATGATGATGATGATGCTGACGATGCTAATGAACACGATGATAAAAATGATAATGCTGCTGATGATGATAATGATAATGCTGGTGCTGATGCTGATAAAGCTGATGCTGATGGTGCCAATAATAATGATGATAATAATAATGCTGATAAAGATAATGATTGATAATGACAATGATAATGATAATGAAAATGATGATGATGATGATGATGATGATGACGATGATGATGAAGGTGATGATGATAATGACGATAACAATGATAGCGATGACAATGATGCTAATGATGATGTTATAATCAATTACCATTACAAAACCAAACAATTGAACATACTGTATACTTACAAAGTCCCTGTTATACGAGCTGGTGTCTTTTTCAAGCAACATCTTCCGCAGTGTGGCGCACAACTCCAAGAGCGAAAAGTGTCCTGTTGCGAGAAAGTCTCCAAACACCTCGACTGGTGACAACACGAGAAAACTGCGTCGAAGCAAACGGTCCATATGAAACAAGCTACTTAACTCTGGCAACAATTCTTTGGCATCCCTAAATAACACAGTTAAAAACAAATCAAAATCAATAACAAATCAGAGGGCACTCAGAGACTGCATGCCTCTGCCAGCGGGTTATTCGAGCTGAAAAGAAAACGGCAGACCAAGCTAGCTCACAAGACCTAGATATGTATGAAAAATAAGGAGAAATGATCGTGATCATTCACTAAATCATATGGTCAGATCATCATAAAATTCCCATGGAATTCTCAACTAAAATAAACCAAAATTTAATGGCTTAGTCCTTGGTCTATGGTCAATCTTTCCACAAAAAAATATTCATGAAAAGCTGTGCAGTACTTTGTGAGATACCCCAGAAAAAGACACACACAGACACAGACACAGACACAGACACAGACACAGACACAGACACAGACACAGACACAGACACAGACACAGACACAGATACAGACACAGACACAGACACAGACAAACAGAGGGTACTCAAAGACAACCCAATAGATCAACAAAAAATATAGCAGGCTAAAACCAGAAAAGATAAAAAGCTTATCAAACCTGGCGGTGATCCAACGTCGAAAATCTCTAACACTGAAATTTTTTAATCCCCACCATTTCCAAGTGCTATAATCAATTTTCACGCATGTTGGATCCATGAATGGCTTTGAATGTTGGTGAAGAAAATGAAGGAGTGGTAAGGCATGTAACCAATGGACAGTAAGTGACCGCTTGGATTTTGTAAAGTTATAAATTTTATAAAACTTACAAACTGATTCAGCAACGGTACTAGAAAATAGAGATAACTTGTTTGAATTTTTTTAATTATAATGCAATTGATGTGAAATTCTGAATCCCTAATTAAGCTTCAATTTTGTAAAATATTTTAGTTGTGTTGAAAAGTTTGTTTAATAGTTACATTGAAAAGTTCTGTTACTTGGGTTAGTTTGTCGGGCCGTCCGTCTACCGTCCGTCCGTCGGTCAGTCAGTCAGTAAGGCAGTCTGTCTGTCTGAGAGTGTTTTCACTTAGTATTCGCATCTAACGATGACTTGTACAGCAAAAACTAATAAAAATAAAAAACATTTACAAACTCCGAGTAGAAAATTCGAAAACTAACCAATAATATTTAAATTGCTGTCGTGTAAATGGTCTATTGCTTTATTTTTTCAATTCTATTTTTTAAGGTATGTATCTTTTCACCTTAATTGGTTATCGCCAAACTTCAGCATTTCTTCCATTACTGCATCGCAGACTTCTTTATCAGGAGGAAGCTTGAGGCACTTGAACAATATTTCTGACAGATCACCCGACAGAAAAACATTATACAACGAGAAGACATGAGCAATTACCACTGAGGAAAGTACAGCAGTAACAATTGTTTTTACATTTTTTGTTTCACAGGACATCACGGTAAGGTTATCCCATATCTTCAGAGCCAAGAAATCTCGAATGACCTGTAAAAGTAAACGGAAAACTTACTGTCTACCCAAAGCGCAATCCGTAATAGAGAGTATTTAAATTCTGTTTTTTTTCTTTTCCACAGATATCGCTGCGTTATCGCTCGATCTGTACAACATATCATGCAAATACTTTCCCGCACAGACCTCGCGAGTCAAAGTATTTATTATAACTTATTCAGAATATAACCTATGTAATACAGACAAACACGTACCTCTGAAAGTCTAAGGTCATGGGTCGGAATGGTATTAGGTATAGAGTAACCATCTTTCTTCGTCCAAACACACGCACCACTTTCTACTAAATTGTCCAGTAATTCCACAGCAGCGATTGGTGATAAATCGCAGTCAGTAGTACTTACATGGAATCCACTCCACTTGGGAAAACAAAGTTTAAGAAATTCTCTTCTGTCATCAACTCGCAAGCGGGAGGAAAAAATGGAAAAATAACCAAATACGCGAGGTGCAGGGTAAATAAAACCATCATACTTGTCCCATGTTGCTATGTAAATATAAATAGTACATTATAATCATTATAATCATTATAATCATTATGATCACTGATTATTATAATAATCCTTATAATCATTACTATTACAATTTACCATTTATTACCAACACTATCACTAATATTATTGGTTACAATAGCCCCCAAATGCAATATTGTTATTATTATTATTATTATTATTATTATTATTATTATTATTATTATTATTATTGTTATTGTTATTATTATTGTTATTGTTATTATTATTATTATTATTATTATTATTATTATTATTATTATTATTATTATTATTATTATTATTATTATTGGCACTGTACATGTCTGTAGTTTTACTGCTGGTTTTGTACTTGAATCACAATATATCTTTAAAAATCACACCCAATAATAATAATAATAATAATAATAATAATAATAATAATAATAATAATAATAATAATAAAAGCATTATTTAAAGAAGGTAAAATCAATACAGCCAGTGGCTGGTTTACATGATGCCTTCTATGTATAAGAATTAATTAGAATACTAAACTATCTAGAATCAATATTATCTAAAATACATAACTATTTATAGTACAAATTAAAAATACAAATGAATTTAGGTCTTAGTTAGCAATTTCATGTTACGATATCTAAGTTTAAAAGAAGAGACTGTAGGTGCATTTCTGATCTGATCATCCAGCTTGTTCCATAAACAGGAGGCAGTATATCTAAAAGAGTTTATATGATAATTAGAAAGATAAAGTTTATTTTCTAAAGAAGCACGAGTTCGTCTGGAATGAAAGTTTTTCGTTAGAATGAACATGCATGTCTTTCAAATAATCCGGTGCTAGATTGTTTAGAGATTTATAAACCAATAGACATTTAAAATAATCAATTCGTTCCCATATTGTCATCCATTCAAGTTTTGTAAATAACTCGACAGACGGAATGTCCCGAGGACATTTGATATCTAATATTGATCTTCCGAATCGTTTTTGGACTTTATGGATTCTTTCCAAGTTCTGCTTGGAACATGACCCCCAGACAGTACATCCGTAATCAATTAGAGGTTGAATCAACGACTGGAAAAAGGCTATTCTTGAATGATGTGGTAGAAGGTGTTTGATTTTGCGGAAAAGGTATAGTCGTTGTACAAGTTTCTTACACAATTTATCCACATGGATATCCCAGGCCAGAAAATTATCCAAGTATAATCCAAGAAGTTTATGGCTTGTTACGGTAGTTGCATGAGGGACTCCATTTATGGCAATTTCAAAGTTCGAAATGTTGGTTTTCACTTTTGGTCGAGTTCCAATCAATATGGCCTCTGTCTTTTTGCAATTTAGTACCATTTCATTTTCTGAGAGCCAGCAAGTGATTGGGTTTATCTTCTCAGTCAGTTTCATATTTATATCAGTAATATCCATAAAATTTGAGTACAGAGTAACATCATCAGCATACATTTCAATATCAGAAATTTCGAGTGACATGTCATTTAGATGGAGAATAAATAAAAGGGGGCCAAGTAGCGAACCTTGAGGTACACCTCTCTGTAATGCTAATTGATCAGATAAATGTCCCTCATAGCTTACGCTCTGTCTACGACCAAGAAGATAAGAGTGAAACCAACTCATGGTGTTTGTACCAACTCCATAGAGCTGAAGTTTGTTTAGGAGTATGGAGTGGTTTACACAATCAAATGCTTTCGAGAGGTCTAGCATAACTACTCCACTCAGTTTACTGGAGTTCATATTTTCCAGGATTTGGTCTGTAAGTTTATTTAGGACCATTTCGCAGGAGTGATATTTCCTGAAGCCAGACTGGCATTCTAATAGTAGTCGGTGTTGACATAGATGGTTATAGAGAGTAAGATGGACATGTCTTTCTAGTATTTTGGAGATTACTGGAAGAATTGATATAGGCCTATAGTTTTTGACATCACTTTGGCAACCTTCTTTATAGATGGGTGTCACGCGCGCAAGTTTCCATATATGAGGTACTGTGGCTGACTCTATACTGAAGTTGAAAATCTTGGTTAGGTGTACATTTATTACGGGTGCAGCGATCTTCAGGAGTTTGGCGCTAATATTGTCAAGGCCAGTAGCTTTCTTCGATGAAAGTTTTGTTAGCTGGTTATTGACAAAAGATAGAGTGGTAGGAAGGATTTGATCATGATTCGTTCAAGTTTTATAGCTATGTTATTGATTTGCGTCGTTTGCTCATTTTGTGGTAAAGATTTCGTTACATTGGGTCGGCATGCATGGCGATATAAACAGCGAGTTAATCCAGATCAGCAAGGTCGTTATCAATATGCGTATAATACACCAAGGCAAATACCAGTCATGAACTATCCTAATGTTGCTATCGCATGCCGTAGCGTAATCAAGTGCTGCTGTGGTATGATATGTAAAGGCATGCGTGGTCTCAAGATGCATCAACGTAATTGCAGAGTTATTCTTGGGTTGAACAACGAGCTTTGTACAGATCTTGAGGAACAAATTGATAATAACTCTGCAAATATCCCTACTGATGATCCATCCAACACAAGTGTTGCTGTGGGCAGCGAAGAAAGTTCTCCAATTTTAAAAAATGGCATAAATCTTCCTAAAAGCGATTCGGAAGGGTCAACGGCAAATTCTTTTTTCAAATCTGTTCTTCAGTTAAATGGTCCAAGCAGATCACACGATTTAAATACAAACATAAAGCTTTTCAATGACGTTGTCTACAACTATTTCGCAGATAATTTTGGTCATGTTAAAACAGTGCCTGACGAAAACCTAGTGAATAAATACAAAGATCATTCAGTCAAAGACTTAAAGAAAGAGTTAAAAAATTTTTAAATCTGCAAATGGTGACTCTGAAGAAATTCAATATGTGTCACACACCTTGCGTAATAAGCTCCGTCGTAATAACAACTGCAACCAGTCAACTCCAGATAACGAATCTTTCAGTCATGATCAATATACATCGGTAGAAATTTCTGGGGTTATGTCAAAAACGTCCTGAATCGGAAAGACGCCGTGTTTCCTTCATTCAACATGAAAGATGCCTATCTTATTTCAGTAAAACTCTAGCCAAAATTAATCCAAATAAACTGTTTCATATTCCAAGCTGGATTCCAAGGTTATCTGATCCTGAAGTTCAATTCAACCTTGACCATCCAACTTATCAACAAGTTACTAATGCAATACGTAGAATGAAGGCCTCTGGTTCTCCTTGTCCCCTTGATCAACTCTCTCTCATATGTTTTAAGCGATGTCCTTTTTTAAGAACTTACCTAACATAAATCATATGTAATGTTTGGTTGTCTGGAACTATACCGGCTGAATGGAAACGAGCGTGCACTATACTTATTCATAAGAAAGGCAACACAGATGACCCCTCAAATTTTCGTCCCATCGCTCTTGAAACAATACCATTAAAAGAATTTACATCATGTCTTCGCAATGCAATATTCTCCTTCCTCGTTACTAATAACTTTATTGAACATAATATACAGAAAGGCTTCACAACTAATCTGTCTGGCACTTTAGAACACACAGCTCAGATGACCAATATTATCAACAAAGCTAGGATAAAACAACGTTCTCTTGTCATCACTCTATATACTTGACCTCAAGAATGCCTTTGGTGAAGTTAGTAGTATTATAGGGGCCGATCGAGCCCCTTTTTTAGGGCGGCGCAGGGGCGGCGTTCTCATTAGTATTCAGGGCGGCGTTCTCATTAGTATTCAGGGCGGCGTTCTCATTAAATATTCAGGGCGGCGTTCTCATTAATATTCAGGCGGGTCTCATTATTATTCAGGCGCGTCTCATTATTATCCAGGGTCATTAGTATTCAGCGTGACGCACGGCGTGATGCACGGTGTGATGCACGGTGTGACGCACGAAAGTAATTAGCACCTATGAAGTTGGTGATATAAACCGAGTGTTGCTGTGTCCGGACGGCATTAGTTATGTCTTTCTCTGGTTAAGTACAACATCGCTGCAATGGAATGTCTACATGGTAAATCTGCGTCTGTCTCAACAACCTGTAATGGTACCTTTTGGTTCTGTGGACAGAAACCTAGTTGCGAGTTCTTTTGCCCAGAAGAAGATTGCTACATGTTTGGAAAAGCCGTACGGCTTTTTTTTTTTTACGGGAGACCATACTTTGTTTGCTCCGAACGAGGAAATCCCTGTTCGTTTTGGCAATGGGCTGATGTCTTCGAGGGTATCAAACCAATATGTCGACATGGTCTGATTTGTCGTACTAGCAAAGTCAAGAAAGAAGGTCCTAATCAAGGTCGTCTATTTTACTCGTGTCCCCACGAGAGAGAAAACTGCTGGGACTTTTTCGAATGGAAACCGGAAGAAGATCCCCTTGAACCATTTTCCACTGTTCTGTTTAGTATGCCACCATCTTACAGATATACAGTCAAAAAGACTGGAGAGACATTCACGAGCCATGAAATTGATCATATTATTGAAATCACTAGAGTGGTAAATTGTCGGATCGAAAACGAACGTTGGAGGTCCATTTGAATGTACCACGTGATGCGAAATTAATCATCACGTGACAAATCTGTGAGCATTCACTGGATAAAATTAAAAATGTTGATCACGAGGTGCATTCATTTCGCATCACGTGGTACATTCAAATGGACCTCCAACGTTCGTTTTCGATCCGACAATTTACCACTCTAGTGGTTTCGATAATAAGAACCTTTTTCAAAAGTCGGTAAAAAACTTGCCTATAGACTTGGGAAAACTGAACATTTGCTGAACTTATTTATTTTCTTATTAACAAATTATTTCAAAATGATGGCAATGGTATTACACGAGACGAGTACGCCAATGGGTACACTCTATTCGTGTTTGATCTGACAGCTGATCTGTGTCTGAGCGATCATATTCAACCGATTAAAAATGGAAACGTCAATTTGGAACGGCTCTGACAACAGCCATAAATATCGTGGTGCTTGGAGAATTTCAAAATCTTATCGAAATTGGCGCCAATCGTAACGTTCTATGCGACTTTAGCAGTTAAGATGAACACTCTACAAATCCTGAACGTCCTGAAAGGTGATCCATTTACCAAGACCGTATTTAAAGACGTGTTACCATCGGATCGTTTACCAAGTCAGATATCGAAAAGACCTAGAGGTTTTATTCTGAATGTGGATCCTAGTAATGGATCTGGTACGCATTTCGTTCGCGCAAGGACCGAGCTTTTATAGCAAAACCTTTGAAACGTTTTTACGAGATCATAGCAGTACTTTTACTTGGAATGAACAGACTTTACAGTCATTAGGGTCTCGCGTGCATGTGGACAATATTCTTTATTTTATGCTTTAGATAGATGTAAAAATATACCCATGTCAACAATTGTTGGCATGTTTACTGATAATAAAGAATGGAATGACATGTTAGTTCGTGACTTTAAGTATGCATAAATATTATTGTGTGTAATATAAATACAAGACAAATAATGTTGTAAACAATTCTTTATTGTAATATCAAAGCTTTACAGGGAATAAATTTATTTAACGCATTTATATGGATGGATGTTTTTGTCTCTTCGTTTCTGTTTTTCTTTTGTTCTTTTTGATGTTGCTGGGGCTACCTGTGACGTCAGGGGGTGATGTCTGAAATATCTTTAGTCTTATATTCCCGTAACATACTCAAACGATTTTCATTTCTGATAATGCCTTCGGGAACATTCATGTTCCCTAATGCTTTTGCGAAAAGTTGCCATCCAGCAGGGTTGAAATTCTTTCGTTGACGTAGAGAATTGTCGAGCTCTTGATTTCATTGTTACGGGTACACTTTCTAAAATGTCAGTTTCTATCTCTCCAGGCAACTCAGAGGGTGCTGTTTCAGCAGTCTCTTCTGTATTCGCTGGTTCTTCAGGTTTGTCATCAGCTGTGGGTGTTGTAGGCGGTATGACGCTTACACGTACAGGTCTACTCATTCGTTTATCGTAATAACCCGATAACGCTGAAGCGTCTGGTCGTACATTTTCACTTTCTCATCTTGTGTTATATCTTGACGTTTGAGAAGATTTTGCATTTCCGAATCTAATTTATTCACCAGTTATCAGTTAAAGAAGTGACTAAGGGTTTCTTTCGATCCGTCATATGTTCTGGAACTAGTACCAATCTCCTGACGTGTTCCATTATTTGGTTAAAAACTTGCCAGCTGTTCAAGAACAGGAACTAAGAGAAACGGTAGAAAACCTTCACCTTCTTGCAGAATAACTTTCTTTCTTTTTGTTACTGGATTACGTTTATCAGCAACAAACTTGATATGATCGTTATAAGGGGCTAGTTTCCTTGCTGTTTTCGGAGTAATCTTAACTGTTTCACACCACACGTTCAAAAGACACGTCTAATGGCTTCTAATATATCGTCGTCGGCATCTTTTATAAGTGCGTTTCGCAGTTGAGGATTACACTTTGCCAATACTTTTAAAACATTGCAGTTCCTTCTTATACAAGCAGACATTGTCAAATGATCGCATTGTCATTGAACAGCCCCTTTGATACTCTGGGCTGGTACACGTAGTGGGTGTCAGTCGGAAAGATCCCTGATCTTACTCGGATTTTATCGGGACAGGTCGGAGTGAGATCGACAAACAAGTAGGAATATGGCTCTTTAGTTGGATCGCATTGTCATTGAACAGCCCCTTTTATACTCTGGGCTGGTACACGTAGTGGGTGTCAGTCGGAAAGATCCCTGATCTTACTCGGATTTTATCGGGACAGGTCGGAGTGAGATCGACAAACAAGCAGGAATATGGCTCTTTAGTTGTCATCTGATAGGCTTGCTGGAAAAACTTTGTGTTGCTAGGATACAACTGTTTGGCCAGATGAATTACTTGGCTGGCGTCACGAACATTTTTCGTGAGGACTAAGTAACTAGCGTTAAGGGAAATGGTACGATGATCCTTGCTTTGATGAAATAAGTCTTGGACGATATAAATAACACTGAGATTCCCATGATGGGATTTCTTAGTAAATAATTTCGCAATAATTGAATCTCTCTCTCCCATCATGTCATCAAATATAAAAAGATTTCGCGTCTTTGGATTAATGCCGTCGAATATCGAATCCGGTACGCCTTGAATAAACTGGATGCCTGGAACTAATGACTCTATTTCAGCAAACGTATCTTGATACTCAGTATAAAAATACACGACGTTTTCCGGAGGTGGGTCGATCATCACTTGAGCATTGGTTAACAATTGTCTCACAAATGTGTTTTACCTGTCTTTGTACCGCCAGAGATGAGGAGTCCGAAGGGATGTGTTGAACTGTATGGAATACATGGTTAAACTGAGCAGATCGAGCTTGTGAAACATTATTTATACCATTTAGATTGTTTCGTAACTTCAGTAGGGGCCCGGAGCCAAGAGCTTCGAGCCAGGAGCCAAGAGCTGGGAGCCATGAGCTAGGAGCCAAGAGCTCAGAGCTAGGATCTCGGGGCTCGGAGCCAAGAGCTAGGAGCCATGAGCTAGGATATAGGGGCTCGGAGCCAAGAGCTCGGAGCCATGAGCTCGGAGCCAGGAGCCAAGAGCTAGGAGTCAGGAGCTCAGAGCTATGATATAGGGGCTCGGAGCCATGAGCTAGAAGCCATGAGCCAGGAGCTAGGAGCCAAGAGCTAGGAGCCAGGAGCTCAGATATAGGGGCTCGGAGCCATGAGCTCGGAGCCATGAGCTCGGAGCCATGAGCTAGGAGCCATGAGCCAGGAGCTATAGAAGCCAGGAGCTAGGAGTCAAGAGCTAGGAGCCAGGAGCTCAGAGCTATGATATAGGGGCTCGGAGCCATGAGCTCGGAGACAAGGCTGCTCAAAGAGCTTGGAGTCGAGACTTATCATGACAGATTGCTCGGAATCAAGAATTTGGAGAAGGGATGAAATAAATACCGCAACATCTATTTAGAATAATCATTATCCTTCTACTCGACAATGAGTCAACATGTCAAATACTTGTAATATTTGCAAAAAGACTTCTCGAAACCATTTAATCTACGGCGTCATATGAAAACGATACACGAAGAAAGTCACTCTTCACAATCTATTTCTCTCGTCAATGGATCTACAGTCATGCAGCATCCGTTTACGTGCATTGTCGCTGGATGGACACAGAATAGTAAAACAGTATGGGTAAAAACGCTTCTGGAAAACGCCAAAGCTACGATTAACCCTCCTCCTCAGCGCATTATTTGGTGTTATGAGCAATGGCAGCCCATGTATTTAGAAATTATCAAAACAATACTTGGTATCGAATTCTACGAGGGTATACCCTCCGACATCGACTGTGATAATTTTCTTGATGTCTCTCAACGTAACCTGATCGTTCTCGATGATCTTATGGATCAATCAGGGGGGAGATAAACGTATTGCTAGTCTATTTACTAAGGGAAGTCACCACCGAAATTTGTCTGTCATCTATAGTGCTCAAAATATATTCCATCAAGGCAAGGAAACCAGAAACAAATCTCCTCGGGACAAGCAACAAGTTTCTATTCTGAGCTACGAGGAAGCAACGAGTCGCCCTCACGGTTATCTTATGCTTGATTTAAAACCGACTACCGATGACCAACATCGTCTCAAGACTAACGTTTTACCTGGAGAAAACGATGTTTTGAGGTCTTATTTTACGAAACAATCTTATCAGCAGTCGCCTGTCTTGAACGCTATGTATAACTCCGATCAAAAATGGAACGTATTGCTCAAGCGACGCAGTTAACTTCTGATGAAAAGAGCACACTTTAATCCAACGAGCTACAACGTTCCCTAACATTCCAAAATCAGCTGCAGAATCAGCTTCAAGTTCAGAACAATCTTCAAGCACATGCAGCTCCAGAAAACTATACAAAATCTATCCGAGGCTCCAAAGGCAGAAGATTATCAGGCACCTGCGCCTAAGCCCTATTTTTTAACACCTCCTCCAACGATTGAACGATCAACGCTTAAACTAAACCCTTTTCGTAACTGGGTGGATTCTGCGGATTGGAAAAAGGACGATCTGGCAAGGATGACCCCTGACCAAAGAGAAGAGTATGAACTCTCTCTGCTAAAGCAAAGGCCCATATACATACCCATGAATTTCATGAAATCAGAAGATGTGGAAAGGTCAACCCCTGAAGATAAAGAAGATGATAAAGACTCCCTGAAACTTAAAAAGTCTAGATATTTACTAAGGCCTAGACCTTATTAAAACTGATTATAATTATTAATGCTGAAATTTAATCGAAATAAAAGGGTTTTTTAAAACCAAGCGACTCTACCGAAATCTACAATTATTAGCCTTATAGAAGACACAATATTTATACAAGAAAATCATTTATTACTTTCTCTCCAGTAAGAAAGATATCCTAGAATACATTTCATTCTGGATTCTCCGCATTACTATATACAATTGCCACAGTGCATACAACATGGACTCTGACATGTTTTCTAATTGTCTTAAACGTTCAAGAGCGTCTTTATGACATCTGATCTTTAGCACTCTTGTCGCTTCAATAAACTCGTCCCAAATCAATCGTTTATCGTTTACAAATGCAATGACATCTTTGCAGTACAATTCCCATCTTTCATCCTCGGTCATCATGAGGCAAGCATGCTGGCGCTGACTGACTCTATTAATGGAAACAGCTTTTGGTATTCAGCAACGGACACTTCCTCCAGCATGTACTTGATTTCTCCAGGCTTCACATGCACGGTTTCTAGACCGTCGAGTATTCATGTCTCAGTTTTAAACGGCTTTCAACGAACGTTCCAATCCTTCTCTAAAGTCTCGAATAAGTATATATTCGTCCAACGAACTTAGCCAAAGAGACCAGACCAAGTGTAATCCTAACATCGTAGTGAGTATACTTCAGCTCCGAGATTATTGGGAGCTTCAAGCTCCCAATCTTGCCGAATCATGGCCTATTATCCTGTGACTCCGTTCGTCACCATGGTTAGTCACCATCCTGAATATTCATGAGGCGGCATCCCTTTGGTCCCTGGATGGGGGGGGGGGGGGGTTATCTACTTCTCCATCGATGTTTCAGGCCAAAAGTGTAAACGACATAGCCTGCTTGGGGTTGCGTTATTGAAAATTCAGATAACCTGGTTACCTTTTTTATCCGATCTTCTACTACAATCTTCCACTACAATATTATTAATATTATTATTAATTATTATTATTATTAATTAATTATTATTATTAATTATTATTATTATTATTAATTATTATTATTATTAATTATTATTATTATTAATTATTATTATTATTATTAATTATTATTATTATTATTAATTATTATTATTATTATTAATTATTATTATTATTATTAATTATTATTATTAATTATTATTATTAATTATTAATTATTATTATTAATTATTATTATTATTATTAATTATTATTAATTATTATTATTATTATTAATTATTATTATTATTATTATTAATTATTATTATTATTATTAATTATCATTATTATTAATTATCATTATTATTATTAATTATTATTATTATTATTAATTATTATTATTATTATTAATTATTATTATTATTATCAATTATTATTATTATTATTAATTATTATTATTATTATTAATTATTATTATTATTATTAATTATTATTATTATTAATTATTATTATTAATTATTATTATTATTATTAATTATTATTATTATTATTAATTATTATTATTAATTATTAATTATTAATTATTATTATTATTATTAATTATTATTATTATTATTAATTATTATTATTAGTACTAATTATTATTATTATTATTAATTATTATTATTATTAATTATTATTATTATTAATTATTATTATTATTATTAATTATTATTATTATTATTAATTATTATTATTAATTATTATTATTAATTATTATTATTAATTATTATTATTAATTATTATTATTAATTATTATTATTAATTATTATTATTAATTATTATTAATTATTATTATTAATTATTATTAATTATTATTATTAATTATTATTATTAATTATTATTATTAATTATTATTATTAATTATTATTATTAATTATTATTATTAATTATTATTATTAATTATTATTAATTATTATTATTAATTATTATTATTAATTATTATTATTAATTATTATTATTAATTATTATTATTATTATTATTATTATTATTATTATTATTATTATTATTATTATTATTACTACTACTACTACTATTATTATTTGCACATTTTTAGCAGGCATATATTATTGGGATTATTGTATGAATTACTCCGTCAGTTCAAAATGACGATGATAGAGTGCTGATAAGTGAATTTTAGATACGTTTAAGGTTGATTGGGCAAAAAAATATATATGTATATGAGTTTTCGGTTTCCCAAGCCTACCTAGCTTTTGCTAGCAAAATGCCGACCTTAATCTTTTTATTGAATTTTTGAGGAGTATCGGCGCGAGTTGCAGCACGATTTGCATCTTGTGATAGCAAGCATGGCAGCAGAGCCTAGTAATGTGCTCAATACTAGCTTTAATAGATGTGCTACCACAATTGACATTTGATTTTGTAAAGAACATTATTGTCATTCCTGGGCACTAAAGAAATTCGACCTACCCTACCTAAGTTTTTGCGAAGAGAAATACGAAACCCAGTTTTTTTTTGGCCTTGTCTAAAAGATAAATTCGTCTAGTATCGTGTAAACGGGGTCTAAGGCTACAGGGTCGGGAAACTCACTTATATTTCAGTCAGCTTCTTTGGTTTTAGGCAATACGCATGACAGTCAAACCTGGTAAATCAATTTATGCAAAACGTCACAGACACGTTCTGTAGCTCACACGTCCAGCCGTCTCCTTCGGTGTGTAAACCACGGTGTATAAACACGTGTATGTATGTAACGTAAGGTTATAAATACACAGTTCAAATCCGTGGTCTTGTATAACTAAACAGAAACAAACTCGCCAAATATGTATGTGTGTATGTGTGGTAACTCATTTGTATTTACATCAATAATATACATGGAAAAATTTCCTCAATTATGATTAACTAAGAGCAGTGCAGTTAAGGAAATACAGTGCAAATTTTTGAAGCGAATAATCCAATTAAAAACAATAAAAACTGAAAAGAGCCAATCACGTTCTCCAACGGATTTTGACTGATGGAATTTTCCAACCTCGTGCCCAGACTCTTTCTGCACATAAACAAATGTGGCGGCCAAGATTTGAAACGGAGAAAAACAATTCGTTAAAATTTGAAACTAATTATTCCTTATTGTGGTCAAGTAAAGTACCTGCAAGAAAACTAGGAGATTCTTAGTGCTTTCAGTAAACTTTCTCGAGTAGTGGTAGAAGAAGCATGGTTTTTTGGGCAATTTGGAAAAAACATGCCCTCGTGAGTTTTTCAACGACCTCAAAAAGCACTCGTCCTTCGGTATCGTGCAATTTTGATAGTCTTTGAAAATCTCACTCGTGCATGTTTTTTACAAATTGCACTCAAAACCCATGCTATTACCTATACAAATATATATAGCTGCATAGCAACACTTTTTTGCCACCCGAAAATAGCGGCTTCCCGCTATCTTGAAAGTAACGGGGGCCGCTACTTTGGGAACTCTACGGTATATTTAAAAAAGAAAATAGAAACGCTAAAATTATACACATACAAAATATACAATAAAAGAGCTTACCATTTTCATTTACAAACTTTTTAGGAATGACAAGACAACGATTTGTTGCCCCGCCCCACGCGGAATAGAACTCGACCAATTCCTCGTAATGGAATTTTTCTTTTGTTAGAACGCCATACTTGTAAGCGACTTTTCTGTTAACAAACTTAATTGGAACAATAATCTCCCCACGAAGTAACAAATGGTTCTTATCAAGTGTGCTAAATTCGAAAGAACACAATTTTGAACAAAACAGCTCAGTACAAAGCTTAAAAAACATACGGCAGCATAACATATAACGTTTATATATTCAATACTTAAGTTCCTCGAATAAGATATGAAATAATTTGACAGTATTGACATTTGCGGTCCGGACACACTGAGTGAGGGACGGCAATGCAATGCAAATTTTCGGGTTGCCTCGTACCGCCATTAAAGAAACATTTGTAGAAGTTTTCTTCCGATTTGTTTTCGTTTACCCTGGGACCGCATGGTAATTGGCGTACGCTGTTGCGGCCATCCTGCTACGTTTATTATTTTATTCAGTTACTTCAATTGCCAAACGAAAGGAAAGCAAGATAGACATGAGAGCGTGTGTTATTTGAGACAGAGCTCGGGAACTCGGTAGATGATGCGAGTTTAGGTTTTGTCGCGCTTGTTTTGAGAAAAGTTTGTAACAAAGGTATGGAGAGAAAACTTTGTTAGCCATGTCTGGTATATAAATATACAGCTGACAGCCACGACGTTAACTTAACAGCCATTGTTTACAAGTAACGTTCGTAATGCAAACAGCTGTGGCTTAGTGCGAACACAATGGCTCCGATAAATAAAAAACAAGTAATACTTATCGTGCACGGTTTCCAAGCAGTCCTGAGCAAACGAACAAAATACATTTGACGACTTCAACCTCGTGTGCTCGTGAGCAAAATAAAATGGCGACTTTTCGACAAACTGTCGTCACCCTCCGCAACATGATCGTTCCTCGTTTGTGACGTCAGTGCTACAAACATCACCACAACTGTGCAAGCGCACTAGACACAGAAATGTAGAAAAATAACGAAATAAAACCGCAAAGCTTTTCCTAAGCATGCATTTCTCTTTGAAAAACCCGCGAAAGCTCTACTTCCGGTAGACCGCTGAACCATGCGCAGACAGATTTTCCTGCTGTTTATATACGTATAAATATCTAAACTTATTCATAATTCATGTGGAAGTTTGAAAAAAAAATTCGGTTTAGTAAGTGTCTTAATAAAACATCACTTCTGTAACACATTTACAGACACTGAATAAACCTAAATTTCTTTTCAATTTTTTTCATGAACTATTAAACGTTTTAAAAGTCGTGTCCGTTCTGTATCGGAATAAAGGCACCCGGCTTCGCCTCGTATATGTACACCAGATACAGAACCGCCACTTATCTTGAAATAGTACATTATTATATACTTACTCCACTGGGAAAATCTCAATCGCGTTGCAATCCCAGTCAAAAAATATCGGATTTTCTCCTCGTATAAAGATTCGCAAATCATTGTTCTTCTTAAATTTCCCAGACAATATGGCATGGAAAACGATTCTCATGACTTTTTCCTCACTTGTACGCGTAGCAGGACCACTTCGAAAATGAAAAACAGTAAAAAAAACATGATAGTGATAACTAGAGGGCAGTCAGAGACTGCATACACCTCCGCCAGTGGGTTATTAGAGATGTTTAAAAAGAAAACGACCCATCCCGCTAACCAGGCTACCTCACGAGACCAACACATGCATGTATAAATAAAATGCTCGATTGCACTCGTAACAAAATTATGCAAAAATATTTGCATAAAATAAAGATAATGAGCGCAATCAAGCATTTCTTCTACATGGAGAATCTTGCGGTCAGATTTTTATTAATTTCTCTAAATTCAACCAAAATTTAATGGATTGGTCGTTGGTCTATGGCCAACCTTTATGGTCAAACTTTCATGAAAATCGGTGCAATAGTTTTTTAGATATCCTGGCGACAAACAAACAAACAAACAAACAAACAAACAAACAAACAAACAAACAAACAAACAAACAAACAAACAAACAAACAAACAAACAAACAAACAAACAAACAAACAAACAAACAAACAAACAAAAAAACAGACAGACAGACAGACAGACAGACAGACAGACAGACAGACAGACAGACAGACAGACAGACAGACAGACAGACAGACAGACAGACAGACAGACAGACAGACAGACAGACAGACAGACAGACAGACAGACAGACAAACAGACAGACAGACAGACAGACAGACAGACAGACAGACAGACAGAGAGAAAGGGGTAAAAACATAACCTCCTGGCGGAGGTAATTAGTGATTTATATTGCGCATTTTTCATGACGTAATGATCGAATGCGCATTACAGTGTGCTACACATGCACCATATTATACATTTCCAAGTATTTCTTCGAGCCATTCACAGAAGTCTGTCTACCAATATTTAAAGTGCATATAAAACTTACACAGTTTTTAGTTCCCCGTTTAGAGGGCGGAAAAACAGTTGTAAAGTTATTTAACAGTTTTTGATTTCGTCGTTTTGTTTCCGAGATATATCTCTTTGAACATTGGCAAAAAGTCCTATTCGCTGGAAATTGCCGCAAATACCATTGTTGTGACAATGGAATTAATGAGGAAGTGACGTCATATCAAGTAGTTCCAGTCCCAATATTGACCAAATAGCATTTGCGGCAATTTCCAGCGAATAGGACTTTTGCCAATGTTCAAAGAGATATATCTCGGAAACAAAACGACCAAATCAAAAACCGTAAAATAACTTTACAACTGTTTTTCCGCCCTCTAAACAGGGAACTAAAAACTGTGTAGCGTTTATATGCACTTTAAGGGCACAGTGTCACTGAGACGCAAACTTAAAAAGGACTTGTGAGGAAATTCCGGTGAGGCAAAGAGTTCCAGGCCCCTGCGCGGTTTGCA
The DNA here is from genome assembly GCA_035771165.1 of Paragorgia papillata. Taxonomy (NCBI): domain Eukaryota; kingdom Metazoa; phylum Cnidaria; class Anthozoa; order Scleralcyonacea; family Coralliidae; genus Paragorgia; species Paragorgia papillata. Next base: position 1,020,867 of record JAWNZC010000123.1, read on the forward strand.
GGAAGATTTCACTCTCGCACAAAATGTTTTTTACACGGCCGCCCGTCTTGAGCGAACGGCAACCTGCGAAGGCTCGAAAAACGATTATTTTATCAAATCATTTTATCAGGCTAAACGTGCATTTAATGGTTTCCTGCTGTTGTTGTTTTATTTACTGTATAGCTGTCCAAAACTATACAGTAAATTAAGCTAGGGATGAAAACTGGCTAAGAAAACATCCTTTTGCTGGCTACGATGAAAATAGTCAGCCGAAACGGTGAGAACAAGAGTGAGAAAGCTATTCTTGTAAGAGTCCGAAGAATTAAAACGGCGTTTGTAACTAATACTATTTTGAGACTTGAATAACTGACAACTAGATTGTTTATTTTTCACGTTCACTGGCTAGTTGTTTTTGGCACGAATTATTTTTAAACAAAATGACACATGAAACTGGTATACTAACGGCATATTCTATACTAAGTTTTCGGATACTGGTTGCTAAACCAGATCCGCTATGTTATGAGCTGAGTTACTCATGTTATGTTATGATATGTTATGAGCTGAGTTACCTGAGCACTGGACTGGATTTCGTCAATCACGTGATCTGCTAAAAACACATCATCAGACGCCTTATTCGTAGATACGAATGTTGTTCGAGCGTTCACGACAGCAAGCGGCAGGAAGCCGAATTTCGCTTCAGCGAATGCGATTTAAAAAAAACCCACCAAATGCATATATTTTAAAATGTAAAAGGCAAAGCGAAGGAGTTCTTCAATAGCTTATTCAAGTATCAAGACGCCAGTGGATGTCAAACGATTATAGGGAACTTATCAACAAAGAGAAGGTAAGGGAACATGAATATAGATTTTAAATATTTACGTTGTTAGTACATTTACTAGCCTGCGTCAGATGCTTGTATAGGCGCAAAAATATTATTTTCTAGTTTCTTCGCTGTTTGCTGTTGAATTATGCAAATCTATTTTTAGAAATATTAAGATAGAAAGTTTATAATCTCTAAAAGGCTAAACTCTTCAAGTATATATAGTTTAGTCATTTCCGAGCATTAACGTTGCTTTTTTTTTCTTGTTTTTAGGTGTAAATTTGCGAATTCATTATTAAACTTGTTTTAATATTAGCCAGTATACATGCATTACATGTTTGTCAGTATCTATTAATCAAAATTTGATCAGATTTTTTGAGAGCTTATATAGTCTGTGAGGATACATGTATCTCAAAGCAAAGTCAAGTCAAACTTAATACTCAAACACTCTGTACTACCTGTATTAAACTGAAAAGTAAACATGCAATTATTGACTAACAGTGACTTGAGTTTGCAACAAGTCAATAATGCATAATAATTTACAATTAGCTACCAACTAGCTCAACTGTTAAATGTGGACATGAGAGTGGGCCAGTTTACATGAGATCGAGTTATCTCAGGTATGGTCAACTTCGAAAACCGGATTAATATTGGCGCAGTTTCACATAATAAAACACAACTACCAATTTATTTTACCGTCTTTCGATATAAAGCTAACTTTATTTAAAGGCTCAGAGTTTGCATATGTAATTATTTCAGAATTTCACCCTGTCTTACTGAGCTTCTTGGGTAAACCTCACTTTTTGCCCCACGAATAACTGGGACGTTATCGTTCCAGTTACCACATTTCAACTTCCATTGAGTTCACTGGGAAATTCAAGCCAAATGACTAAAATTATAATGAATACCACACACTTCAAAACTTAGACTAAATAGTACAGTACAAGAAAACTATAGACTTGCACAATTATAGGAGACGAGCACAGCACCCGTGATTGGTTTGTTGACAATGTAGGTAATTTTGAAATGAATAATAAAATAGTATTGATACATGTTTGCGAAAGTTGCTTGTCTATGTTAGTGTAAACTTAAGAATTATTGTTAGTGATGGTGGCAGGGGATAACAAGTAATCCATGCGTTTCATTATAACTTCATGATCTGAAAACACGCGTGAACTTTAAGTATTCCGACTTCATGCAATATCTATTAGATAAAATATTTACTTTACACTTAGTAAAAAAACTAGCGCCTAATTAATAGTTTTGCGCGAGACAAAAATTATATTTGTGTGACACTATTCTGAAAACGTCGAAAAAGATAGTCACTGCGCATTTTCTTCCTAACTGTGAGGAGTTAAGTAAGATTGATGGATATCTGTTGTTAAATGTTCCCAAAACCGAGAAAGAGCTTGCCATTTGCATGGAATACTATCCCCAGTACTATTCAAACTTGTGAAACAATTTGAAGTTTTAAAGAGCAACTTAAGGCTTTTTATGACTAATAAAGACTAAAATCCGATATTTGATGGTGACAATATTCGTACTTATAAACTTGTTTGCCCTAAATGTCGACGTATAAACGCTATGTCTGTTCGTTCTTGTTAATTATACAATTTGTGTGACATAATGTTATTATTATCATGTATTACGTTATTTTATTTTTATTTCGAGTGATGATCAGGTGTACTATCTGGTATGGGATCCCGTGTCCTTTTGTACTTGCACCTGCCTTTGGGCAAATTTTTTTAAATAAATAAAAAAATAAATCAGATATAAATAATCTCAAAAAAATTTCAGCTAATACTCTAATCGTTTAATTAAATAGTATATCATCGTTTAGTATTCATGAGAAGCGGTTAGTTCTAATCGCTCCTCATTACTAATTGATGAGAGATCAACTCAAATATATTCTCAACGCCGGAATGCAGGCAAAAGATCCGAAATACTCTAGCTTACAAGTTTTCCAACGCAACTTAAAAAGTTACTGTTCATCACCAAACGTGTCGACACTCCGATCTAGACATCTAGTGTCTTCATCAGGGGGTGATCGTTGTAAAGACAGGTCACATATTTATACTTAACAATTAGACAACTATTCGCTCATAGAAAACTCGGGCGAGTTGTTTTTTAGTATAAATTCACCAACAAAATTTAAATCATAGTCAATCGAGATATGGTCTGGAAAATCAGGCAAACTTCAAAGCGCCTATAATGAGCTGTGATTTTACGTTGAACCGTACCTAACACCGTGCACATCCTTTGTTTTAGGTTTATTAATATTTAAATGGCACGGTTGAGTGATTGAATTGAAACGTTGCTACTGGACAATTCGTTCATTATACTACAATACAATGTGCTCAGTGACCGTGCACCGTGCACAAAAATGCATAAAGGCGAACAGAAAGACAGACCAAAGACTTTAGCTGAGTTTCCAGACCATATTTCGATTGACTATGGTTAAATAAATTCTCGACCATAAACGTAAAAAACAATAAACGTTCAAGAGTCATTTCGGACATTTCCTTGGTCCCGTACGGTAACTGATTGAAAAGTAAACGTTTTCTTGTATAATTTAGCATGGTTTTCATGTGCAATATTGAAACAATATATTTTCACTCATTTGATTTGTAAAAACGACAAAAAGTTGAAAGAAACATTCAATTTAGCATGTAGTTTACATCACGAAATCTTGTCAATAGCAAGCGTAATTTTTAAATATGTTTTGTTTGCAGTTATTTGGTTTTAAACCAACACAGAAAAACAATTTTGTAGCCGATTTCGTTTTCTGTAGAACTTATTGCTTCGACTAAACGTTCAATTTCTTATGCCATTTGCCCACTCATTTTGAATTTCGGCGCCATTGTTGCTTAACAGAACAACCGCTGGCTTTAATGATCATTGCTCGTGACATATTACGCATTTTGTGATTGGTCAATTTCGGTAAAAGAAGGCTTTTCATTGGCTTATCGCCAGAGGTTTATATAGCGATAGCCAATAAAATTCAAGGATTTGTAAATTTTTACTAACATCAAATAGAACTAATTGTTTGTTTGTTTGTTTGTTTGTTTGTAAAGTAAAGTAAAGTGAAGTGAAGTGAAGTGAAGTGAAGTGAAGTGAAGTGAAGTGAAGTGAAGTGAAGTGAAGTGAAGTGAAGTGAAGTGAAGCGAAGCGAAGCGAAGCGAAGCGAAGCGAAGCGAAGCGAAGCGAAGTAACGTAACGTAACGTAACGTAACGTAACGTAACGTAACGTAACGTAACGTAACGTAAAGTAAAGTAAAGTAAAATAAATAAATAAATAAATAAATAAATACATAAATAAATAACATAATGCATAAATGCATAAATGCATAAATACATAAATACATAAATGCATAAATACATAAATATATAAATAAACATATCAATCACTCAGTAAATAACATACAAAATGTTTAGCACATACGTTTGACTCTTTGACTCCTTTTTCTTCTTTCCAGAAATATAATTTCCTTCAACATCGCTTTTCTTGTAAAAGTACCCACCGTCAGACTAAATAAAAGAAATAAGTCTTGTAGATATTTTGAATATAATTTAAACAAAGCTCGGGAAAATAATAAAAATTGCACCGTGTTAGGCAAAAAGATTTATAATACAGCGACTGTCCGTGGCAATCTCTTAAACTGGCTTATGTACAAGACTCTACGACTTTTTGTTGTGAAGTCGAAATTTTTTTAAACATATTATGGGAAGTTGGTGGCACCGCGAGTTCGATTCCTGCTCGGCGCAGCAAATTTCGAAACCGTAGACGCTCGAGCACCTTATTGATGGTCGAGCACATCATTAGTCTCATTCGCAGATCGTGCAAGCGGAAACAGCGCGCATGGGGGCACACGGAACGCTGGCAGTGTCACTTTCTAATGTTTCTATTTTGAAAAGATAGCGGAAAGTATCAACGAAATGAAGTCAATTAAGTTGACTGGGTATCGTGCCTTTTATAAAACTCTAGCAGTAAGTATCTTTTATAATTTAACATTTTACTGTCGAAAATCTAGAAAATATACTAGACTAGTTTTGATTAAACTCTAGCGTGCATACAGGACACCATGTAGAAACATGTGGAAGATGTCAAAATATTCACTTAGGTTTTTATACAAGCATTAATTTCACACTGAGTTTCAGTTTCTTGCTTAGTCTGCGTCTCAAACCTTTCAATTTTGATTTTGATTTTACATCGCTATGTAGCTTTTTATATAGGACAATAACCAGTATAATTTTCCCTGAGCCAGCGTTCCGTGTGGCCCCAATGCGCGCTGGTTTCCGCTTGTCTCAGCGTTCCGCGGTCTGGGAACAAGGCTAATGACGTGCTCGACCATCAATGAGGTACTCGACCGTCTACGGTTTGGAAATTTGCCTCGACGCAGTCATCCGATTAAAATACCATCTAGGCTACATGTGAGAAGAGTGCTTCCAGTTTGACTCCACCAAACACCATGCAGACGTTTACTCAGAGTACTCCAGTTCTCACCTGTAGTAACACTGGACCAATGAGGGTTAGCCTTACTAGACTTCTAAGGAGAACAATTTACATGTAGATATGACCCGTAAGGTTATAACAGTATACATTATACTTAAACTGTAAATTGCCGAATCACAGAGCTAAAAATGTACCACGTGACCAGTTAATTAATCGTAGAAATACCCTGCACTTTGGGGTATTTACCCCGCCACAGCCGGTATTTGAGTTCGCATACGACGCGTGAATGCCGCGCAGGAACAATTAGACGACGTTTCGCCTGAACATTCGGATGTTGACAAGAAAATTGTTAGGTTACAAAAAAATAAGATTCAGAAAATACAAAGAAAGCAACAAAGAACGCATTTAGAAGCCTTGAGACGACACTTAATATCAACAGAATGGAAACAGACAATGAAAAGCTGACAAAAGTTAAGCTAACTTTTTAAAATTATTTAAGTTTTCTTGGAAAGATTATATGTTTCGGTATAATATGTCAATTAATAGACCCTTCGCTTGGGGTATTTCACAAAATATTACCCCTCGATATGAAACTGAAAATCATCCCTCGAGGTAATTTTTTGAGGAATACCCCTCGCTCCATGTCTATAATCGATAAATATAAACTTAGTTTGGTTTTAGTTGACTTTATTATAAAATATTTATTTTCTCATGTCATTAATTCTAAATGTGAATGGCGCACACTGATTGGTTCCTGAGAAATTCGGAAAACATAATGAAGCAAAGTGAAGCTCAAAATGAGGTAAAGTGCAGTAATATGAACTGAGGTAATGTGAAGTAAGGTGAGAGTTAGGTGAGGCGAAGTGAATTGAGATAAGGTGAGGTGAGGTGGGGTGAGGTAATGTGAGGCAACTATGACAGTGAATACGACAGTGCCCTACACAAAGCCAACTTTTGATGCCTGTGTGGAGCTTATAACAAAGATGATATAGACCCTGCGCACAAGTTGCACAATCTCTTGCCACCACGTTTGGAAGATTTACATCATCGTCATAATACTAAGGTATATGTGAGGTGGGGTGAGTTGAGATAAGGTGAGGTGAGGTGAGGTGAGGTAAGAAATAGTGAGACAAAGTGAAGTGAGGTGAGGTAAGGTGAGGCGAAGCGAAGCAAAGTGGAGTGAGATGGAGTGAGGTAATAGACTACAGCACAATACTGCACTTAGACTACACACGATGTTGTTCATGGCATACAAGCACAAAAATCTTCTCAAAAACAAACAATTTGGGGAGAATCAATGTAGTATATACACTGTAAGGCAAAATCAAAGCATGGTTTGCCGTACGTTGTCATAAGATCAAAGAGGGTTATTATTAACCGCCAAAAGTTGTTGTCTCGAGCTTGTAGTCACACGAGTGCTCTACAAATGCAAAGCATAACATATACAGATGTAGTAGCTTACGCAATGCCGTGGGTAACCTTGTCGGGTCGTTAAAATTCAGTGAATCCATCGGTTCAAGTCAAGAGATGTATTAATATCTGGGTTATTACCTTTTTTCCTTTTCGACCATGTGCCTCATCTTCACTTGATGAAAAATATTCGCGAGCAACATCTCTCAAGGTTTTAGATTTCGCACCCCTGGACGAGCGCTGCCTTTTCTTTCTCTTGTACACTACTTCATCTTCGAGTCTATTATCTTGTGTAACTTCCTTGTCTTCTGTTGGCTTGTTCCCGGCTAGCCCGTCGTCCGTCTCATGTTCTCTTAAGTTGTCTGTCACATATTTTGTTAACTCGTCTTCTTTTGTTAGTTCACGTTCTATTGGTTCATCTATTGTTAGCTCGTGTTCCTTTGACTCGATTTTCGTTAGGTCATCTGTCCCTGACACGTTAGTTGCTATTGGTTTATTTTCAGTCAAATTGCTTTCTTTTAGATTTTCTTCTACTGGTCTACATGCTGTTAGCCTGTTTTCTGCACTCTCGTCCTTTGTTATACTGTTTTCTGTCATATCATCTTCTGTTATACCATATGCTGTTAGGATATCTCCCTCCAACTCGCTGTCTGTCGACTCTTCTGCGTCGCTGCGTAGATTTTCTTCCATTGGTCTATATACTGTTAGCCTGTTTTCTTTACTCTCGTCCTCTGTTATATTATCTTCCGTCATATCATCTTCTGTTATACCATATGCTATTAGGTTATCTCCCTCCAACTCGCTGTACACTGCAAAAAAAGCATTTTTGCTTTTGAGTAAAATTACTCAATTTACGAGTAAAATGACTCAATTTTTGAGTAAGCTGGGGGTTTTACCCAAGACATTGAGTAAATTAACGCAAAAGGCTGAGTAAAGGTATTTACTCTTGCGCTTGAGTATATCTACTCAATCGTTTGAGTAAAAGTTTACTCAATATTTTGAGTCATATGTAAGCATGAGTAATTTTACTCAAAGACTTGAGTGAAATAACTCTGGTACTGAGTAAGTTATCACTTTCACTTTACTCAAATAGCTGAGTAAAGCAACAGTGAGTAAAAATTACGCATTTCTTTGAGTAAGATGCCAGTTTTACTCAAACACTGAGTAAAGCTAATTTTGAGCAAGACGTTTTACTCATGCTGTGAGTAAATTGAATACAATTTACTCAAGGTCAGAGTAAATTAAAATTACATTACTCAAGGCCTGAGTAAACGGAGGAACATTACTCAAACAGTGAGTAAGGCTTTTTACTCAAATGCTTGGGTTGTCTCTACTCAATAGTTTGAGTAAAATTATACTCAATAATCTGAGTGAAAAGTCGGGAATAGTAATTTAACTCAAATATATGAAGTAACATTAATCGCCATTGTGATATATATTCTATTTTACTCACATAAATAAGTAAAGATTATTGTTATTAAAACTACAAATCAATTATACCTCGAGTGAAATAAAATTCGAGGATAAATATACGTCAAAAGGACGTTAATAATTTTTGTTCATAGAAGTATCAAACGAAACGTGCAAATTACCAAAAAAATTAAATTTGGCTTTTGTTGGATCGTCTATATAACCCCTGTAACAAAACAGACAGATTCACTGCGTGCCACAGCCAGCGAAGATCAAATAGACCTGCCACTGTGACCAGTCACCCGATCTAGGTAACAAGCAGTTGGGCGATGAAGACTTGACAGTATGATGACGTTACTGACGCTTCACTATGGCACGGCAACCAATCATATGATAGGCGGCAAATTTTACAAAACCACAATTGAGAATCTGTGACAGACCTTCACACCTAGCTAGCTTTCTTCAGTTCCAGTCGAACTAGTCTTGTCGCAGTTGTCGGTAGCATTCTAGTTCTTTATTGGCGTTGGAATAATCGTATTGGATTATCGAAATGGCGAAAACACTTCAAGAAGTTAAAGAATGGTTGACGGACAATGGATTTCAAGACTATTGCCAGAAATTTGAAGGTAGGTCATTGACAACATCACGTGCACAAACTTGGTAGTTCTGTCGATTAGTTTTTCGCTTTTTTGACTTCATTGTATCAGTCGAACAGTTTAAATTATCTTTTCCGAAAATCCTACAATCAAATCTATAACTGAAAGGAGCATCTTTGCTCAATAGGAGAAGCGCATGGAGTCGAGATCAACCGCGTGTCAAAGTTCGCTTTATATTATACGCGCCTCCTAATGCGCCGTCACTGCCGTATTTTTATACTCTTTTAAGCTTTTCTATATATCGTACCGCGCTTTAAATACAGTTATTTACCATCAAATTATCTACAGGCCATGAACCCAGCGTATATACCTGCTTGAGGAAATTGCGCCTCGATCACATGGCGATTTTATTAGCTTGTAAGAAAGTAGTGTGCTGGGAAATGTTTGAGAAACAGCAGACCAAAAGTGTTTTAAACGGCCGATAATTTTGGAGCGAAACGCTTCGAGCAGAACCCTTCATCAGACATCAGAGTTAAAACATCCGCCATAGGTTCGATGGCGATAGATCCGACATTGACATAAAGCGTGCGCAATACCGTTTATTGTGAGTTTAGTGCTTGTCGGATCTTTTCAACAATCAGCACAAAAAGGTTGGTAAGAAACCTGAAATGGCGTGGCAAATTAATTCATACTGATGTTTCTCGTCTGAGAGATGCATCATCGTTGACATCAGTGATCAGTCCTTTCAAAGAATTAATTACAATTTAAAGGCGATATTTGTCAGAATCTACATACTGTAAACATGCTTAGATATACACGTTCAGTCTGATTCAAATCAGTATTAAACGAGAACTATACAGATTAATGAGATTATACTTCGATAAAGAAAAAAGCTCAAATCGTCAGTATTTTTTTTCTAAATGTTTAATCCGTGGTTGAAATGAATGTGTAATTATACGACTTTCTTATTTTATAATAGGGGGCGACCATTAGAAACTTGGGAAGGGGTAACAATTCCCCCCCCCCCCCCCAAAAAAAAGGGGGGGATGACTGAATAAAAATTCCTTCAGCCAATGATCCAGAGGGGAAAAACGTCAAAAAAACTAATAAAAAATCGTGCCCCAAATTTGTTTTTACCCTCCCCCCTCCCAAGATTTCTTACTTTTTGTGTGCGTCAATTGTCAAAACATTAGCAATATGTTTCACTGAAAATTATTTTGTTAATTTTATACGAAAATAGAGAATAAGATTGATGGATGTGCATTGGAAGTCTTGACTGAGAGGGCACTGGAGCTTCTAATTCCCATCATTGGAGACAGGATGAAATTCATGAAACTCCTCGACGATATGAAAAACAAAGTTAAAGATATACCACCTGTAAATTGCATTGAAGAGGATGATGGATGCAGTGCCAGTGGAAATGTACCACATCTACACGTGGATGAGCCTATAAACCTGGTATAGACTCAAGTGTCAGTGAGGCTATGGATGAGGTTGTCCAGATCAATGATGAAGTCAGGTTTGTATCTCAACTTATTAATAAGAAATAAGAAACTTTTGCTGTCTTCAGTGAACCATTAATTTTTCTAAATATTGTATAATTATTTGTAGTTCATTAAATATACTTTTATATTCACATAACCCTATGTAGCTACTGTAGAAACTTCTAAAAATATAAAACAAATTGACTATTAACAAATTTAAACGTTCAGGCCTAAGAAATTGTTATTGGCTAGTGGCTTGCCCTATACATTTATGTTGTTGCAGTTAATTCTGTTGGCGAGAGGGTGGCTTATGGCCGCCTTGTATCGGCACCTCTTTTGGGTGGCATGCTTATGCAAGCCGCCCGTTGAAGAGGAGATACATAAATTTATAGTAATCCACAATTGCTAATATATTTTGAAATAAACAATTCTTTTTCAGTACTTGCCACAATAATTATAGTATTGACTATTAACAAATCTAAAAGTTAGGTCTAAGAAGTGTTATTGGCTAGTGGCTTGCCCAATACATTTATGTTGTTGCAGTTAATTCTGTTGGCGAGAGGGTGGCTTATGGCCGCCTTGTATCGGCACCTCTTTTGGGTGGCATGCTTATGCAAGCCGCCCGTTGAAGAGGAGATACATAAATTTATAGTAATCCACAATTGCTAATATATTTTGAAATAAACAATTCTTTTTCAGTACTTGGCACAATAATTATAGTATTGACTATTAACAAATCTAAAAGTTAGGTCTAAGAAAGTGTTATTGGCTAGTGGCTTGCCCTATACATTTATGTTGTTGCAGTTAATTCTGTTGGCGAGAGGGTGGCCTATGGCCGCCTTGTATCGGCACCTCTTTTGGGTGGCATGCTTCTGCAAGCCGCCCGTTGAAGAGGAGATACATAAATTTATAGTAATCCACAATTGCTAATATATTTTGAAATAAACAATTCTTTTTCAGTACTTGGCACAATAATTATACTATTGACTATTAACAAATCTAAAAGTTAGGTCTAAGAAAGTGTTATTGGCTAGTGGCTTGCTCTATACATTTATGTTGTTGCAGTTAATTCTGTTGGCGAGAGGGTGGCTTATGGCCGCCTTGTATCGGCACCTCTTTTGGGTGGCATGCTTATGCAAGCCGCCCGTTGAAGAGGAGATACATAAATTTATAGTAATCCACAATTGCTAACATATTTTGAAATAAACAATTCTTTTTCAGTACTTGGCACAATAATTATACTATTGACTATTAACAAATCTAAAAGTTAGGTCTAAGAAAGTGTTATTGGCTAGTGGCTTGCTCTATACATTTATGTTGTTGCAGTTAATTCTGTTGGCGAGAGGGTGGCTTATGGCCGCCTTGTATCGGCACCTCTTTTGGGTGGCATGCTTATGCAAGCCGCCCGTTGAAGAGGAGATACATAAATTTATAGTAATCCACAATTGCTAACATATTTTGAAATAAACAATTCTTTTTCAGTACTTGGCACAATAATTATACTATTGACTATTAACAAATCTAAAAGTTAGGTCTAAGAAAGTGTTATTGGCTATATAGTGGCTTGCCCTATACATTTATGTTGTTGCAGTTAATTCTGTTGGCGAGAGGGTGGCTTATGGCCGCCTTGTATCGGCACCTCTTTTGGGTGGCATGCTTATGCAAGCCACCCGTTGAAGAGGAGATACATAAATTTATAGTAATCCACAATTGCTAATATATTTTGAAATAAACAATTCTTTTTCAGTACTTGGCACAATAAGTATAGTATTGACTATTAACAAATCTAAAAGTTAGGTCTAAGAAAGTGTTATTGGTTTGTGGCTTGCCCTATACATTTATGTTGTTGCAGTTAATTCTGTTGGCGAGAGGGTGGCCTATGGCCGCCTTGTATCGGCACCTCTTTTGGGTGGCATGCTTCTGCAAGCCGCCCGTTGAAGAGGAGATACATAAATTTATAGTAATCCACAATTGCTAATATGTTTTGAAATAAACATGATGTACAGTATACTATGTTGGCATTGTTTTTGCAAATATATACATATTTTGTAAATATAAACCAATTAAGGAAATTGCAAAGAAGTGCTTGGAAGATTTTTCAACCAGATGCACCACAGAACAATTGACAAGTCTTGTAGACAATTTTAGAAAGCTGTCATCATTTAGTGGATAAGTTGAATTTTTATAGAAGGTGTAAAATATTCGTCTAGTGAACTCAAAACTACATCAGACTGCTAAGTAAACACGAGATATTTTTTATTTATAAGACTAATTTTATATATTTAAATATGTAAATAAATGTACAGTATAAACACACATGTCAAACACATTTTAGATATAACAGTAGTGTGATGTAGTGTACTGCATAAGTTTACCAACTTTACATGTACCTATGTATTTTGAAACAATACATACATGTAAGGTCTGTTATTTTGAATATTTTTAGGGAAATTTCCAGTCCAATTGGACCCCAAGTTGTTGTTTCAAATGCCAAGAAGCTGTGGCCATCAAAGATAGTGTTGCCAACAAATTTCAGGCCAGAGTTAGCAAAAATACTAGCATCAAAATTGTGGTCACTGGCACTATTGAGTCACCAGATGCCATAAGCATTGTTGCAGATCATCAGATGCTGTTTTCCATCAGTGGTGGAATAGTCGAAGCGTGCCTTGGACTTTTGGCTATGTATTATGTTTTTATGTTTGAATATCCAAACTCTTTAAATATTTTTTTTTATATGCAGAAATGCATTTTAAATATACTGTCAGGATGCAAGAAAGTTACCTGTTTCCATTATTCATTTTGTTAATAATGTCAATACTATACTATACCTGCATGAATATATAGACTGAAATCGTAGCAAGTGATTTACTGGGTGAAAACTGTAATCGCAGAATAAATATAAGAGCCCACCTCAAAATTTTAAAAATGTAATGCCTGACAACGATGAAAAGAAACTGATGGTTTCCTTTCATTATGGCATTACATTTAAAAATTTTGAGCTGGGCTGTTATACTGAAATATCTAAAAATCATAGACCTCTGTATCTTCATCTATTCTAGCCATTAATTTTTATTCAATATATAATTTTGCAAACTTTTCAAGTGGATATTTTGTTTAACATTTCCATATGTTTTTGTCAGTTTTAGAAAGTATTAATCAATATTTTCACTGATTTAGAGTGAAGTTTGCATAATCTTTGAGTCAATTTACTCGCAGTTTGAGTAAAATGTTTATTTTCCTCAGGGTTTTAGGCCACTGTTATCACATATTCAGCGTGAGTCAATTGTACTCAAAACCTGAGTAAATTTACTCAAAATTTTGAGTAAGTAATCATTTTACTCAATAATTTGGGTCACTGTGGGTGCATTTTGTTTGAGTCAATTTTACTCAAATTTTGAGTAATTTTACTCAAAATGTTGAGTAAATTTACTCAAAATTTTGAGTAAGTAATCATTTTACTCAATAATTTGGGTCACTGTGGGTGCATTTTCTTTGAGTCAATTTTACTCAAATTTTGAGTAATTTTACTCAAACGTTTGAGTAAAATGATCATTTTACTCAATTTTTTCGTATAATAAAATTGACTCAAATGTTTGAGTAAAACAGTATTTTACTCAAACTATTGAGTCAATTTTACTCACTATTTGGAGTCACTGTGGGTGCATGGTTTTACTCAATTTTTTGAGTTAATTTACTCAAGGATTTTTTGCAGTGTATGTCGACTCTTCTGCGTCGCTGACAAACGTTTCCTCATCCGATTCTTGAACATTTCCCGAAGTTAGACTTTCTTCCGCTTCCAATTCATTTGATTGACACTCACTCTCTTCAACAAATTGTCCGGGCATATTTTCTACATTAACTTCATAGGTCTCTGTAGAATCATCATCGCGTCCTGGTGTAAAAATGGCGTCCTCTGGCATCTTCGACACTTTCGCTCGTCTCTGACTAATCGTGTTCACCGTGTGGCATGGTCTTTTTAAAATTCTCCTATAGCTAGGATTTTCTGTCGGGTACTCAGATCTTTGGTTCACATCTATTGGCAGCTTGTCTGTTACGTCTTCTCGTATCTTATGTATCTTCGCTGGTTTCTCGTTGAATTTGCTCACATGGTTGTTTGGTCTCTTTCGCGCTCCATAGCTCGGTCCTTGGTTTCTTCTGTCCGCCCAGGATCTTTTTAGTATCTTTAGCAAATTATGCACAAAACAGACATAAATGCCCTGTTCTCTTTTCTCGCTTTAATGTATACAGATTAAGCATGCACATACATAGTCTCCCTCGCAACAATTGTTAGGGTCGCTCCCAAACTCGCTCCCCACCAACGGCTGCTCACTCGAGCAACACATTCCATTCCCGCATCTGACTAATCAGAGCAAGCCTTCCAAAATCTGGAAAGCCGACCTTCACCTTGGCATGTCCTTGCCTCGGTATTTTGATGGCGAATTAGTTGGTGTAAGAAAGAGTGTGATTTACGTTTAAACGTTTAAAATAAAAGATCTTAATCCCTATCAACGGAAAGCAGTTGTCCAATTTGTCAAAGGTTTCTGGTCATGCTAATGTGGTGGTTTCTCCGCTTGTGAAGCTTTTAATATGCAAGAACAAGTCATTCACCTAAGAAGTCTTGGGATTTCTTCGGTTAGCTTGAGCAACATTGAAGAAAACAAATTAAAATACGTAGAAGAAGAAATATTCTCTCGATCGGTAGTTATGCACACCTGAAGCACTATAAAAGAACGTCTGCGAAGGAGACTACCTGGACCTGCTACATTTCGCAAACACTTGTAGCCTTTTCAAAAGTTTTCGCGCCGATCTATTTATATGAGCGGCAAGAACATAATTAAAATACCATTCTTCGTAAATTTCGTGAGCTTCTAAGCTAAACTACTCGAAATATTAACTTTCAAGTAAACGCACTCTATACTAGTCGCTCTCTTGTTGTTCACCTAATTTCCGTCGGGCTTGTGTTTACATCTATTATTTCGCTGACGCTCATAACTTCAACGCTTGTTTATCTGCATGTGGTGAAAGAGGATAATCGAAATAGCACTCTTCAAAAATTTGGTGAAGTTCTAAGCTATACTTCTGAAAATATTCGTGATTTCAAGTGCCGTGAAGTGCGCAGATAATTTTCAGACTTCGGAAATGTAATGCATGTCAACGCGGCCAACAATATTTCTCTGATGCCCACACGCTTCACATTGACTCTTCTAAGCTAAACTTTTCGAAATATTAGCTTTCGATTAAACAAGTTTTACACAACAACGCTTGCCTCGTCGCTCGGCAAAAGGCTGGCGTTTAATTTTAGCAGTGAACAAATGAATGGAATGTATTGCTCGAGTGAGCAGCCGATGGTGGGGAGCGAGTTTGGGAGCGACCCTAACAACGGCTGCGAGGGAGACTAGTACATACACAGAGTTGGAAAAAGTTTTCGATCTTTCTCCGGATAGGATTTAAAGTTTGTATACACGACTTCCCTCAAAATTTCAGGAATTTTGGCTTTCGCGTCATTCGTAAATAGCGCTATTTTTACTTTAGTTTTCCAGCTTGGGTAAGCTTTGGCATACTGCTATTGAGTAATAACTGCTACTGATTACTATAGTCTGCGACTGACTGCTAGTCTGCTACTGACTGATAGTCTGTTACTGACTGCAGCTAGTCTGCTACTGACGGTCAGTCTGCTACTGACGGTCAGTCTGCTACCGACTGTTAGTCTGCTACTGACTGCTAGTCTACTACTGACTGCTAGTGTGCTACTGACTGCTAGTCTGCTACTGACTGCTAGTCTACTACTGACTGCTAGTCTGCTACTGACTGCCAGTCTGCTACTGACTGCTAGTCTGCTACTGACTGCTAGTCTGCTACTGACTGCTAGTCTTCTGCTACTGACTGCTAGTCTGCTACTGACTGCTAGTCTACTACGGACTGCTAGTCTGCTACTGACTGCTAGTCTGCTACTGACTGCTAGTCTGCTACTGACTGCCAGTCTCCTACCGAAATATAGAATATGAAATAAGTTATTATATAGCAATGGCAAATTGAATACATAAAATAATGAAGAAATTTAGTTTTGATACAAGAAATAGGACACTTTTCTTAAAAAGTAACAATATTTGTTCTAATAGATGCATAATAATATATGCTCTTATTTCTGTTCCCGCAATGCCCGTGGATAATTGTGGTAATTTTTTTTCACATTCCAGAAGGGCGAGGTATTGTAGCACCCAAAAATGGTATTGTAGGTGTTATTATGTTAATTTATTTTTTTTCAGCAATGTGTCATTTCTGCAGAATGGCTGTACTGCTAGTCTCCTACTGCCTAGTCTGTTACTGACTGTCAGTCTGTTAATGATTGCTAGTCTGTTACTGACTACTAGTCTGTTACTGACTGCTAGTCTGCTACTGACTGCTAGTCTACTGACTGCTAATCTGCTACTGACTACTAGTCTGTTACTGACTGCTAGTCTGCTACTGACTGCCAGTCTGCTACTGACTACTAGTCTGTTACTGACTGCTAGTCTGCTACTTACTGTTACTCTGCTACTGACTGCTAGTCTGCTACCGACTGTTAGTCTGCTACTGACTGCTAGTCTACTACTGACTGCTAGTCTGCTACTGACTGCTAGTCTGCTACTGACTGCTAGTCTACTACTGACTGCTAGTCTGCTACTGACTGCCAGTCTGCTACTGACTGCTAGTCTGCTACTGACTGCTAGTCTGCTACTGACTGCTAGTCTTCTGCTACTGACTGCTAGTCTGCTACTGACTGCTAGTCTACTACTGACTGCTAGTCTGCTACTGACTGCTAGTCTGCTACTGACTGCTAGTCTGCTACTGACTGCCAGTCTCCTACCGAAATATAGAATATGAAATAAGTTATTATATAGCAATGGCAAATTGAATACATAAAATAATGAAGAAATTTAGTTTTGATACAAGAAATAGGACACTTTTCTTAAAAAGTAACAATATTTGTTCTAATAGATGCATAATAATATATGCTCTTATTTCTGTTCCCGCAATGCCCGTGGATAATTGTGGTAATTTTTTTTCACATTCCAGAAGGGCGAGGTATTGTAGCACCCAAAAATGGTATTGTAGGTGTTATTATGTTAATTTATTTTTTTTCAGCAATGTGTCATTTCTGCAGAATGGCTGTACTGCTAGTCTCCTACTGCCTGCTAGTCTGTTACTGACTGTCAGTCTGTTAATGATTGCTAGTCTGTTACTGACTACTAGTCTGTTACTGACTGCTAGTCTGCTACTGACTGCTAGTCTACTGACTGCTAATCTGCTACTGACTACTAGTCTGTTACTGACTGCTAGTCTGCTACTGACTGCCAGTCTGCTACTGACTACTAGTCTGTTACTGACTGCTAGTCTGCTACTTACTGTTACTCTGCTACTGACTGCTAGTCTGCTACTGACTGCTAGTCTGCTACTCAGCCATTCCATTGCGACTCGCGTGACAAAGTCACAAAAGTTTAAGGTTAAGAAGGGTTTTTTCTGCCACTTTTAACTTAGCACAAAGCAAGCTTGCTTTAGATAAGGAAGTCCTGGGGAGATAATTTAAGTAATATATTTAATTTCTAAAAATTTATATTTTAAGCCTTCCATTTAATGACTTATGGTCATGTGACTCGCGTGACGCCAGAAATGAGACAGTTTTAATCATTGGCATTCTTATTTATTTTCCTGGCAACATATTAATTATATTTAATTTTAACTTTTGTAAGACATATAGTTAGACAAGATACAATGACACTCGAGTGAAGTTGTAGAAAAAACAATTGTAACCGACGAAATAAAGTTTAATGTCACTCGCGTGACATAAAAATGTGACTCGCGTGACGAGTGGCGAATAACATAACAAAAAGTCAGTTTAAATAACAAAAAGTCAATGGTTTTGTTTTCTCATTGCTTGTTGGAGCCATTAATGCCATTTGCAATAATAATTTAGAACAAGATTTAAAGCTGGACAACTGGAAGCACATTTTCAGAAATGCCACAGTACCCCAAGATCACTATATGAGAATTTGTATAAAATGGCATTAAAGCAGCCAAATCAATATTTTAAGAATAGAGTTTGAATTAAATACATCTATTTAACATTCTGTGTTGATTTTTTCCTTGATCCACTCCATTCGACTGATATGAACGTCTCAACGGCTTTGAATTATATTCTTGTGACTCGCGTGACGTGACTCGCGTGACGTGACTCGCGTGACGTGACTCGCGTGACGAACTTGAGGGTGATTTTTCTCTGAAACTACTGAAAATATTTTCCTAAATTTTGGGGGATTGGTTTCATTAACTAATTAAGAGTAACAAGTTGTGATTGACCATAGCCACTGGAAAGGGAGAGGGCTGTGAAACTCCGCTCTGAAACAATAGAACTTCCGGTTTGATGTTAAAAATTTCACGCCTGAGCGTCACGTGATCTTGAACCGGCATGGCCAGTGTATTCTTTCATATGGCTTACATTAGATTATAACCTTGTTCTTCGTTAAACTGCACGATGTCGGTTATGGTGACTTCTAAAAATCCACAAGAAACATGATATTTACAAGTCCAAAGGAGTACCCTTGTATTTCGTTAACAAAATTCGGTAGGAATTCGGTTTTTGACGACCTACGAACTTAAGACAGCGACAGTGCTGTATAGTGTATACTGTAGTCCGTCATTTTTATGACAAATTTTATATTTTACATTGATTCTGCGTTAATTTTAGATATTAGTTTATTCAATAATATGATTGTGTGCACAAAGAAATCACCTCAAAAAGATCGGATTGGTTTTAACAGGACCGTGAGAGTTTTTAAGTCGCGCATTTCTCAAATAAACGTAAACAAATATATATGGTGGTGCATCGTTGTGTAGATAATCGGCGTTCGGTTTCATGATGGACTTTATCGTGACATTAAAATGATCATCCCTTGAACATTACACAATCGTATCAAGCGCTAACTCATGCATGGCTCACTCAAATAATTCACACTCTGGCATTGTGAGCAAATTAGCCGTAGCGCGAACTATTTTCTCCCCGCCGGACTAATTATTGTAAACAAACATTTATAAGATTCTCAGCTACAAAAATCTGGGAAAATATTCCCAGTGATTTAAAAACCCTTTCTGTTTCAATGTAAAAAATATTAAGTCACCAAGGTTGATCCGAATTTCATTCTCGTATTATACAATGTCTATTTTCTTACTTCGACACGATCTTAATATTTCATCCTCTGCTGATCCCCAACTTATTAATATGTCAAGGCAGTGATTAAACTAGAAAGCTTTATACTTTAATTACACTCTCACATATGTATATTCTTTCATAAAATATTTTGTTTCATATTTAACTCTGATTTATTTATGTATCACTATGTAAACTTTGTATTTTTCATTGTAAGTATTAAAAATAGTGTGAATAAATTGAAATTATCATAAATCGCCGCATGTCTACAAATTATTAATAAAAGAAAACCAAGGAACAACGCAGTCGAAAAGCATTTGTCGTCTCCGTGCCATTATTAAATCGGAGTTTTGCACTTTTGTTGTCAGATGGCAATGTTTCTTAATACTTTAGTTATTCTAATAAACTGATACGCATACGACAATTGCCAGTCCTCACCGTTGTTTATGAAACGCAATACACCAGACATTTAGTGCATTTAATATTCAATGAAGGCAACTCAACTTACGACATATAATTTAGCACAACCATTCATATTAAGACAAAAGCGAATTTTAGTTTTAGTTGTACTGTTAGCAAAACAGTATTGTATCATTATTTTACCTCGGCTCTCACCGTGTTCGGTCCGACCATTGATCGTTTATTCGAATTTACTGCACTTTATTAAATATTCTTTGCAAAGGGAGTTTTCATGAGGGACCATCTATGCATATAATGTCCAAATGAAGTGGAATTTATATCGAAACCATCACGGAAGAACTTCGTTGTAGCACTTGTAGGTACGCGCCTCGCTGCTCTAATGTAAAATCTTGCTTTTTAGTGCTCAATCATGCAGGTTCAACGTCACGTGATCTTGAATTTGGCGAACAATAACATAAATCTCTGTCACGCCCACTTTCACAGCCCTCTCCCTTTCCAGTGGCTATGGATTGACTTAAAGAAGTTGTTAAAATTGACAGGAAATGAGAATACTTCATGTGAAAATTTTGTGACTCGCGTGACCCTAAAATGAGGGTGTTTTCATTGAAATATAGAATTTGAAATAAGTTATTAAATAGCAATGGCAAATTGAATACATAAAATAATGAAGAAATTTAGTTTTGATACAAGAAATAGGACACTTTTCTTAAAAAGTAACAATATTTGTTCTAATAGATGCATAATAATATATGTTCTTATTTCTGTTCCCGCAATGCCCGTGGATAATTGTGGTAATTTTTTTTCACATTCCAGAAGGGCAAGGTATTGTAGCACCCAAAAATGGTATTGTAGGTGTTATTATGTTAATTTATTTTTTTTCAGCAATGTGTCATTTCTGCGGAATGGCTGTACTGCAAGTCTCCTACTGCCTGCTAGTCTGTTACTGACTGTTAGTCTACTGACTGCTAGTCCGCTACTAACTGCTAGTCTTCTACTGACTGCTAGTCTGCTACTGACTGCTAGTCTACTACTGACTACAAGTCTGCTACTGACTGCTAGTCTGCTACTGACTGATAGTCTGCTACTGACTGATAGTCTGCTACTGACTGCTAGTCTGCAACTGACGGCTAAACCGCTGCTGCTGCTAATTTGGTACTACAGGTAACTGCACTACTGCTGCTAACTACCCTCAACTGGCGCGAAGAAGTAGATTTTAGTTTAGGTGGCTCAATCTGATTGCTGCCGCTGCCAGTGCTGCACATTTGTTGGTTATCCAATGTTTTGCTGACACGGCTTGAATAAACTATAAAGACACACACTATAAAGCAACTTGGTATACAATACAATACAATACAATACAGCCAATAAAGTAACCTAGTAACGCTACCTGTTTATCCCCACTGCTTTGTGATGAATCGTGTTGTTCAGCGAGTTTCTTTAGAGTTGGATTATTACCATCGCCAGAACTAGAGCCACCATCGTGCTTTAGAAAAAAGACAAAGATTTTTGACATTGGAACTGGGTTTTCTACAGGATACCCATATAACCGAAGTGTTTGTCAGTGGGGTCCTGTTACATATTTAGATACAATACCACAATAACATAACATATATAACAAATTTAAACTAAATTTAAACAATATAATAAGTTGACGGTGGGTTAAGTCAGTTCGTCCGTTGGCCGATCGATTGCTTAAACTGTTGGAATAGACTAAGTTCAAATGAATAATAAGTTCAAAATTTTAACGCATAAATTTAGACCTTTCGCGGATAATGAAAAGTAAAAATACCACTATATAACACCGCTGACAAACGTTTTGCGCCTGCGCGACATCCGAGCTCGTATCTCAAAAAAGAGCGGGAAATCACTGAAATATTTGGACTGGTCCGAGAGTTCGACACGAAAGTTAAAATTATAAGCAGACTAACAAAAAGATAAGGTAGGTAATTTGTCCATGGCTTCTTTGTCAATATTGTAACATGCCCTTTTTTTTAAACACAAACTGATGAATAGTCGAGTCTTACTTTAGTTTTCACGGTCTGGTTGTTGCCACGGCTATTTCCCACTTCTTTTGCAATGTTTAAAATTCACGCACGTTTGGCAGCGGTGTTCCACAACAACACAACACCACCACACCTCCACCACAACAACAACAACACCACACCACAACAACACCACACCACAACAACACCACACCACAACAACACCACACCACAACAACACCACACCACACCACAACAACACCACACCACAACAACACCACACCACAACAACACCACACCACAACAACACCACACCACAACCACACCACAACAACACCACACCACAACAACACCACAACACAACACAACACAACACAACACAACACCACCACAACACCACCACAACACCACCACAACACCACCACAACACCACCACAACACCACCACAACACAACCACAACACAACCACAACACCACCACAACACCACCACAACACCACCGCAACACCACCACCACAACACCACCACCACAACACCACCACCACAACACCACCACCACAACACCACCACCACAACACCACCACCACAACAACACCACCACAACAACACCACAACAACACCACCACAACACCACCACCACAACAACACCACCACAACAACACCACCACAACAACAACACCACAACAACACCACCACAACAACACCACCACAACAACACCACCACAACAACACCACCACAACAACACCACCACAACAACACCACCACAACAACACCACAACACCACCACAACAATACCACAGCAACACCACAGCAACACCACAACAACACCACAACAACACCACAACACAACACAACACCACACCGCACCACAACACCACCACACCACACCACACCACACCACACCACACCACACCACACCACACCACAACAACACCACAACAACACCACAACAACACCACAACAACACCACAACAACACCACACCACACCACAACAACACCACACCACACCACACCACAACAACACCACAACAACACCACAACAACACCACAACAACACCACAACAACACCACAACAACACCACAACAACACCACAACAACACCAACACCACACCACACCACAACAACACAAAACCAACACCACACCACACCACACCACACCACACCACACCACACCACACCACACCACAGCACAACACAACACAACACAACACAACACAACACAACACAACAACACCACCACAACAACACCACAACAACACCACAACAACACCACAACAACACCACAACACCACAACACAACACAACACAACACCACAACAGCAACACAACAACAACACAACACAACACAACACAACACAACACAACACAACACAACACAACACAACACAACAACACCACCCCACCCCACCACACCACACCACACCACAACACCGCACCACAACACCACACCACACCACCACACCGCACCACAACACCACCACACCACACCACACCACACCACACCACAACAACACCACAACAACACCACAACAACACCACATCACACCACACCACAACAACACCACACCACACCACCACCACACCACACCACACCACAACAACACAAAACCAACACCACACCACACCACAACACACCACACCACACCACACCACAACACACCACACCACAACACACCACACCACCAACACCAACACCAACACCAACACCAACACCAACACCAACACCAACACCAACACCACACCACAACACAACACAACACAACATTAGATATTACTCAGAGACTGCATACCTCACCCTGGCGGGTATTGTAATTAATACTATAATTCGGTATTTCCTCCTATTTTACTTTTAAATATACTTAAAGTGCTACTACGACGAAATTTCATATTTACTTTTCGGCACAGAATAGATTTGTTGAGGTCTAAAATAAGCATTGATGTAAAAAATACTCGAATAAAGCTCTCCAGAAATATTTTTTTAAGCTCCGAAAATCGCTCAAACGTCGGCCGCCATTACTCAAACATGTTCCAGGGGAGTCTGCGATCTCTCAGCAGTACTTCCTAATCTAAACGCGTAAATCCAGCTTAAATGAGGTTTACTCGTATATTCTTGGATTCTTATAGTCATAATGGAAGATGTTTCGATAAATGCGACCTCTAAATTGAGATATGTACCTGAAAATTAGGCATGCAGACTTTAGTATTGAGAATCTGACGTAATTTTCTCTGGCTATGACAATGGGACTCAGGAACATGGTAAAATAATGGCGACCCCAAATGTCGAAATATAAAGCAAAAATAAAACGTCTTCCGGTCCTCGCAATAAAAAACGGTTTGAGGAGATAAGTAAAAAACGCATAAACGTTTCGAAAATGTGAAAACATTGATCGTAGTAGCACTTTAATACAAGTTACAAGCAAATCTTTCTGTATGATTCTGTACTGAAAACACTGAGATGCATTCTGATCACGGACTGATTAACTGCATGATCTCATTAGCGTTTCTTTCATTCATGGTTTGAACGCCATTTTGATTTACTTCCGAAGGATTTTCCGAAGACCTTTCAGAGGGACACACGAACGATAGGGTAGTTTCATCCTATGTTATTAAGTGCCGACCCACTATATACAATACTGAACAACATTGAAAGAGAGAAAAGCCTGGGAAAGTATTAACTGTCCCATTACATATAGCCTACTAATACAGACTCTTCACATCGCGCTCTGGGAAAATGGACGCGAGAGAAGAGTCTACTATTTAACACCGCTAATTGTGTCCCGTCAAGTTTATTGCAAATTAGTTATATTTTAACTAGCCGGGCGAGTGTTGTTATGTGAAATTTGTTTAGTCGAAAGCTAATATTTTAAAAAGTTTAGCTTCAAACTTCACGAAATTTACATAAAAATATTGTTTTGGCTATATTCTTTCTGCCGGTGCAAATAAGTGTGAGTGAAAGTCAGTGTAATAAGCAGTTAAGCTAAAGCATAAGAGAAATAAAATATTGTAAACAAAAGCTCATACAGCCAAGCAGGGATTGTCTGAACTTAAGTTTACTTAAAAGTTAATTTTTCGCATAGTATAGCTTAGAACTTTACAAAATTTACGAAGACTGGTATTTTGAACGTGTTCTTACTGCTCGTGTAAATGAATCTACATGAAAGATTTTGAAAAGGCTACATGTGTTGGCGAAATATATCTAACAGATAATAAATTTTACCGAAATGTCTGGCCATGTCTGACTGCATAATTAATTTGATTCTTTTCAGTAGCCAATGAGACACAACTACCAAAATCTGGCAGCTTAATCGGGACGCAATTAGCGGTGTTAAATAGCAGACTCATCTCTCGCGTCCATTTTCCCAGGGCGCGATGTGAAGAGTCTGTATTAGCAGGCTACATTACATGTAAGTCCTAGCAAACTCCCAGGAGTCCCCAGAGCACAGGTTGGGAACGACTGCACTCATTCTCGTACCCACACCCACGCGCTCCCCCCCCCCCCCACCCCCTCCCCTCGCGAGGCTCTGGGAAACCCTGGACCAAACATTCCAAACTCTCGTACCCTGACCCACGGTCATCGGCTTGCCACTTTCTCTCCTTTCATTAAACCTCGTGTATAAATCTCGTGTAAATCGTATCGTATCTATCATGAATCGTGAGGTATACGAAGCTTTGCGGTAGAAAGGACGGGACAATCTAGTTTAGTGTTAATAGAAAACAGAAAGATGCCATAACAGCCATCGTTCGGGGAGTCAAAGACATCATAGCTATATTGGAAAATCCATTATATATCAAATTCTTTCCCTGATGTTTGAATTTCTACAATCCAAAAAGAGGAACATCAGCGCAATCTGGGAAGACAGTGTTGTTTTGTTCATCTCAACTTTAAACGCATTCATGGAACACCAGCTGGCGAAACTAAACAATATAGGATTGAAGGCTGTTGTTTTGCGAGACGATCGCAACGGAAGTTAGTATCACGATAATACATTAAATTTTCGAATTCAAATGTTGTGTATTGCTGTTATTTGGTTTGTCTAAATTATATCAAACGTACGTTTATGGCAAACAGCTAGGGTGTACATTGTAAAATTCTTATTTTGTTGAATTTGTTTGAATTTTTGTCATTGTTTCCTAAAGCCAATCAGAATGCTCACATTTACAGAAATTTTCAGGGCCACTTGACGCATTAGCGCGTGGGTCTGGGTACGAGAATGGACTGCACTAAACTGTTTTCGCCAATTCTATCCAGACCCAGTGCCTTTTGATTGCCTTGACAATGCCACTTTTAAGAAATATGCAAGCACTAAACAATTAAGTATACATGCAAAATGTACATGCAGCGTAACTAGACATTTACCTGCTCAACACCTGGCTGTCGTGAATCACTTGATAATGGGTTTTCTGTTACATCAACTTTTACATCAGCAGATTGTTTCGATTTTTCATCACCACCTTGAGGCACTGATGTCGCTTTTATATCATGGTCTTTGACGGCTCCCGATTGCTGTTTATTATCCTGATCAACATCTTTAGCTGTTTTGTGGGCCTCAGTCAGCTTTTCTCTACAAAGAACTGTTGTCTCATCTTCAGTTTTCCCGTTATCTTCAGCATTGTCTTTTCCATCAGCTTTTTGGGTCTGTGTACTCTCCGTGTTCGCCTCAACGACGCTTTCTGTAAAGAGTTTGCTGGTATCTGTACCTTTTACATGTTCATGAGTTTGCCCACCTAACTCTTCTGTTCCTTCAGAATCATAATTTTCTGGCTTTTTTTCCTCTTCGAGTGTTGGGGTTTCTAAATTGTTTCCTTTGTTCTCCACTTTAATATGGGTAGGATCTATAGCACGTTCATTTAACTCTCCCTGCTCTACTTCTCCAAGTTGTGCTGCTTGCCCAATATCTTCGTCGTTTTCCTCTAGTTCGACCTGTTCAACTACCTTGGTCTCTGAACTATTTCCTTCGTTCTCCACTTTAATAAGGGTAGGATCTTCAGCATGTTCGTTGAATTCTTTCTGTTCTTCTTCCCCACGTTGTCTTGCTCCCTGAATATCTTCGTTTGTCTCTAGTTTGGCCTGTACAGTGACTTCGGTCTCTCGACTACTCTCTTCGTTCTCCACTTTAATATGGGTAGGATCTTTAGCAGGTTCATCCGACTCTCCCTGGTCTTCTCCGCCAAGTTGTTCTGCTCCCTGAATATCTTCGTGCGCGTCTAGTTTAACCTGTTCAGCAACTTCAGTTTCTGAACTACTCCCTTCGTTCTCCTTTTTAATATGGGTAGGATCGTCAAACTCTTTCTGCTCTGTTTTCCCAAGCTGTCCTGCTTGCTGACTATCCTTGTTTGCCTCGAGATCGACCTGTCCATAAACGCTGGTCTCCGTATTACTTCCGACCGCTTCGGATTCATTCTTCCCAGACTGTTTCTCAGTATTTTCATTCACTTCTGCCTGAGTTTGTTCACGGAGTTGATCACTGGACTTAGATGTACAGGTCTCGCCGGTTTCAGCCTCCGTCTTTCCGCTCCGAGTGCTTTCTGTTTTATTTTTGTCAACCTCTAATTTATTTTCTTCATAAACATGACGCTGAGTCTCTTCAGAACTTTGGTCCATTTCTTCATGTTGTTGATCAAATTGATGAAGATCTTCAGGTCTTTCTGTAGTCTCGGGCAGATTTTGTCCATCATCAAATATATTCTGTCCATCGTGATCTGGTTCTTTGGTTTCTCCACTATCCTCACTGACCTCCGCCAGATTTTTTACAATATTTTCCTCTCCGTGTTTTGTTTTTTTGTTAACATTTTCGGTGTCAACCTTGACACTGGATCTATCACTACATCTCTTAGATCCTATAGACACATTTTCCAGTGGCGCGCATGTTGGTAATCCATGCTGGACATCTGTGCCTTTATTGCTTGCTTCAGCTACTCCAACTTCTTGCTTCGTATGTTCAACAAAACCAGAAACTACAACCACCTTACCAGGCTGCGCTCCGACTCTACTTCTACTACGCACTTGGATATCAGAACTGGAAGAGCTGTTGCCTAAAAATAAAACAATTATCATGGTTATAGAGCTGGGTTCTCGCTGGATTCAAATCAGTCTAGACTGTGGTTGTTCATTTATGGTCACATCAGCATCATGCATGATACTAGCAGTGAGCTTTATAGAATTATATAACTAGAGTGATATCTTTGGTTCGTCGATTGAAGCCAAACATGGCAGACAGTTAGAGGGCATGTAGGCCAGAAGTACGTTTGAGCCCTCTAACGGTCAAGTCTGTACCAGTGAACTCAATTTTCATAACTTTAACGCTAACTCCGGGGCAGAAAGTGAAGTCAGCTATATTACGTTCGCTCTGAGTTCCGCTACTGCACAAATTGTTCCCTGTACGCGGTCAAAAGGTAATAGACAACTGGGAGGGCTGTTAGTGGCATATTGGTTAGCCCACGTGTCTTTCACCTCTGCGACCCAGGTTCAATACCTGCTCAGTTCAGTTATCTGATTAGAATTTCACCTTGGCCGCATGTGAGAAGAGTGCTTTCACTTTGACTCTACCACCAAACACCGCAGGTTTCCTCCGGGTACTCCAGTTTCCTCCTATAGTAACACTGGACCAATAAGGGATGGCCCTTACTGGACCTCTAGGGAGAACAGTTAGATATAACTCAGAGCTATCCAGTATAAATAAGATTAGTTTGTAGGGAACTGAATTACCCGATGTGATACACGAAAATCCTGACTTTATTTTTGAAGCGTGATAGATAATGACTGAAGTTAGAGTTCCAGATATGAAGAGTTCACTGGTCTGCATCCGATCAAAAGACCACATAGAAGACTGGAACTATAAATATGTTTCAGGTGTACAATTGCCCGCCATGTTTGGCTTCAATCTTTGCCTAGCTTTACCAATTATAATACTGCTCTGAGGTTCAAACTATTATAAAGGTGAAATGCAAGTCAAAACAAGTTTGCTTTATGTTAAAGTGGTAGTACGACCGAAAATCGTTAACGATTTTTGCGGCTTAATCACTTCTTATGCTTAGAAGTTATACAAATATAAGAGTAAAAGCAACTTTAAGGTTGATTTGAGTGCATAAACATCGATTAAATGTCGTATAATTTGGCATAAAATCACTCCGCCATTGAGTTTTTGGAGTCCGCGAAATCAGTCAGCGGTACTACTTTGTGACGTCATCTACTCAACACAAACGCGTGATAAACCAGTCAAACTATAGAGAACGTCTTGTTGATTTGTTATACCTGTTTTGTTAAAAACGTCTTCACCTTCCGAGTCGAGTTCTAGAAACTCTGACAGCGAAAGCGGACATTGCTGGTATGGATGGGGTCAACAATGAAGTGTTTGACAACGATCTAGAGCCGCTTGTAATGACTATATGAGGAAGAAGCGCACCAAGAGGAAGCGCACATAATTTTAGAATATGAAAGAGAACAACAAGAACAGCAGGAATTTTCATTTTTCAAGACGTTTTATTAAACCATGAAGTCCTAGTGCAATAATGGTACGTAGTTATTAAAATTTTATTGAGAGAACCATCGGTTGTGTATAGTTTCCAAAACAAGCGAATGTTTTTCTAGGTGTATTAAAGTGTTCGTGTTGCTCTCTTGAAGGTGTCGTTCCTGTTGTGAGATTGGAGCCGTGCCGGAGAAAACTAACAGTGCTTCAGTGGACGATTAGGAGAACCAAACTCGCTGTATTACCGAACACCCAGGATTCAACGTCGTTTGTTTACGACGCATTTTATTGTTATGAGCCACGGATATATTTTACACACGGCGTTCGACGTCCGACGCAGACCTGATTACATTTCTAAAGCATCCATGCATTGACTCCCTCTGTGACTCTGTTGTCGTATTTACATGTAACATCTAGAATATAATTGATAAAATCTAAATACGTCATTGTCACCATACTGTATATGCATTTACATGTAGCTGAACCATATCATAGTATTCCAATTTCCAATAGTTGTATTTTATTATAATATATCATGAATATATGTAACATTTTTATCCGTTTATATACTGTCTACGAACTGCTCGGCCCATTTTTTTGTATCTGAATAGCACTGCCGTCTTTCTACTTAAACTATTCTTTGTTTTGAGTAACTGGGCCCTCTTCAGGCATTTGTTTTCTCTTTCGATTTCCAGTAGCCTACCCTAAAATTAAAATATACTTGTTGAGTGGTTGTCAAAACGAACTACGTGCACTATATTGTTAATATTGAATACTGTCAGTGTCATTTTACAGCGGCGGCGCGCAGAAGTACATTTACCTGTGAAACTGCAATGTATTCTCTTGCATCTGTACATTCTTGTACGGTACGGTTTCTTCATTCGGCTAACTGTTTATTACATGTTATGATGTTCAGGAAAAATTGAGATTTATCTTTTACATAACCAACTTACCTCTTTAGGTAGGGCTTCATATCTGGTGCATGGCATTTCAGGTGCACGTTCGGCGCTGCTAACCTTTGGCGTTTTCTTGCACGTTTTGCGAACTGAAACAATTGTTTAACGGCCTATAAAGTTTTCAAGGTCCACGCAATATTTTTATTGTTAGCTACGTGTGTGAACAAATTTGATCCGATAAACTCTTCGTTGGCTCCTCTTCGACGACGGACTTTTGGTTTCCATATTGACGGGTTTAAAGTCATCTTGTAGGCCCCTTACGTGACGCCTTTCAAAACAAAGATCAGCAAAATGCGCAGAGCAAATAACAAAGCACCCTGGTTAAAATTAGCGCGATATGTTTTAACCGAAAATAAACCCAAACAAGACGCTTTTTAGTTTTGGGGTTCTGGTGAAGCGAAATGCCAGCATTACGATCAGCGCAGTTACTACACCCTTGAGCAACACAAGGGGATGGTGGCATAATTTTGTACTGCTTTTCAAGAAACTTTATTACATGTAAAAACGTAGAATAAGTCGGGAAGACGCGTTTAAACTATGTACGTATATAGTAGGATATATGAATCTTCTTGTAGAGTATTGACTAGATGACGTCACAACGAGCTACCGCTATTAATAAATTGCAGGCTCCAATAAATTTCGAAATCAAGCCAAGTGCTCGCAAAAGATGCTTGAATTCTGATAGAAAACATTTTCTAAAATCGTTTTTAAATACATGGTAAGTCATATTAGGACCATAAGAAGTATTTTGGCTAAAAAAAACGCAAAGTGAAAATTCGATCGTACTGCCACTTTAAAGTTTGTAATGAAGTAATTAAGTTGAGAAACTCAGCATAGTTTAAGAATATTAAGGATTTAAACACTTTCCAGTAACAGTGAGATATTTTTCCGCTTTCATTCCAAGATATTCCGTCTATTTTTAAATTTTTAAAACGGCAGAAAAACCTATTATAAATTTTTTATCTAGTTCTGTAATTAAATCGTTATTTCAATTAAAAAGTATTTAGTATACCATTTTTGAGTAATAAAAAGAAGTGTATCTACAAAGCGTATTTCATGACAACTTTGGTGCAATGTCAACTGTGACGTCACAAGTGACATTTTCCGCAGCCATTTCCGACAATACGCCATTTTAAATTGATACTTCCAATTACTAAAACATCAATATCTCTAAAACTTTAATTCTCCGTTGAAATTTTGTCAATAGATTTACACTATCGTCTAGTTTAATAGTGGCATATAAATGCGCTGTCCCACCTAACCGGATAGTAAAGTTTTATTAGTTTTTAAGGCTCCGTTCACGCTATACCGGATAGTTTTTGTGCCGGCACAAAAACCATAACGTATAGGCCTTCTGTACACACACAAAACGCCTGTTCCGACAGAGGTACATCTTTTATCGGATAGCTTTTTGTGCCGTTCCAGCTCCAGTGTGAACGGAGTTCGAAATCGTTTCGGAAGTAAATTAATATAATAGAGCGTGGTGATTGGTTGTATCGTACGGCATAATTATAAAATGACAATAACAACAGATCGCATTTACTTCGGCACAATATCGTGCCGAGTCTGTTCACACTATACCGGACATATCCGGTATAATGTGAACGGGGCCTAAATGTCTAAGATCGCTAGCTCCAGTATACTTGTTACGCTATTTTAAAAGTCATAGTAGTCGGCATGATTATAATACTAGAGGAAACGACCACTTAATACTACCGAAGGTGAATAGAAACTTCGGTAAAAATACATTTAGGTTCAGTGGGGCTAAATAAAGGGGGAACTCCTTGCCTAAAGAAATTAGAACAAGGTACATTGGACGACTTTGGTACTATGTTTTATCGACTTTTGTATTTTTTGTATATTTAACGGTAGTTTTGTATTTAATAGGTACTATGTAAATTAAGATAAGTAGGTTATCATTTTAATTTTCTATTTTACATATTTTGTGTAATAATTTATATTACCTAGTTTTATATACAGGGCCCCTATGAATACCAGCCTTTGATCTACCTAACAGCTAGGTATCTATCCATTTCCAGTACTTATTCTCATTCTTACTGTAAGCTCATGTTTATTTGATATACAAGTGAGTGATAACAGCAAACAAAAAGACAGCAGGTCTACATATTAATACGTAAATTTCTATCTATTTTTTTCTGTTATTGTGTTTTTTATAACTTTCTAGCTGTGTTATATTTAAGAAATAGAAAACATTTTCCGTGTTTACATACAGTTATAGAAACACGAGTGGAAGTTTGGGAGAACGAGAAATTAAAGTGGGAACACGAGCCCGCAGGGCGAGTGTTTCCACGCCATTTCGAGTTCTCCCAAACTTTCACGAGTGTTTCTATAACTGTATGTAAACACGGAAAATGTTTTCTATTTCTTTTATAAAATAACACAGTGAAAACAAGAAAAACATTGAAATAAGATTCGTTTATTAAAATCATGAAAAGTTAAATTCTCCTTACTCGCACAAGAAACGTCATTGGCTGTTCACATGATCACAAAATATTCTTCGAGCTCTCAGCATGAGGTTTGGATAGACGAAAAGCTATTCGTACGCAACAAGCACACGTTTTCGGCTTGAAATACAACACAATTTAATGAAAAAGGACAAATAATGAAGTCTTCTGAAATCGGAGAGATCAGCGACGGAGAGAAAGTGGTTCGTCGTCGTTAACTTCACGGCGTGGATTATTAACACAGACGTTTACGGTGGCAATCGAACAACCAGAAAACATGTTGGTGAAGCTGGATCCCCCGTAGAAGGAATTGGTCTGAGCCATCGAAGTTGCTTCTGAAAACATTGGGGCCTGTTGTTGAGACATACGAAGCTGAAGGTTGGCAGTTGAAGGTTCGAGAGATAATAATAATAATAATACTTTATTTATATAGCGCCTATCCAGGTCTGCTCTAGGCGCTTTACAAAAGCTCAAAACTAATTAAAGACAGACTTAAATAGATGTGTTTTGATTTTGGATTTAAAAATAGAAAGACTTGGGGAAGATCTGATGCTTCTAGGTAAAGTGTTCCAGAGTTCAGGAGCGGCAACGGAGAAGGATCGATGGCCATAAGAGAGTAGATTAAAATTGACACGGTTGAGAAGAATTTCGGATGAAGAGCGGAGAGTTTTTCGTGGAATGTAGCGTGTAATCAGGTCGGAGATGTAGACCGGAGCTTGGCCATTAAGAGATTTGAATGTAAGAATGAGGATTTTAAACTTGATACGTTCTGCAACCGGTAGCCAATGAAGATCCATAAGGATAGGAGTGATGTGATCATGTTTGCAGGAAAAAGTGATAAGACGGGCAGCAGCATTTTGTACAGATTGGAGTTTTTTTAGAAGATTTTTTGGAAGGCCGTATAGGAGAGAATTGCTGTGATCAATTTTGGATGTGACGAATGCATGGATTAAGGTTTTGGTGGTCTTTACAGATAGGAATTTCCTTATGCGAGCGATATTACGAAGATGGTAGAAGGCAGTTTTACAAACAGAGTTTACATGGGCATACATCGACATAGTGTTATCAAAAATAACGCCAATACTTCTTGCGGAATTAGATGGTTGAATGAGGTCGGGTCCAAATCGGAGTGGAGTAAAGGTCTTTTGGGGGCTATGCTTGGAATAGAAGTAGAGTAATTCAGTTTTTTCCTTATTTAATTTTAGTTTGTTCAAAGTCATCCAATTGTTAATATCTGATAAACAATTCTCAATGTTCATCATAGTGCGTTTGAGGTTGAGATCATCATTGCAAGAGAAGGATACGTAGAGTTGAGTGTCATCGGCATATAAATGAAACTGCATGTTATGGCGTCGTAAGATGTCACCAATTGGTGAGGTATACAACAGATATAGGATTGGTCCAAGAACAGATCCTTGAGGAACACCACATTTTAAATCAAATGTTTCAGATCTTTTACCATCAATAGAAACAAACTGTGTTCGGTTAGAAAGGTAAGACCTGAACCACTGAAGTGCATTACCACGGATACCAAATTTGGATTTTAGACGTTCAAGTAGAATATCATGATCTACAGTGTCAAATGCAGCAGACAAATCAAGAAGGAGAAGAACCACACAGCATCGGTTGTCGATAGCACGTAGTATGTCATTTTGAACACGGATGAGAGCAGTCTCACAGCTATGAAATGTTTTGTAAGCAGACTGGAGAGGTTCATGTAGGTTGTTGATTTCAAGATAACTATTTAGTCGGGCAGCCACAACTTTTTCGATGATTTTAGAGATAACTTTCAGGTTGGAAATCGGCCTGAAATTACCAAAAACTTCATGGTCAAGAGAAAGTTTTTTAAGTAATGGAGCCAGAACAGCTGATTTTAAGGAAGTAGGTACAAAACCACTTTCGAGGGACAAGTTGACGATTTTGCAGATAGTAGGTAGAAGTGTATTGAACAGATTGGGAAGGAGACTAGCGGGAAGTGGATCTAGGCAGCATGATTTGGATATCACTTTTCTTGTAATATCTGATAGTTCTTCTATTGACGTCTCAGATAGAGTGGTAAGTTCAGAGTTCAGTAACGGGGTATCTAATAAGTAAAAATAATTTGAAGAAGTAGAACAGTCAAGGAATTGACTTCTAATTGTGGTGATTTTGTGTTTGAAAAAGTTAACGAAGTCATTGGCCAGGTCCGTAGTAGAAGAACATGATGGGAGACGTTTCTCAGGCTTTCTGTGAAGAAGACGATCAATAGAACGAAAAAGAGCATTGTTGTCAGAACCAGCATCAGTAATAAGGTTGGAATAATAATTCATTTTAGTTTCAAAAATAAGTTTTTTAACAAGGACACATTGATCAACGTAGGATTGACGATGAATCTGAAGACCAGAGCGACGAAATTGTCTTTCTAGATTTCGACGAATTGTCTTATTTTTTCCAATGTTTTCAGTATACCAGGGGGCTTTGGGACGCTGGGAGATAGTCTTGGTAAGTAGGGGAGCGTGGTTGTTTAGGATTGACGACAGCACATCATCATATTGATTACATAGATCTGTTAAATCAGACATAGGAGATTGACATAAGGACGAATTAATAATATCATGACAAAAAACATCAAGATTTATAGAGCGTATTTTACGGCAACAGACAACTTTTTTGGGATTGGGTATTTTGTTGATATTCAGGTTACAGTGAACAGCATAGTGATCTGATATGACAGGATCATGAACCGATACGTTGAATGCAGTTGTCTCATCAGACCTTGTGATGATAAGATCTAGAACATGATCGTTTCTGTGAGTGGGAATCGTGACATTATGAACGGTAAGATTAAAATAGTGTAGAATATCCAGAAATTTTGATGCCATACTATCAGAATTATCTTCTACATGAAAGTTGAAGTCGCCAGATATAAAAAGTTCACCAGGTGAAGAAATTACACTTTCTAGAAATGATGGGAATTCATTAAAGAATAAAGTGTGCGTGAGGCCGTTATTTGATGAAGGTGGCGGTCGGTAGACAATTACAATATGTGTGATAGATGGGGTGCTATGAAGCATTGCTTCCATAACTTCAAAGGATCGAAAAGATGAAGATTTAAGATGTTCCATTTTAAAGATTTTCTTGTAGAGTAACCCAATACCACCGCCAATGCGATTTAAACGAGGAATGTGATTAAAAAACATCCCAGTTGGACAAAGGTCACGAATGATAAAATCTGAATTGTTATCACTATCAGGTTTCAACCAAGTTTCTGTAAGAGCAAGAACATCAATTTCTCTGTCCACTACATAATCTTTAATTTGTAAGGTTTTTCCATTTATAGATCTTGCGTTCAGTATACAGAAATTAAGTGGGTTGGAAGCCAACGGCTGAGAAGGAGAGCATTTGATTTTTATCAGATTGTTTAGATTAGAACCATGAGTACGACCAAGACTGAACGTTGGGTTATGATCACGTGGACGATGAACAGTTTGAATTTTAAAAAATCTGGAGGAGGAATTGACCGATTTTCCAGCACGAGTACGACGGGTTTTGAGAAATCCTTCACTTTTTAAGGAAATGTAAAGGTCAGGCGGAAGGGAATATTTAGAACGTAAGTTGAAAAGTTGTTGTCTTGAATATACAACTTTAGCAGCAGGGAGGTTTAAACTTGGATGACCGTTGGCGTTGACAAGATTTGAAGGCGGTTGGTTTGAATTAGTATCAGATTCAGGACCAGGATTACATTGTATATCCATACAGACAGTAAGGTCCATCCAGAATATAGAGCGAGGAAGAGCCAGAGTTATTGATCCATGTTTTAATGTTTTACAGACAGGAGTAGAAAGTTTAAAATTCGATTGAAATAATACACGTTTGAATTGTTGACGGATGTTGATGAAGAAACATAATTCAGAATAAATCTCCTGAGAATCAATGGAAATCCAGAATATACATCGCTTTTCCAGGGAAAGGTGTTTAGAAACACATTTTTTCCCAAAACCAAAAGAATCAACAGTAGAGAAGGACAAAATAATTAAAAATATACGGAGCGCGAAATTCGAGAAGGCAGCCATATCGGCGCTAACATATCAACAGATCTGGACAAGACATCGCTGCTTTGCTGAAGCTGCGCTGAGGAAGGACGAGCGTTGTAGCTCGTTAATGACTGTTCATTTCGATGACCAGATATAGCCATAATATCCCGATTTTCCAGACCTGCATTGGACCACAGGGTAATTGCGGCGGCTCTCGCACAATGGTTGGTGTATTTCATTGACAGCCGCGCTTCCTCGCTGATTTCTTTCATCATAACCGCCAATTTGTTTACGCCAAGCGCCAAGCGGGCGATTTTCGTACCAAATTGAGTCGTCTGGAGACCACTTTCGCTTTGGAAACTGGTAGAATGCTGTACACATCGGGTTGAGCTTAGATATGTACAACTGTAAAGCGTTGAAGCCATCACTTGGGTCGTCGGATGCTTTATACATCCTGCCTTCCTTCTCAAAACTTTCGGTGTCGCCAATTCCACCTGGATGATTCTTTGACGACTCGTCGTGGGTCATGGTCGCATACGGTCGATTATTTTCATCCACAAGAAGCTTAAAACTGGAAGCTGTTAGGTTTCGTTGGCCTTCTCGCCCTCTTCGGCACCAGTATAGAGTTGTGTGAAACCAAACGTTTCTCAAAAGACCAAGAGGAGTCGAAGGGGAGATTACGGGATGGACTTTTAGCTTATGCAGATCTGGCGTCGTTATGCAAGGTTTGTGCTCTACGTTTTGTTTACCCTGTTGCTTTAAATTTCTAATTTTTGCGTCGAGCATCATGTTCGACTTCTTGAAAACTGGGTTTTTAGAAAACTTTATTCCCCTGTTGTAAGGGGGGAAATTGAGATGGCGTTCAATTCCGCTTCGCAGGTTTAAAAGTGTTGATTTTCCGTAGTCTTCTCCTTCTTTGTTTCTGACTTCTGCATACAAGACTCTCAGGTATTTGTCAAGTTCTTCGTCGGTTTGCTCATGAAGCTCTTTTTCAATTTTTCTTTCTAGAGCCCATTCTGAAAGAAAAGTACTTTCAATTAAGAAACTGAACTCGTACCCTTGACAGCCTTTAAAGTCCAAAACAAACTCACCTTTGTAAACCGATATAGCGTACACGGTGTTGTATTTCGTCCTTTTAGACTGTGCAGCTTCTAATAAATTG
This sequence comes from Paragorgia papillata, assembly GCA_035771165.1. Taxonomy (NCBI): domain Eukaryota; kingdom Metazoa; phylum Cnidaria; class Anthozoa; order Scleralcyonacea; family Coralliidae; genus Paragorgia; species Paragorgia papillata. The sequence goes on from JAWNZC010000123.1 coordinate 1,058,669, forward strand.
TCCAATTCGTTGGTTTCTAGACTAGCAAAACGTTCTCGTTTTTCTCCTTGTTGACTGCCACAGGGCTCATTTGTATTTGACATATTTTATTTAGTTTTTAAAAAAACTTTTGCGGACGGTCATTTTAACTTTACAAACGGCGGGAAATTGCCATGTTTACATACAGTTATAGAAACACAGCTTTCGGCCAATCAGCGCACAGGACGTATACATGTTATTTTATAAAAACAGACTTGGACTAGATATTGTGCCATGTTGCCACAGAACAATGGCTGATTATTGTAGAACAATTGCTGTCCATTGTTCCAATGCAAAATGGCACAATGCATGGTCACACCAAGCCTGGTTGTGAAATGCCCAAGTCGCAATAAGCCAGTTCGTAATCTCGACTGCGCATCAAAATGACGCTTTCTGAGTCGGGATAAAACTTATTTCACTTGATAACATCAGGGCCTCAACTAAGGCCTCAAGATTCATTTGTAGTTTCATTTACACTTCCCAATTTGCTATACTGAATTCCTCAGCCTGATGTTATAATTGAAATAAGTTTTATCCCGACGCAGAACGCGTCATTTTGATGCGCAGTCGAGATTACAAACTATACTTTATACTGTATTGCTTTACCTAAAAACATTCTCATATAAACTCATGAAAAACGCTTACTTGTTCCATCTCAGTTAGCTCCTTAATGTATAAACAGCCCCTAAATTTGTAAAATATGTAATACACAAAATTACGCCCGCAAGTACTGTAGTACCTTCAAGCTGTTCTATTATGTCCTTGATACTTGTTCCACACTCAAAGCAGAATTTATGCCTCCAGAGAAATAGTTCAGTTGAGCAGAATGGACATGTGATTTTCTTGAGGTCTCTCGTTTCACCTGTACAAACCAAGGTGCAGCAAAAGGAATTACATTAATTGTATATACTTGGATAGACAGTTCACTATTCACAGTACACACCCGCAGGGGCGTAAACTCGGGGAGCAGTGGGGGCATGTGACCCCAACTTTGTCGTAAAGTGCCCTTTTTATAATACAACATGAGCCCCAAGTGTCCTTATGAAGCTCTACCCCCCCCCCCCCCCTCCCCCCAAACAAGGGCATCCTTTTGAAGCTGTGACCCTCCAACATCAACTTGTTTCCTACGCCACTGCACACCCACTATTAAAGTGCCTATGACACGAAAATTAAGTCGGTAAGTAAAAAAACAAAAAACTGGCAAACTCCACACAAAGTAGGCATAGTGCTGTTGTTGACTCACTAGCAAGTCTGTTTGTCATTGCTTACTGAAATTCGCCTATTGCTCTGTTTTTGAGATATTTCTCCACAAAATTGTGAATCCAGAGTTCTGTATCCATACCAAGTAGCGAAGCTATAAGTGTCATGTTATGCAAATTTAAAATAATCTAGGCATAGCTACGGTTGGAAGCTTTTCAAATTTAAATTATCTACAATATTCAGGGCCTGTTTTTATGGAGGCAAGTTACTCGGTCAGCCAAGTTATCTGGTTTGCTGGGATAAACTTTGCATTCTGTTTATATATGGAAGCGAGTTACCTGGTGGGTTGTAATATTTTAGATGATTATCATCAACGGAAGTGACATAAAGCAACAAATATAGAAAATTTATCCCGCTATGTCGCGTTACCCGGGGAAAAGTGTTTATATGGGGAAATGTTTATTCCATCCCTGCCGAGATCCTGGCTGCCAGTGCCGAGTTCTTGCCAGGGCAAGTTACCTATCTGTCTCATAAACACTGTGGTGGGAAAAACATGCAATGTTTGCTCTACCGACTGGGAACCACTGACCTATATATAATGGACCGCGCACGTCACTGGGAGAATTGAAGCCAGCGGCCGCCATTCTTACGGTGCTAAAATATTCGAATTCCTTAATTTTACCGTGCCAAGTTCGACGTCAAAAAGACGTTGTTATTATCCGTAAACGTGCTGTTCTTGATATCAACAGAAACAACACGTATTCAAGACATTATAAATACACAATAATTTGTCATCACTTACAAGACATCCAAAGGATCTCAAAACAAAGCTGAAAATTCGAAGGATTTCTGCATTCGGTTTTTGAAATTAACATGGTGTGACTTCCCGAGATCACTGGTCCAGCCGTATTCACTCCCAGATTGGAAAAGTATACAGTTGATGTAAAATATTTAAGCCGAAATTGAACATGGTCTGCATGTCTATGAGCAGAAATTGTGAAGGTAAGTCTCATTTTTTTCTATCAGAAAAATAGCGTATGTTCTTTGGTAAATATTTGAATTTCCAAGCAACCACATGGACAAAAGTGAATATTCAGAACATTTTAGGCAACCTTTCTCTCGATTTTATTTGTCGTAGCAAAAGAAAGGCACTATAAACTCGTGTTTAAAAACAAATAAAATTTGGCAATTGAACGATGGCCATGATGTGTACACTTGGACGTCTTCGCGCCGTTTATTTTGTATTGCTATGTTGAATAAATGCAACAAAAGGATTAAAAGTACTTTTAAAACTACCTGTAAGTCAGTATTTAATAAAATTGGGATCCAAATATCCTGTTATTTTTTTATAAACGGATTGTTAATGAATTATCAATATAATATGTTCTAGAATGACCCGAGCCTGACGACAGAAAAAGACAATACAGACCATGGAGACCGGCTTCGCAAAAAATTATTAGGACACGCAGATACAGTAATTCTAGCTTTTATCATAGTTTTATATCAAAGTTGGAAAACGAATTGTATCTGTAATATAAAAGTGTATCTTTAATAAATCAAGTACAATCTCTAAGTTTGAGGTAGCCTTAATAGGACACTGTTATTAATACAAAAATTATTTCGCACCTTCGCCAACCCTTATTCAGTAGTTGAAAACTGACCCATATGCACAGTGTATATGAAAGGTCAGTGATCGTGAACAGTTTATTTGGAAGAGTACTGTTAACTTTCCATATTTCATTATATTATTCACATGTACTACTCAAAATTTTCAAATAGGGTTAATATAGTATATTATTTATCAAAGATTGTGTAAGTACTGTATTCTAGTTTTATTTATTGCATTTTCATCTATATTTGACCTGCATGTTGATATTATTTTCAACAATTATTTTAAGAGGCAGGGCTAATTAATTAGACAAATATGCCTATTGATTACACGTGTATATAACCTATATATATATATATATATATATATATATATGTACTATTTACAGAATGAGTGGCCGTTCTGTATCGGGGTATACAGACACGAGGCGAAGCCGAGTGCCTGTATCCCGATACAGAACGGACACGAATTCTGTAAATGACTTCTAAAACGATCCGATTTGGTTAGTTCATTGGCGTAGTAATTTTTCTAAAAAAACGTTGTCTAAGTCGAGAAAATCAAAGCTAAAACTTATGTAAATCAAGAGGAATCTGTATCACGTATACAGACACTCATTAAACATGGATTTTCTTTGTGTTTTCCTCATGAATTATTAATGAGTTTTAGAAATATATATATATATATATATATATATATATATATATATATATATATATATATAGTGGTTGTGCTAGTGAGTGTTATTAAAAGGTGTTAAAAACTTAATGGTTTGCAATATTTATTTATATAAAAACAAGTTATTAAACACAAACAAACAAATCAAAATTTGTATATAAAATGTGCTCTTGATATAAAACAGAGGTACTACAGTACAGTAGATAATGACATTATAAGGAGTAGCACAAATAATAGGTGTAGAAATTGGGGATGGAGGATGCAAGGGTTTAAGTTTCACCCTCTTTCAAAGCTCCCTAAAAACCAGGCAAATGCCAGACAGTTCTTTTAAGTCTTGTATTTAAATATGGAAAAATATATAACCCCTCTTTATTACTTGTGAAATGTTCATTGAGAATCCTTTGAAGACTCTGAATTTCTACACCCATACCCAACACACCTTTGCATATTGCACTGACCACTCCTACATTTAATATAACCTGACAGTTCAACATGATGGTGGTAAGTAAGCTAGGGCCTATTTACAAGGAGGTAGGGTTACCCTAGCACCAGGGTTACCGTAGTTTTCATACATTTCTTGTTTGTCGTGTGGGTAACCCTATCATGCCACTAGGGTTACCCTAGTAGCAGCCGGGTTATTTTTGTCCTTGTAAACGTGTTTGGTAGAGATAATTCACCTACCTGGAAAAACTTGTTACTAGCTCCAGGCTTCTTGCACTGATTATTGGTATAACCATGTCTATATAAAGTTGACCTGGGCAGCAGGGTGACCCTACCTGTGAAATTTTGCTTGTAAACCCAGGCTAACTTTGACCCGGGTGCAAGGGTAATGTTTTACCTCTTTAATTGTATAAAGCAGGCCCTAAGGGCTAAGACTGCAGTTCATGGTTGTGTTTTGTCTATATTTATACATTTTCCTTCTCACCAATGAGCTAGAAAGTACTATATTTGGCAATAAGGAGACTCGCTTCATGTCTGTACTTGGTAAATGTTTGTGACAGTACTAAGGAAGCTAGAAAAGTGACTAGAAAGAAGCTAGTGCAAATCAATCTGATTGCAGTGCTTGATATAAGGGTTTGTTTCAAGTTTTTATATCGTATTTAATAGATTAAAGTTTTATAAATCAGTACTAAATATAATGAAATATGGAAAGTTAACTATACTGCAAATAACAAAACTCTTCCAAATAAACAGTTCACGATCACTGACCTTTCATATACACTGCATGTGCATATGGGTCAGTTTTCAACTGCTGAATAAGGGTTGGCGAAGGTGCGAAATAATTTTCGTATTAATAACAGTGTCCTATCAAGGCTACCTCAAATTTAGAGATTGTACTTGATTTATTAAAGATACAGTTTTATTATTAAAGTTATAAGCATCAAAGGCCATGCAATGTTGTCAATAAGGCTACTGATACTGTAGGCCAAATTTTCTTAAATACAATAGTCAATACAAAAAAGTAGATTTTTCCCCGTCAAAAGTATTTTTAACTTACAAACAATACCAAAAATTTTGTCACTGCAATAAACAAAGTAATTCGTTTTCCAACTTTGATATAAAACTATGATAAAAGCTAGAATTACTGTATCTGTGTGTCCTAATAATTTTTTGCGAAGCCGGTCTCCATGGTCTGTATTGTCTTTCTCTGTCGCCAGGCTCGGGTCATTCTAGAACATATTATATTGATAATTCATTAACAATCCGTTTATAAGAAAATAACAGGATATTTGGATGCCAATTTGATTAAATATTGACTTACAGGTAGTTTTAAAAGTACTTTTGATCCTTTTGTTGCATTTATTCAACATAGCAATACAAAATAAACGGCGCGAAGACGTCCAAGTGTACACATCATGGCCATCGTTCAATTGCCAAATTTTATTTATTTTTAAACACGAGTTTATAGTGCCTTTCTTTTGCTACGACAAATAAAATCGAGAGAAAGGTTGCCTAAAATGTTCTGAATATTCACTTTTGTCCATGTGGTGTGCTTGGAAATCCAAATATTTACCAAAGAACATACGCTATTTTTCTGATAGAAAAAAATGAGACTTACCTTCACAATTTCTGCTCATGGACATGCAGACCATGTTTTACATCAACTGTATACTTTTCCAATCTGCGAGTGAATACGGCTGGACCAGTTATCTCGGGAAATCACACCATGTTAATTTCAAAAACCGAATGCAGAAATCCTTCGAATTTTCAGCTTTGTTTTGAGATCCTTTGGATGTCTTGTAAGTGATGACAAATTATTGTCTATTTATAATGTTTTGAATACGTGTTGTTTCTGTTGATATCAAAAACAGCACGCTTACGGATAATAACGTCTTTTTGACGTCGAACATGGCACGGTAAAATTAAGGAATTCGAATATTTTAGCACCGTAAGATGGCGGCCGCTGGCTTCAATTATACTTCACACTTTCCGGTCGAAATGTATGGAATACTTACGGTAGTCACTAGAATACCTACGGTAGTCATATTCCATACATTTCTCCCTTCAAGTATAATAATCAGAATTATACGAGCGCGCCGCTTTGCGGCGCTTGCATAATTCAAATTATCCCAGTGACGTGCGCGGTCCATTATATATACTCCCTCCCCCCCTTTTTCCATTCGTTGTTTCTTTTCCTATACTGTAGTTAGTCCCAGTTTCCATCTCGTCAGTCCAATGAGTTGACAGTACGTTGTCGTCACTCACTATCCTCTCATACCTCACTGCTCTTCCATATATTGGAACATATTGATCAATATATCTAAAGTTTTCACTGCTTAAATAAAGGTTTAAGAGACGCAATACCAAAAACACACTGAAAAGTCCCTGAGAGCCAGAAATTCGGTTCCGACCGTGACGTCACACAGTAAACTCGCACCAGGTCCATAATGCACGGTCACAGTTATAGAGATACCAACTTCGGAGCACTGTTAATGGGTGGGGATTTAATATTTTTGAGAAAAAATTTCAGGAAACATTTTCTTTACCTAAGTTATTTAAATATGTAAAGATCCCACAGGCCATAGACGCATTTGTCTATGTGCCTATAAGTATAGGTAATAGTATGGTTTCGAGTGCAATTTGGAAAAAACATGCACAAGTGAGTTTTTCAAAGACTATCAAATTTCCAAATTGCACGAGAAACCATACTATTACTTATTAATAATATACAAGAAAATGTGCGAGACAATTATAAGACGAACATCCGGTGATCAAGAAAACTTGATCTTCCGGTCGTGTTTTAATTGGTTTACACAAAGTCACGCGACATGCGTCTTAAAATATTTACAACAGTTGTTCATTTCAAACGAGCAATGGAAATAACTAGTATCGTACAGTCAAAACATTAAACAACTTGGATTTATAACACTCAAAAACGAAAATATCCAGTTCAAATAGTTCATCAGTTAGTCGGAATCGCTGTCGATCATGAAAGTGCGACGCCGCTTTTGTCCTTGAGCTTGTACATCATCAGACGGCTTCGACATGACAGTAAAGCTAACTTGGCAGTTATGGAAAGTGTTTGAATTAAACATCTGATGTTGGCTTTCTTGTCTAACCATTGCACTGTTGAAACACGAGTTGTTAAAGGCCATATTTGTTTGACTTGTATCTTGTTGAGAGACGTCAAGTCCATACGGACGACGTAATGTAGAACTAGTCGAGGCAGAACTTTGTTGCTGTTGGCAGACGATGTTAGACGCTGCGGTCAATACAGATTGCACGTTGCTGGAATTGCTTCGACAAGATATTTTTGTAGAGAGATCTCGTTGCTCAACTTCATCTCCTTCGTCGTAGTCGTCAAGGGACTGTAGGTTTCGATGGCCAGTAACCTTAACAATGGAGGACCGTTCAACGTTGCATTTTTTTAACTTGTTGACAAGGGTCTTCCGAGCGCTGTGGTTTGTCAATTTCTTGCTGCTACTTTCCAGAGAAGTGCCAGCAACGATTCGCTTCATCATTTCATTGATACGATTCGTACCCATCGGTTGTGCTTTATACCAAACTTCGTCCTTGGATTTGTAGTTGATGGAAAGGTAAAAGGAGCCTGTGGTTCGTAAATGATTTGGTCGGTGCGACAAGTACTCTTTAAACAGCGAGACAGGGCATCTTTCTCCTCCAGTGGCAAACATTTTTGGTGAAAAATCCCGGGATTTCTTCGATAATCCTCCGCCTCTCGTTTTGGTCAGGCCTTCAGCGAATTCGACATATTCACGACCGTTGTCGTCTTTGCGAAGCGAGAAGTCGTCGACAGCCATACTGTGGTGTTCTTGGCGGCCACGTAAACCGAAGTACTGGGTGAGTGTCCACCAAATTGTATTCACTAGGCTTTCTGGTGTTTTGTTCCCTAGTTTGCCAACTCTCCACAGCTCCTCTTCGTCTTCCTCGGACAAACTTCTTGCCTTGTTTTGACGCTTTCCTTTCCCCTCTTCGCGAAGTCGTCTTGCTTTACCTTCGAGGACTTGTTTGGACAAGCTGAATTCTCTGTCACGAATTAAGGAGGTTTTAAAATTATGCTCCTTTAGATAGCGGTCGAGAGCTGCAATCATTACGCGAAGACTGTCCGGTTCGTAGTCTTCCCCGTCCTTGTTTCTTACTTCGGCGTAAAATTGTTGAAGTGCCGTGTCCAACTCGCTCACTTCGTACTTCTCAATTTCCCCTGAATATCCGCGTTGTTCTGCCCAGCTCTTAAAAACATTGACCCAGAAACCAGTGCTTATAGCTGTATTTTTGTTTTTGGCGTTATTTTGTAGCTCCTGTATCAAAGACGGTTCAGCATTTGCAAATCTCTGGTCACCGCTAAAACCCACCATATTTTTTTGTTTACCAAAAAGTTAAAAAACTTTGTATTTTGATTTTTGGAGGAAATTTTGCTTCATTGTGATTGGCTAGTTTCTCTTTTTCAGCCAATCAGATGAATTTGTTACAGATTTTTGCACTGTTGTTACAGATTTTTGCACTGCTGTTTGGGATTAAATGCACTGAAACCAACCAATCACAGTCGAGTAACATTTTCTTGTATATTATTAGTGCCTATAAACTCAAATAAGATATTACTGATATGGATTTTATATAAAGTGAATAGTTGAATGCCAAAATATTTTCTGACTTGAACTTTTATTTGTTGTTATATTGAAAAAAAATTGATTAAATTGATTGAAAAAATTATTCAAGAAGTATTCAAGTTCTCGTGTAACAGAACATTGTGTATGCAAATTATGCCCACATAGATGTCAGTCTCATTACAATTTTGGAAATACAAACCTCAATATAACAACAAATAAAAGTTCAAATGAAATAATATTTTGGCATTCAACTATACACATTCGGGTATGCGGGTGCTGTGTTAAACGAGCACTTCAGGGTAAGGTCGTCCCTGCCTTGCATAGACCACCTGGAACATCAGAAAGTAAGGGATTGCTTGTTGGGGTGAAGTACGGTGGGGACTTTGACTCTGGGCTGTTTCAGTAACCGTGAAGGCCCATCAAGAACTCCGAAAATTCTGAATGGTCTCTGGGAATAGAGGATATCCGCTGGGAAAGGGTATCCCCGAATGGTTAGGCTAGAACCAATAGCACGGAAAAGCAACTAGCATAGGTACGGTCCAATATACCGGTTGTAGTGGAGTGGCGACCCAACATAGAACTAGCTAAAACTGAAAAAAAATCATGATGGTACAACTCAGTAGGGGGCAGTGTCCAGCCCAGCACAAGAAGGACGCTCCCGGTCGACGACGACTGGGATTGTATCAAAGTCGCCAACCCCATTCCGACAAGCCTGTAGTGTATATGACGTCGTTAAGGTTAATGTGACTTCGAGGAATGGGTTTAGGATAGGAACGTGGAACGTGAGAAGTTTGAATGGAGACGGGAAGATAGAGATTCTGGATGATAAGTATAAGGATGGACCTAAGAACGAGACTGTGCAACTCGGGAGGAAAAGAGCGTAGGAAGGGGGTGGGACTCTGGATCAGTCCAAGATGGAAGAATTCGCTGAAGGTGTTTACAGCTGTAAACGAGAGGCTGGTTGTAGGAAAGCTGGTAATGAAGGGGTGTTGTATGTGTGTTGTTACATGTTATGCACCGACAAGCGATCAGGCTGAGGACCAGGTTGATTTCCTTGAAAGAGTGAAGCTAATTGTGAAGGAGCACCATCGCAAACAAGAACAACTCGTTATACTGAGGAGCTGGGGACTCCGAACACATTGGCAATTTTGGCTTTGGGAAGAGAAACTTACCAGGAGAGGTACTATTAGAAGCATGTGAAGTAATGGACGTAAGGGTAAACAACACGTGTTTCTAGAATAGAGAGGCGAGGAAGGTGACGTGGATATCGTGTGATGGGAGAACAAGAAACATGATAGATTATGTGTTGACGGGCAAGGGAGCATTGTTCGTAAAAAATTGTAGGGCGTATCCGGGAATCGACCTCGAGTCGGACCATCACTTGGTTGTAGCTGATTGCGGAAGACTTCGAACGATAAAGGGGATAAGAAAAGGCAAGTCGACATTTGATAGGGACGTCCTGAGATCAGAGCAGGGTCAGCTGGTTTTCAGACGAAATATAGAGGAATCCAAACTTGGAGGTCAGGAGCTCATAGCTTCCCTACCGGCAATGGCATTGGATGTCGCGGTGAAAAAAAGACCTAGGGTTTCAAAACCGTACGTGACTAAGGAAACGTTGGAATTGGTTCAGAGAAAACAAGAGATTGGGAATCCCAAGGGGAGGAAATCGAGAGAGTACAAGGACCCCAGCAACGAAGTCAAGAAAAGATGTGTAGAGAAGAGAAGGAGAACGAACGGTTGAACGAACAATGTGCTGATATCGATGAGATGGATAGGAGAAACCAGAGCAAGGCAATGTTCGCGGCAGTAAAGAGAATGACGGGACAGAAGCGTGAGAGACGATTAAATGGGATAAGGGACAAGGAGGGAAATCTGCTGACAGATGACGTGGAGATACCCTGGGTGCCAGACGTTCTTCCACGCTCGTAGGGACAATGGGGATACGGGAGGACGCCAGGCGGTAAATTCGCAAGGCGTGCGGGAAGAACCTCTGGAACACCGAGCCGTTTCTCTGATCGCGCCGAGCCAATGAAAAGGTTACGTTCCAAAATCTGGACGCAAGACGTTGATTGGTCAAGCGAAGGATTATTTTTTAACAATAACTTTCATTGGCTATCGCACATCTCTATTAATAACACTCATATTAAACATCGTCTAGAAGATGCAGTCATCAGCAGTGATTTCCTTGTATATATATACTAGTATTCTCTCTCTGTTTTGGAGCCGAATCTTTCACTTCACGTTGATATACAACTTACACTTTTTTTGGAATGCTTTTGCTCTCTCGCGAGGATTTTTTTGATTGCGTGGGAAAGTCTTGACTCGTTACGAGCTCAACGAGCATCAAAGCGACTACCTCTTATAAATACTTTAGCTTCATTCCGAGCTTCATTCAGCGACGAGACGTCTTCGTCATTGAAAATATATATAACAAACAACAAGATAGCATCGTTGAAATATATCCTGTAAGTATGTTGTTAGAAATCTATAAGCTTTCATTTGAAGTAATAGTTCAAGTCGTTCAAGTTCCTGCGTATCTGAAATTCTATAACCGACTTCATGTGAGACGTACCAATGTGAGACGTTAAGTAAATAAATATTTATTTATTATTGAGTGAACATTTTGGACATTTGAAAAAGTTCCATATAACCCAGAAACATAAGCCATACATCAAAGGGAAGCTTATGAAATTTCTAACAACATACGTACAAGATAGCGTTCAACAATGCATAGTTTGGAAGTTATAACTGTCTGAGTGTCTGCATGACAAGTAACAGACGGCGGATTTGAAAGTTTATAGTGAATATCGGGCAGCGTCACGTCGCCCGAACTAAAATCAAACCAGTTTTATTAAATTTGAGCAATTTTTAGTGGTCTAATGTATAGAAGACTGTCGAGACGAGAGCATTATTACTTGCTTGAGAAATACAAAATAGAATTGACTCTGGATTGTTAAAATATCATTAACCCGTACGGCCCTCGGGTACGGGGTTTCAAATTTCAAATCAAAACAGTAAAACACGGCTCGGTGTTCCAGAGGTTTTTCGCGCTCGCCTTCCGGGTTGGCCCCTCCCACTTTACCGCCTGGCTTCCTCGTGTGTCCCCGTTATCCCCCACGAGCGTCGAAAAACCTCTGGCACCCAGGGTAACGTGGAGATTGATCGCAGATGGGAGGAATATATGGCAGAACTGTACCGGAGCGATTTTGACAATGGGTTGAATGATAGAGACAGAGATGTAAGAAAAGACAATCCAGAAGTGTTGAGGTGTGAAGTGGAGGACGTCATGCGAAGGATGAAGAATGGAAAATCAGAAGATGCAGACGGTTTGGTTGCGGAACTGCTGAAGTACGGTGGTGAGAAGGTGGTCGATGCAGCACACGAAGGCGTAAATGAAGTATGGAGAAGTGGAGTGGTGCCGACTAGTTGGAAAAGAAGCGAGTTTGTGGCGTTACCAAAACCAGGCAAATCAAAGTTGGAATGCGGTGGACACCTTTTACAGAGACAGCCTCTTAAATTTCGCGGGAAAACAGAGCTGCTTGCAATTTTCATCGCTAAATATCTTAATGAATTTTGCTTTAAACGAAATAAACTTTTCAAAACCTTTCAGCATTTGGCTTAAGGCAGCTAATTACGAAAAAAAATTTTTTTTGTATTTTTAAATTTATATGGTGTAACGTAACCTTAAGGTGGCTCCCTACGGTAATTTCAACAGGGGACTGGTGACTAGAAATAGTATCGCTACGCATGCGTAAATAGCGATCTTGTCGATTCGAAATTCTATGACCGCGTCGACATCGATGTTAGATTGTAGACGTTTTCTTCGGTGAATTTTGCTAAAATTTTGTAAATAATTAGCTTATAAAAACTTCTAAAGTATATATAATTTTAAAAAATTTTCATAAGACAGAACTTTTTTAAATCGATAATTTTTATAGCGAAAAATCTGTCCATACAACCGTCTCTGATTTTGTGCATGGACATTCTCCACAACAGTACCTATCATCTCAGTAATTTTTTAAAAATTTCACCAAAGCAAACTGAAGACATGCCACTTCAATTATGCAATATTTGAAAATATACCAAAGTTCCAACGTCATTATTACCATGGGGGAAGGGGGTACAGTCCCCTAGTTGGCTTGCATATGTAAAACTATTCAGCAAACTACAGTATTTAAGCAACCAAGAATAACAAAAACCGTGCCAATAACAAGACATTCTCTTAACAAATTTAGCAAGTTAACGACCATCTTTAGTTAGTAGCGTCTATACTACAACATATTTGCTTCATACTAAATGCAAACAAGAAGTGTTTATTTGTTTCTGGACTTTCCAAATCTAATTTAAAAAGTTTAGAAATATACAAAGTCAAAGTCTTCAGTGCAAATCTACTTTTGTCCATCGATCGTGGTATTGTTGTTGATCGAATATTTGTATTAAAGTACAACCTCAACAAGGACAGCAGATTCAAATATGCTGTTTGAATATCAAATCAACAGACACAACAATTAAATTTCCACAAATCCCAAACGTGTGGACAAGAAACATAAATGCACTATGCTGGACGGCAAATAAATTTCAATAATGAACAGCATTCGAATATTAAGTGTACCGCAGTAGTTGGGTATCGATAGTGGGTTTCTGTTTATGATCGTTCATCGCCTTCAGCTTCATTTCTGGTGAATGACGGCAACAAATATGAAATATCCAGCAAATGTCGTAAATCAGTGTAGTTTTTTGAAATATAACTGATTTACTGCTCAAATTTAACTATACAAGACTTGCAACAACCTTCTATGTTTATGAGAACCGAATCAACAGCTCCCCCCAGGACGGGCGAAGTTCAAATTATCCATGTGACCAAATACTCCAACAATCTTGGAGTATTTTGGAATCACATAACCAGCCTTTGCCAGGATCTTCTCCTCTCACCATTTTGAAAGCAGAGAAGGCCCTGGGTACAAGCTTGGCAGTGGTGTAGCATGACCATTCTGAGTGGGAGGGGTTGGGTTTGCTCTATTGCCTCTTCACTTTACCAACCAACTAAATTTATGATCAATTTACTGACACTGTCTGTTTTACCAACAAGTTTTCTAAAAAGTGTCACACCCCCTACCCCACACACCTGCACGCTATGCCCCTACTATCAAGACCTTGGTATTTTCATGTAATGCCATCAGCAAAATAATTTTTCAATTACAAAAACATGTATGGGCATGCTTTATGATGGGCATGCTTCATGAACGCCGAAAAAGGTTTTGAACCACAGATTAAACTTGTTGAATAAAATTAAAATTTTAATATACAATAAAAAGTTGGACCCTTCAGGGTTTTACAGCCATGAACCTGTATCCAACTGTAGAAGAATTAGCACCAATATATGCACACTATTTCACAATCCTAAAATTAAGAGAAATTCGATCCCCTTGAAGAAAGATAAATATCTCTGTCGCATTGCATTGCTTTCGCTTTCAATTTTGAACATTTCCATTCAAACCAAACGCTTTTATATTCACTTTAACGCTTAAAACTACCGTCTCCCGTCCCATAAACCGACGATAGAGCCACACTAAACCACAGACAAAGACCACAGACAAAGACAATACAGTCATTATTAAACCATGCATATAAATTTTCAGAAACGCAAGCCCAAATGCTTGCTCACTTGCATTATAAACACGAGAACAACACTACCTTCTATTAAAGACGTTGTTGTTTCGCCAGAATTTCTGAGAAGTCCCTCAGGGCCTTCGTGTTCTTGAAGAGCTTCTTGGGAAGCCATACTAGTTGAATTTTGGACATTGACAGAGCTTTCTTGGCCGACAAGAACTGATTCCTCAACGGAACTGGTTTGTTCTTGGCCATCTTGGGCAGTGGTCCCCGCCGCTTCGTCCGCCTCGCTTTCTTCCATGGATGAACGTTTAGCCAACGACTTCTACATTGAAATGCTTCGCATTCGATGTGGTCTCTGCTCTTTAAACTCTCGAATGAACGACGAGTTAAAAACGAAAGTAATTCGCACCTTTGTCATGTGTCATTCCCTGGAAATTGCATGGTTCCTGGAACCGATTTATAATCAAATCACGCGCGCTTAGGTTATTTTTAGATTTCACGAGTTAATCCCGCGCATAACTCGCGTCCTGCATATAGCCCATCAGCACTTAGAATAGAATAGAATAGAATGGAATAAAACTTTATTTCACGAGGGAAAAGACGTATTAACCAAAAAGGTTATCTAACATACGGCCCTCAAAATATAACAATAATTACAAAATGATATATTAAACAGAATACATTATATATACATACAGGGAAAAAATAATACTATAGTTAGTTAGAAATACATTTACAATTCAATAGAAATTTACAGTTTAAGCAAAACAAATCTTCTAGATGGTCAATACAAGTACGTTTATCAAGAAAGTAATAACGGAGTTTGTTTTTAGTGGTAGTTATTCTTAATATTATAGGAATATCAGTAGTACTTGCTGATGACATGGCGAGTTGCTTATATTTATTGTCTAAGGAGTTAAAAAGAATCGAAGCCAGGCGCCGGCGGCGTGGCTCTCAAATAGGGCCCGGGAAATGATATGCTAGGGGCCCACTTTTAGGGGGGGGGGGTGTAAAATTGGGGTGTGGAAACAGCTACCAATAAAAAAGGATAAATTGTAAATGAGAATGCAGAAACTTTATATTCATTAAGCTAAAAACCTAGAAGAAACTGTATTTAGTGTGATTACATAATGGCATGTGCGTCTCTAATATTTACTCTAATATTTACTCTGATGGTGGAAATAGTTTGTTCGGGTTGATTTGAGCTAGAGAACACTTCGTTGACTTTCGATACTGCATCGCCATCAATTTTCTCAAGTTCATCATTTGAAGTTGGCAGAATTCCTAACGTGTTAGCTGTTGTTAGCTCGTCACCTGGGCCAAGCGGAGGTGGGATTTCTACACAAAATGTCACTAGGTCAGACTTATTTATTTCGTCATTGCGCATTTTCAACGAGCACGTAAACAAGACTCGTCATTTTCGATAATCTGTCATTCTGTCTTAACTTCCAATAGCGTAATAGTGTAATAGCGCACGAGATGAAATTCACACATATGTCAGATGATTGAAATTTGAAATTCTACCCGGCATTTGGGCGGAAACTACCGAAGAGTGTTGCGCCCGCGGCACAACTTCGCTCAGGTTTCATACAAATTATATACCGTAATAACCGTATAGCGCTATATAGAAACTTAGAAATTTAAAAACGAATGAAACAATAATATATTTGCGGTTCCTATCAAGTTTTTGAGTAAATACGCAAAAGAAAGTTGGTGTAGACCGCCGTAATGTATTTAAGAATTTGAAGTTTTCTATTTGCGCGAGCGCAGGTGGCGGTCGGCCCGAACTTAAGTGCCTAACAAAGCTTAACTCAAGCGCTTCAACATTAGATTACCCAAATTGAAAAATCAATTTAATAACTGTATCAGTATATCACTAAACATACTTTTAGTCTTTAACCAATATGTAGTAATAAAGATACAAATAAATAAGTTGCCGAGCTGTTGTAAGGTAAGCCTTTAGCCATGGGCATAATTTATTATAAATTACCTGTTGAGACTGTTGTTTCATTGGCTTTGAAGAAGGACGTTAGCGGTTTCACATTCTTTGAGCTTTCAAATAAGAGCTTTGTTTCTTGTTCTCGTCGCTTTTGAGACCCACTTTTATGTTTTATCTTAGGAAGAACATTCCCAGAATCACGCGTACTATGCGCTCTTTTGTCAGCCATTTACAGTCAATGACTACGGCATATTTATGGCTTCAATACGCGCAAATGCGCAATGAAATAATGTGAACTCTGTTACTCAGACCGGAAGTATATGCTTGATGGGTACCGCAGGGCTCGTGGGCCTAGCTGGCCAATAGTTGGAGCCATGACTTAGCATAGTTACTCGTCAGTGAAATATAATTGGCAACCTGCAGGGCCTCCAGCACTGAGCACACAGCAGTTTTAAATTTCACAACTATACACGTTTACGCGCAAACGCGCTTTCGCACACGACCGAACGCTTTACTCCAGGGCCGTTTTACACATCATCGGGGCTCATCTTTCTTCAAATTTTTAGGGCCCACCAGCTAGAATTCTAGGGGCAAATAGGGCCCACCAGGCTAGAAATCGTTGGGGCCCACCGGGAAATTTCCCGGTCTCCCGGTGGGCCACGCCGCCCCTGAATTTCGAAGCACTGTAGAGAAATGTGCGCTTACCAAAATCAGTACGTGGGTAAGGCAGCTTAAGATCATATAAACAGGCTATAGAACGAGCATGTTGTTTATTGGCAGATAAAAAATTAAACATAAGTTTAAAGGAAGTTGGAGCATCAGGGTTAAGTAATATATTGAATAGTAGAAGAAGCTTCCTTAATTTAATTAGATCAAAAACTGGAATCCATTTAAGCTTGGAAAAAAGAAGAACTTAACAGAAGAGGTGGAATAGTCGGCTTCTAAAATAATACGAGCTGCACGCTTTTGAAGACGAAGAATTCGGAGCAGAAGTGATTTAGAACAATTACCCCAGGTAACAGAGCAGTAAATAATATTAGCATGGACGCAAGAGTTATAAAAACGAAGAGCACATTCTTGAGTTAAAAAAGGTTTAATCCTACGCAGCAATGCTAGCCTACTATTGACAAGATAACATAAGCTGTCAATGTGACTGGCCCAAGTTAAATGGCTGTCTAAATTGACACCAAGTATTTTAGCATGCTGGACTTGTTCGATTTCTTTGTTGTCTAATTTGACCAAAAGAGATTGATCCGAGATAAACCTTAACTTCTGAGAAGAATGTATGAGCATAGCTTTGGTCTTTGAT
This sequence comes from Paragorgia papillata, assembly GCA_035771165.1. Taxonomy (NCBI): domain Eukaryota; kingdom Metazoa; phylum Cnidaria; class Anthozoa; order Scleralcyonacea; family Coralliidae; genus Paragorgia; species Paragorgia papillata. The sequence goes on from JAWNZC010000123.1 coordinate 1,076,098, forward strand.
GTGTTTACTACCATCCTGTTTTGCTTGGCCCAAGCTGAGAGATCATTAGTGACGGCGATGGTGTCAAGTTCTTGGATCTTCTAGAATCTATGGCTCTACGACAACACGTGCGTTAGCCTGGTACCCTGGCCCAATTTCAAAAGAATGTGCGTGAGCCAACGCACGAACTCGGTCACACGCTGGACTTAATCATTACACGTTAGACGGATGATCTACTAGCCACATCACCTTGTGCTGCCAGTATGTTCTCCGATCATATGGTTGTCCACTGCCTATTAAATGCTCCCATGCCACAAACTGTTGTTAAGCAGTTCAGGAAAATAATGTCGATCGATACCGAGCGATTTATAGAAGACATACGTAGTTCCACCCTCTGCCAAGATCCTCCTGACAATCTTGACGCCTTGGTCAGTTGTTATAATAATACCTTGGAAGCATTACTTGAATAGCATGCTCCCTTACAGTCCCGCAACGTCATTTCACGACCACGTGCACCATGGTATAATGATGAGATTCGGCAAGCTAAGCGCGAAAGGAGAAAGTCAGAAAGAAAATGGAGAACCTCCAAGCTGCAGACGGACCTCTTTCAGTTAAAATCTAAAAGGAATCAGGTGCTATTATATTGATGAATGAGGCACGCAAGCAACATTTTACTCAGTTTATTGAGGAGAATCGATCTGATCAGAGGAAGTTGTTTAGAGCCAGCAAGGACTTGCTAAACCTGCATACTGACAAAGCCCTTCCTCCGCACACTGACTCCTACTCTCTAGCAAATCAGATGGGTGAATTCTTTGTCCAGAAGATCGACGCCATCAGATCAAAATTTGATGACATCACCACTGGTAGCAGCTCGCCATCTACGACTGCAGATGCTCCTTGTAGGAATGACATCGTTTTGTCTAACTTTAAGAGCCAATCTGTGGAGGCAGTAAGGGAATTGATTGATTGTTCCAATATGAAACCTTGCGCTCTCGACCCCATACCATCATCGTTACTACCAATGTGTCTTGAAGTATTACTACCAGTGATAACTCGAATGGTGAACCTATCCTTACAATCGGGCTATTTCGCGAATGACTGGAAATCGGCGCTTGTTAACCCACTGCTAAAGAAATCTGGTCTTGACCTTATATTCAAGAACTTTCACCCAATTAATAGCTTACAGTTTGTGTCCAAATTAACTGAGCGCGCTGCAGCGAATCAGATGCATGATCATATCGTGGTCAATAAACTATTCCCATGCAGGTCTACAATCTGCCTATCGTAAACACCATATCACAGAAACTGCGCTACTTAAAGTAAAAAACGACGTACTGATGAATATGAATAAAGGTCACGTGACTTTGCTCGTACTATTGGATCTCAGCACTGCTTTCGACACCGTAGACTACGATATACTTCTCCAAAGAATTTCGACATCGTTCGGAGTCAGCAGCATAGCCCTTACATGGTTAAAGTCCTACTTACATGGCAGATCTCAGAGGGTTTCCAATAATGGTACCTCCTCCCGTGCGTTTGACCTGAACTGCGGCGTTCCACGAGGCTCCTGTCTTGGTCCACTATTGTTTTCTATCTACGTTAGCTAGTAAGTTGTTTGATATCGTCAAGGACCATCTGCCGGACGTATATACATACGCTGACGATACACATTTGTATCCGCTTTCCTTCTCTCCCAACTTCGAGATGAGCCAAGCTGAAGCCGTCGCTGCCATGGAAAAATGTGTAAAAGCGATCAGAGGTGGGATGACTGAAGATAAGCTGCTACTTAATGATGACAAAACGGAAGTTTTGCTCATCGGGACACGGCAATAACTAGCGAAAATCTCAGTCAAGAGTTGGAGCATAGTTTGACTCTTGTCTAGATATGAACACCCATATTACGAAGACTTGTAGCAGTGCATTCTTCTACCTTCACAACATAAGGCGTATTAGGAAATATTTAACAAGAGAAATTTAAAGTACCGAAACACTTATACATGCATTTATAACTAGCAGACTTGATTACTGCAATAGCCTGCCTTATGCCTTACCCGAATGCCAAGTCCATAAGCTACAGAGAGTTATGAATGCTTCTGCACGACTAGTTTTTTGCGCCACAATATTCTGTCATATAACACCTTTACTGCTTGAATTACATTGGCTTCCTGTGCGTGCGCGCATTGAATTCAAGTGGTTATTGATCACGTTCAAAATTGTACATGGAATGACTCCGGAATATTTATGTGATTTATTAAGTATAAGTAAACCATCTGTTTACAATCTACGCCGCAATAATGATGGATTAATTTTAGCTACTCCTCCTTGTAAATCTAAGAAGACACTTGGGGATCGTGCTTTTATGCTTGCAGCTCCTAAACTTTGGAATTCTCTTCCGACAAACATAAGAGAATTAGATAACATTACAACTTTTAAAAGTAAGGTTAAGACATTTTTATTCTGCAGAACTTTTTAGTAATATATGATGGATTATTGCTTGCAAGTATATAATTTTAAATTGTAGTTCTCTTTTATTGGTATTACTATTATTATTATATCTATGTATTGTAATGCGCATTTGAATATTTATAGATATTTGCGCAATATAAATATTAAATATTATTATTATTATCGCAGAAGGAGCTAAGGAATCATGGTCTGACACTGAGAATAAAGTGAGAGAGCTACTCTCATCTAAATTGAATATAAACACAGATGATTATACTATTGAAAGGGCTCATCGAGTTGGCCGTGCAAGATCATCTAAACCTCGACCGACTGTTGCTAAATTTCAAAACCACAAGACCCGGCAATTTATTTTGAGTAAGAGAAAGCTCCTCAGCAGTGGGATAATTGCTTTTATTCGCTACGACAAGCTGATATCTTACCCGAATGACCGAAGACCAAATCAAGATGGCTTCACTCAAGCGTTCAACTCAGATCAAGGTTAAAAGAGAACATGATTCAACGTTCGTTAGTTATTTAAATATCATCTAATAAGAAGTAAGTTATTATAGTTTATTCTACTAAATCACAATGTCTTCTATCTTAAAAAATGTTTTACTTTCTATGATTTGGACGATGAAAGCTTTCGTTTAGCTACCTATGAACTTCAAAATGGCCCAATTGACTTTGATCAAAATAGACTTGATACTTTATTTTTTAATACCAAACACCATCTTACTTTAAACAATATCCTGGATCCTGACGAAAATTTACTTGCTGAGTTGAATAAGCTTCCTTGTGAATATTACATCGAGGACCAATTTAATGAAATGCTTAAGACAGAAAATATAAAATTATCTTCTCGGGGAGTTTTTTTCTGTCATACATTTTAATATTCGTAGTGTTACTCGTAACTGGTCACATCTCACTGACCTACTATCTAGTCTTGATGTTCATTTTTCCATTATCGCTGTTACTGAAACTTGGTTAAAAGATTCGAATCAACTATATTTATAGTTGATATTGAAGGTCATAGATTTATATATAAATATAGGGAAAATAGGACTGGCTGTGGTGTTGGACTTTACCTATCTTCTTCTTCTTCTACGCCTTAATCCCTCGCGGGGTCGGCCGCTCTAGTACGCTTACGCCAATAAGCTCTGTCCTGGCATCCTCTTCTCTCAGGTTCAATAACCTCATATCTATCTTTAAGGCATCTCCCCCATCTCATCCTCTGCCTACCAGCCGTTCGTCGACCTTCTATCGGATATCTCCATGCAATCTTTATCGGATTGTCCTCCTCTCTTCTCACCACCTGACCGTACCACTCATTCTAGCTTCTCTAATCTTCTCCGATATTGCCATTACACCAACTGCATCTCATATGTCGTCATTTCTACGTCTCTCTCTCAATGATATTCCATGCATCCATCTCAGCATTCTCATTTCTGTTCTATTCAACTGTTGCTCCTCCTTCTTCCGCAAAGTCCACGTTTCAGATCCATACATTACCACTGGTCTCACCACTGTGGTGTATATCTTCGTTCTCAGTCTCCTAGGCATTTTCTTATCCAACACCACACAGCTCACTTCCCTCCACTTCGCCCATCCGCTCTTTATCCTCTCTCTGACATCTTCCTCAGTTCCTCCCTCTTTACTTATTATTCCTCCTAGATATTTGAACCTTTCCACTTGTTTCAAAATGTTTCGATGTGCGCCTTCTACCTCTATCAGTTCATCTCTTCCTCGTTTTGCACTGACCATCACTTCTGTTTTATCAACATTAACTTTCAGTCCTCCTCTTTCCATGTAGTTCTGCCACTCCACTATCCTTCGCTGTAAGTCTTCCTTTGTTTTTTCCATAATTACCAAATCGTCTGCGTAGAGCAACTCCCAAATGCCTTCCGTGTCAACAACTTCGGTGAGTACATCGAGGACGACCACAAACAGGCCTAGGAAAGGGCTCAAAGCTGAGCCCTGATGCAATCCAACTTCAATCTCAAATTCTTCTGTTTTTCCATACAAGGTGTTAACTCTGGTTCTACTTCCTCTGTACATCTCCTTTACCAGTTTAATCAAAGACTCCGACACTCCCTTCCGTCTCAGTGCCCAGTATACGACCTCCCTTGGGACCCGGTCGTTTGCCTTCTCCAAATCTACAAAAGCGTAGTACATCCGTTTCCTTCTAAATTTCAAAATTCGCGATGATTTACATAGTTGCAGATTCAAGTGTTGCTGAATCTTTGTTTGTTCAGGTAGTTAAACCTCGTGGGAAAAATATCATTGTTGGAGTTATTTACAGACCACCCGACCAGAATCTTGGTTCATTTGTAAGTAGCTTTAATGAGCTAGCTGAAATAATCTCGAGAGAAAACAAACCATGCTACATAATGGGAGATTTTAACATAAATTTGATGAATTATCAGTATCATAATACAACAGGCGAATTCTTGGATGGCATGTTTTCTAACATGCTATACCCTCTTATTACTCGACCCACTAGGATTACAGCACATACTGCCACTTTAATAGACAATATTCTTACGAATTATTCGGATAATCATGTCGTTAATGGGCTCCTTTTTTCGGATATATCTGACCATTTGCCAATTTTTGCCATTTTTTTTGAAAAACAAACTAATTATTCTAATGCATTTGAAACTGTAACTTTTCGAGAAAAAAACTCCAAGAACATTGAAAAGTTTAAAGAAAGTTTATTAAATTTAAATTGGTCCTCGATATAAAATTATAATGATCCAATAAATGCATATTCTAGCTTTCTTACAAAGTATACCAATATTTATAACGATTGTTTTCCATTGAAAAAAATTAGGAAAAGTTCTAAAGTTTTTAAGCCGTGGATTTCCAAAGGCCTTTTGAAGTCCGTAAAGAGGAAAAACAAGCTTTACAAAAAGTTTCTTCATAATCCAAATTCATTAAATGAAAGCATATATAAGAATTACAAATATAGATTAACACCCTCCATTAGAGTTGCCCAACGTTTATATTACGATAATAAGCTTGCTGAAAACAAATCGAATTTGAAAGAAACGTGGAAAATATTAAATAGTATTATAAATAAGAAAAGATCCAAATCAAAGTTGAATACTGTTTTCAACTGCGATGGTAAAGACATTTTAGATCCACTAGAAATTGCTAATAAATTCTGTAAATATTTCAGTAGTTTAGGTCCTAATTTAGCTAAGAAAATTCCAACTTCTTCCGTCACCCCTAAGTCGTTTCTGTCTGGGGAGTTTTTAAATTCAATTTTTCTTGATCGAACGACTGAAAATGAAATAATAGAAATAACGGAAAGTGGTTAAGCCACTGACCATGATAACATTCCAATGTCAATTATAAAATTATCTATGGACTGTATTTCCAAACCATTAACACATATCATTAATTTGTATTTAAACCATGGTATTGTTCCTGACTAAATGAAAATAGCACGTGTATAAATCCATTGTAATATAATTCATATAATTCATATAATCCATATAATTCCATTGTATAAATCTGATGATAAGTCTATCCTAGCAATTATAGGCCAGTCTCTATTTTGTCTGCTTTCTCAATGATTTTAGAAAAAGTATTCTATCGTCGATTATTAAATTATTTGAATAAGCATCACATTCTGTGTGATAAGCAATATGGCTTTAGAAAAGGTCATTCAACTTCGTTTGCTCTTATTGATTTATATGATAAAATTTCGGTGGCAATTGATAGGAAGGAATTTGCTGTTGGAATTTATCTAAGGCTTTTGACACAGTAAATCATACGGTATTCTTTCTGAAAAACTTGAGCACTATGGTATACGTGGCATAGCATTAAGCTGGATAAAAAGCTACTTTTCTAACAGACAGCAATTTCAGAAGTCTGAAATATCCTCTTTCTCGTTATGAAACGAAGTGTATTTATATGTGATATCTCCTCGCAGGAAAGGGATACGTTTCGGGTTTAATACACGTGTTTACTTATAATATGTACACGTTATTATAACTGGCATATACAGGACAAAATATAGTTAAATGCAGTTTAAGTCTAGATCTAACTATTAAGTATAAAGGTAGAATCGTACATATTGATTGTATTTTTGTCGAATTAAACGTGTAATTATTTTGAAGAACGAAATTGAGAAATTTGACACCATTGGCATTGAAAGCTGATAAACAAGCGGAAAATACGGATATTCTAGACAAATGTTTGCTTACGCCAAGTTTCTGCCGAAATCTGGTGATTTGGCCGCTTATTAAGAACCAAAATTTCAAGATAATACCTCTTCAACCAACATTCTGGACTGCGTTTGTTGTTATCGCAGTATCCCACTATACAGCGAGGCGTTTGGTCTCTGCTAAAATCGACAAACAGCCGCGTCCCGTGTCTGCCACAATGGCGCAGTGACGGACCCCTCAGTTGAGGAAACTTTCGTATTATAGCGTTTCTACGCCTTGGTTATCAGCAATAATGGTCTAAAGTCAAAGAACGAACATACCAGCTCACAGGAAAGTGATGCAAACAACGATTAAAGACGAATTCGACAAAAACTGAAGCGATATCGTTCTCGCTTTGCGAGTTTCGCCATGATTTTAACAAGGATAAATAGGCATGGCCGCACGCTCGCCCCAATGGTTTTGCACCCCTTGCAATATGGCGAAATAAACCTTGAACTCCCCTATTCCTGTGGACCTTGCTCTCGACGTTGTTGACAAAAAACTACAGAACGATGACAATCTATGAAACAGAACTGGTTTATCCGTTGAAAATATCATCAAACTATTGGAATTTATTTTAAATCACAGTTTTTTCGTTATACAAACAACAGTATATTACAAACAAATCTTTGGTTGCGCAATGGGATCACCTGCAAGCGCTATTATCGCAAATCTCATAATGCAGTTCGTTGAAGAGAAAGCAATCGAAACAGCTCCAATCCCTCCGAAGTGGTGGTATAGATTTGTCGACGACAGCCACTCGTGTTCTACGCCTTTGGGTAAAACAAACGAAACTATTAAAACACGTACAAGCTGTCTTGAAGGAGAATGGTTACAACATGCGATTTCGAAATAGTTGCAGACGAATTACAAACAATGAAATACGGACTGAAACCAGACAGAATAATACCGAGGAATTCTTTGCGACATTGCCATATATCCAGGGGGTCTCTGACAAGTTATCCAGAATACTAAGAAACGAAGGACTCAAAGTAGCATACAAACCTGTTCGTGTACTATTGTCACAGATATTTACCAAACCCAAAGACAAAAGAGATAAAGAACAAATGACTGGCGTTGTATACAAGTTACCTTGCAAAGACTGTGATTTCGTGTATTATGAGCAAATACAGGTGTCACTTAAGACAAGATCTAAAGAACACCAAAAAGCCTGTTTTGAAAATGACCTTAATTCTAAAGTTGGCTCAGCACGCGAACAAAGCGTCACATTCTTGAAACTTTGATGATTGTGGACAAAGAAAATGATTGGCATAAAAGAGCTTTCCTTGAGGCTTGGCATTCAATTGCCGATCGAAAAGCAAGAAATGAACACATGCAAATACCATCTATGTATAAATCCCTGATGACTTCTTCGTCCTTGTATAATATTTTCAAAACTTGATTATTGTATGCTAAGTTTTTACCTTTTAAACTATAAATATGCCTAACAGAACGGTTAGTTTTCTAGTCGAAACGTCTTGTATTTTAATCTGTTTAGTCAGCAATGCATGACAAACAACATAGTATACAAGCATCTATTTCCATAAGCAACACGAACATCACTAAGCAATACATTGGCATGAGAGCAAGTACATTTAAAGAGCGATATCGTAACCATACTAAATCTTTCCAGAATAAAAAGTATTCAAACGAGACGGAACTTTCGAAATACATTTGGAATCTAAAAGAAAAAAAACAAAGTTTCGACATAACCTGGTCTATACTAAAACACTCAATTTCTTACACGGGAGGATAAAAAAGATGCAATTTATGTTTGGACGAAAAACATTTCGTCATGAAGGCAGACAAACAATTTTTACTAAACAAAAGATCAGAAATAGTTTCGACCTGTCGGCACAAAAACAGATTTCGGATCAACAACCTAAACAATATATCAAAGGAATGCGCGCAACGTTTCGATGCCCACACCCACGCTCCAAAGGAATGCGCCGGACGTTTCGACGCCCACACCCACGCCCCAACCAACGCATTTAAGCAGCCCACTAACCGATATTTTTCAGTCGCCTGATGATCCCGTTTAGGGTGAAACCTCTGGTAGCGAGGACTTTAAGGTAACTATACTTCATGCCTTATATATATATATATATATAGTTCAATCTACAGACACGGTGTTTCGCTGTACAACAGCTCATCAGTGTAGCTTGGAACAATCTGAATGAATTTCATCAATTACTTATACACATGCGATCGTCGGTGACAACCGCATGTGGGACAGCATCGGTGAAGTACATTCAGATAGCGTGAAGTGCGCATGGGCCCAGAGTGCTCAAACTTCCACAAGGGTAGTGAGCGTTGCATTATCGCTAATAGGTACCCACGGCAACTTCACAGAGTGCTCAACAACACCGAAGTGAAGGAGCGTACATAGTTCAATCTACAGACACGGTGTTTCGCTGTACAACAGCTCATCAGTGTAGCTTGGAACAATCTGAATGAATTTCATCAATTACTTATACACATGCGATCGTCGGTGACAACCGCATGTGGGACAGCATCGGTGAAGTACATTCAGATAGCGTGAAGTGCGCATGGGCCCAGAGTGCTCAAACTTCCACAAGGGTAGTGAGCGTTTGCATTATCGCTAATAGGTACCCACGGCAACTTCACAGAGTGCTCAACAACACCGAAGTGAAGGAGCGTACATAGTTCAATCTACAGACACGGTGTTTCGCTGTACAACAGCTCATCAGTGTAGCTTGGAACAATCTGAATGAATTTCATCAATTACTTATACACATGCGACCGTCGGTGACAACCGCATGTGGGACAGCATCGGTGAAGTACATTCAGATAGCGTGAAGTGCGCATGGGCCCAGAGTGCTCAAACTTCCACAAGGGTAGTGAGCGTTGCACAGATATACACAGATTCTTTTAATAATGTTTCAGCAGAAAACATGACATGTTTATTTTGGGCGATGCCACGGATCATTGGTTTTGGTAATATATATATATAGTTAATGTTTGGTCTAACCCATGCCAAACACAGGCACAACCCCTAAGCATTTTGTTCCATGGTGAAATGGCGGAGAAAATATGTTGACATTGGAGAATTGGCATCGTGACTCTCTTCATGAGGCGGTATTAGGGGGTTCGGGTGCGGACGGTATAGTCGGGCAACCGGAAATACCGCCTGCGCAAAAACCATGTGTTTTTGAATGGTCCGTCCGCTGGGTGACGGAGAATTCTGATTGGTCAGAATATTGATTTTTGATTTCAGGAGTTATCATATTAAATAAAACTTGCCAAAGAAACTTGCTCGTGTTAACGGGTCAACAATTTTCCCTTGACAAATCGCCCTTGACAAGTTTTATTTGCCAGTGTGAACGGACAATTTTTTACTTGTCATATTTTCCTTGACATGTCATATACACGGGCAATTTTCGCGATATGACAAGTTTTCCTTGACAGAAAAAGCTGGCATGCCAGATTTTCAACAAGGACTTGTCAAGGAAAAACTTGTCACATTTCCCCGTACACCGACGGGCAAATAAAACTTGTCAAACTGAAACTTGTCAAGGAAAACTTGCTCGTGTGAATTAGGCTTTACAGACATGAGTGGAAAACTATTGAGGGAATGTATCGAGAAAGTTTTGAATCCTTTAAGCGCGTCGTCACGTCGTTTTAAAGAGTGAACAACTAATTGCAATTGAATATCTATTGCTCGGTAGAGATGTGATTGCAATTTTGCCAACTGGATTTGGTAAAAGTATGATATTTACCGTGTATGCTTTGGCGAAGCATGAGACCGAGGGGTGTATCACTCCAGAAAAAGTGTACGAGATTTTTGGGATTTTCAAAATCCCGTGGGATTTTTGGGGAATTTTTTAGATTTTTTTGGGATTTTTTAGAATTTTTTTTGATGATTTTTTTTGATGATTTTGGTGATTTTCGGAGATTTTTGGTGATTTTTAAAGGTGTACGAGATTTTTTGGAGTGATACACACCTCGCATGAGACGATGAAAATATGGAGGAATTATTAATAACAATATCGAAATATAGTAATACGTTTCTCTCTGACGAAGGGCCTTCGCTCGAAACGTTAGATTCCTACGTTCTCTGTTTCGGCAGTATATATAATCTTACTATATTTCGATTGTTGTTTCAACACTGCCAACACAGCAGCGCCAGATTTAGGACTGTGGAGGCCCCTGGGCTGTCACTGACCAGCACAATATATCAATTCTATTTCTGAACGAGATAATTTTGCTTTACGAACTAATACAACTTCGAAGTCACAATTCCCACACTGAATCAGGTTTACAATAACTTGTCAACTCCATCCATCAATCTGTCATAATCGTCATAGTATACACTTTTAGAAGTGACCCTATATATCATCCATATATATATTGTCTTGTTTTGACTATATTTTGGCTCTCAAGATTTTTTTCATTTCCACAACTATTTTTTCAACTTTCAAGACATTTTTGTGGAGGCCCCCCCCCCCCCCTCTAAACATTATTTTGTGGGGGCCCTGGGCGACCGCCCAGTCCGCCCTGTCCTAAATCCGGCACTGCTACACAGCACGCTACTTTTATTTCACTATTTGGAATTATTAATGATGGCTGTTCTGTACTCGTGGTCTCTCCCTTGAAGAGTACTCATTTATAAACGATCATGAAATCTCTTCTCCTGAATCGCTTAACTAGTTAACTACACAGCAGTTGAACTCTCTGATGAAACATTTGCGGATGCAGTGCGATCACCGCCTCAATTTATTTACAAAGTTCTTAGACGAAATGAAACGCACAAACAACATACTTCATGCATCACTATTATTAGCTCACGTTCGGATTGGTCTTCTTAAACACACATATTCAGTGGGCGGAATTCAAAAACACATTCGTGCATGTAATTAGGTTAGTAAGCGTTCATCATAAAAAGCAACAATACATGCAAGCATTGGGAGCAATGGGCATGTCTGGTCCTTTTGTTGTCCTTGTGTTGAAATGAATAAGGCACTCTCGCCCTCTGGGAGTGACGATTAGGTCACCCTTCCGGCAGTCACTGCAGCCAAACCGGTATAACGTTGTGCTCTGCACTCCTTTGGACCCCAAATACCAAGCACATATAATTAACGCTTCTTGACTAATGCTACAATATATTTAAGAAATAGAAAATGGCCGTCCGTGTTTATACTAGCGCGATGCAAACACGAGAGTGAGTTGGAAGAATTCGAAAGTTTATGCAAGTACTATGTGGACTTTCGAATTCTCCCAGAAAATGCGCATGCCCCTACAAAAATTCGCATATAGGCAACCCCCCCATAAATAGCGCAGCGGAATGTGTTATAAACGGAATATCTCTGAAGAACAAATCAAAAGCAATAGCTGTTGAGTAGTAACTCATTCCTCGTCTGTCGTTATCTAGAATAAAATACCAAAGCCGATTCGGGTAATTGGATTTCATTACGGGATAATTAACAAATTACAATTTATATATAGTAGAGGATGTTCGCTAATTTACCGTAAGAAATATCTATTATTAAAAATACAGTATTTTGTTCATGTCTCTCAAACTTGCAGATTTTGATCGTTTAAGAGCACATGGGCCAGTATCCGGTTATTAGCACATGGGCCAGTATCCGGTTATTAACGCATGCGCTTTCATCCGGCATGGTGCGCTTATATGGGAGTAACCTTGGGGGAACGTAGCTTTATTCAATAACAATAGACAATTCCCGAATTCGCTTCAGTGCCCACGAAACTATGGCCCGAAGTCGAGGTTAGCAATGAGATCGTAAATGCCCATGCCCAGCCTCGATTTCAAGCCGTTGTTCATGCTTACTGAAGCTGATTCTGGAAACGTCAGAGATAAAAGCTTAGAATTTTCAACGGAACCAGCGTCACACCAAACGTTACTCTCAAACCCATAGAAATAAATTGTTTTCTATAAGTATATAGCTAAAGGTGATAACCTCAAATCAAACGACAATACAACTAGTATACATTCAAACTTGATTCTTGTTTCTTATTGGTCAACATATACTCTAGTTAATTCTCAATGTCCGGCAACTGTTGTGTCATTTCCGTCGAATACTTATCAATTGTTGGACGAGTCTGAGCAAAAATCATGACTTGTCAGTGGCAAGCTACTAGTTATTTGCCGATGCCGAAGGCAGAGGAAAATAACTGGTAGCGAGACACTGACAAATCATGATATTTTGCGATAGACGAGTTCAATAACTTGATTTATCATTCGTAAAATAGTCAAAAGTTTGAAATGCTTGAAGTTATAGAGACTGATCGCCATTCTTCTCTCTGTCTTCGGCATACTAAAATCTTCGAGAAACTTTTTGTTGGCACGAGTCTTGCTTTTTATCTCACTAAATCTTCCTTTTACATATTTCTTTTCTGAAGTATATTGTCGTTGGACGCTGACGACGTCACTACCTCAGAGCGCGCGAAAATTACAAAATAGCAAAATGGATTGCAGTACAGATTTGCCTCTGTTGACGAAGACAACTCTTTTCACTACCAATTAGTCCAACTGTTTGGAATGCATGTATATCACCAAATGAAATAATTCATGAATTATCGTAGCCAATCCATTAACGTATACCACATCACATGTATGAGTTTTGATACCCAATGAAAACCTGTAGGAAACTTCCTAGTGAATTGGATCAGATTTCTTAATCTGCATATTGAAATCAATAAAGAAAACACCGCAAATCGCGATGCGGATATTCGTTTGAGAAGCAAGATCAAACACTCGTTTATCGTGTTTCATCAGGGGACCCAAGCACTCGAAAACAATAAAAATCTCGGGGCTATGGCCTTGGTTTTCATTTGTTTTCTCGTGTTTGGAACCCCTGATGAAACACGATAAGCTCGTGTTTGATCAACACGATAAGCTCGTATTTGATCTATTCACTGATCTATTATATAAAACAATTATTGGATTCGGCATGCGCAATCGATATCAAGAATTATCCAGACCTTGGTCGTTATCCGCCTCAGCCTTAAGCAGATAACATTGACATCGGTCTGGATAATTCTTGATATCATGCTCAGCCTCATCCAATAATTGTTTATTATTTTACATATAGTTTTAACAATTAAGCGACTATATTAATATAATTTTAATAATGAAACGGCTAAGTTGAATTTATTACAAACATATTTGATACAGACATATATAATTATTAAATATATATTGGTAATAAGTTCTAATGACAGAAAAAATCTTCGATGCAAAATATCATTCAAAGTGCAATTGAAAAAACGTAACTCTATTCTATGTGGTGCAAGAATGTGAATTGTGAAATATATTTGAATTGTTTTTCTGTTTTTTTTAGTATCATTTATGAGTTCAAAACTAAAAAAACTAAACTAGTTTAACTAAACTTATATATTTGTTATTTATTTTATAAACTAACAGAAAACAAAAGAATTAAGACTGTATTCTTTCATGATAATCTTCACTTTTCTGGCAAGCAATTTTCCATGTCTCAACGGCGTGCTCAAGAAGAATATCTTGCGGAAGATGTTGATCAAGACCTTCGATCATGTCGCTTTGCTTTTCGTCCAGTTTGGCATCAAGGTAATCCGACAAGCTGAAAACAAGAAGAGCATTCTTGGAATATTTCTAATTAGGGGCGATTACATGGACCGCGCTAGCCCGGTGGCGGGATGAGTTTTGAATTGACGTGGATGATTTCAGCCCGAAATTCGCAATTATCAAGTAAATAAGGGCAAAGTTACGTTAGTTTTACTTCAGTTTTACACTAATTAGTCTATTATTTATTTTGTAAGCCCATCGTTAATAAACTGAAGATTGTTATAGTCTCAGCTAACCCACGAAAGCGTCTTCACGAAGACTAATTAATTTATTAAATCTTCGCTATGATCACGAAACACACGAACAACGTTTTGATGTTCTATTTCAGTTCCTTTCAGATGCACTATTTATTCGCACAGTCGAGTAAACGAGCGCGCATCGAAGCGAGTTCAACAGTTTTTCAGCCCGGTTTGCCGGGCTAGTCCGGCTAGCCCGCTTGCCATGTAATCGAAATGTTAAAAAAAACCCGTTTTATATGTAAACGGGCCAGCCGGGTCCATGTAATCACCCCCCTTAGTATATCAACCCACTAGTGCATGTCTACTACAAATTCGGTTTCTGATTGGTGAACTACTAGTAGTCTGTTGATTATAGACTACTAGTATCGTTATCCAATGACAAACTTTCTTATAATTGAATATTCTTATTTTGACCAATCAGAAGCCAGGACATATTCGCGCCACAAGCAAAACCTGGAAATTAGGCCAAACATGGCGTCAGCTATTAGTTTAGACACTAGTGATGAAAACATTGGCCCGAAAGTAATGGAAAATTGTTCAGTTTGACATATTCGAATAAGAAAATGAATTGGCTTATGTCTATGGAATATATCTACGCCATATTTGAAGCAAAGTAATTACAATCTCGTTTTTTTGTGAGCGATTGTTTATCATGTGCCATCGAACTACTCTACCTTTTGAATGGGGAGACTTCTGCAAACAAAAAGGTAAAACTATCTGAAAATTTGGAACAATGTTTGGTAAGACTTTTTACGTTAAAGAAAAGTTGTTTATAGTTGATGCTAAAACAATTAGCCCACTCGCCCTCGTTTTCTACGAGCAGATAGTCACCTCGGCTTCGCCTCGTTGTCTATCAGCTCTTAGTATAATTTCATGGAAAAGAGGCTTTCCAGCTTTCTGATTGGTCCGCTCAGCGGTGAATCTGAGGTGATAGTCACCGCCCAGCGCGGTGACTATTGCATCACAAGAAATTGTTCTTCAAAAGTAGTTTTGGAAAAGAGACTGGTACTTATTCAGCACTGCACTGACTTTACTCGTTTCAGTCTCCCCCTCAGAGTTGTCATTTTGAAGTATGAGATTTTAGAATTTGTTGATTTATTGAACTGTAGATTTTTTTTTTCAAAATGGGGTCTGTAGTTTTTGAGACAAACAAAAGAGCATAATCTGAAAACATTTATCACTGAGATGTTGTACATATCAAATATCGTAAAAACAATACTTTATAAAGGTAAGGAAGTATATTTTCTATAATTCTTCGTATTTTTTATATGTTTTGGCTAGATTTTGGTCGTAGCGATGTGGCGAAAACTTCGCCATGAGTGAAGAACACATTGAACATGAATTAAGTGCAAAAAAGCCGTAACACAGGATCCAAAACACCGGAATAAAGTCTTTTTAGCATATATTTGAATGTATGTACAAGTTCAATTCCAAAGTAGGATGTTGTTTACTCTTTTTTTGAAATTATTTACTGACAAAGACTGTGGCTTGCTAACATCGTCTGTGAATAAACAGAATCACCACTGTTAAAATGAAAGCAGTTGTTTAAAAGTTTTTGTTTCAACGTTATCAGTTTTTTATCAACCTCTGAAATTATACTAAAACAATTAGTCACCTCAGTCTCGGTGACTATCAGTGTATTCATCGATAGTCACCTCGACTTCGGTGACTAATTGTTAATTATAACATAGCTTTGATATAGCAACGTTTTTGATTGGCTGTCGTGCGTGCTCCATAACTCGATGGAGCACGGGAAAAAAGCGCGGGAAAATATTTCAAAACAAAACTGAGTTTTACATTGAAAAATTTACGGCCTTTTATATTATCAAAATACCGAGTCATTTAATTTTATTGAGTAATAAAGAACAACAGACCCAGAAGACATAAACTGGGTCTGGGTAACCGAGTTTAAACTGTCCTTTTGGTTGGATTTTAGTGAACAAAAAAGACTTGGCTACGAAAGTAGAAAAACACAACAACCCAAACGATTCGCCGGCTTGTGAAAGGATTTAATGCTATGTTACAAAAGAAATGGCTCATGGTTTAGTCTGCTCCATCGAGTTATGGATGCACTTGGGAAATTGGGAGAGCACTCAAAAATCTAGAGTTGGTCTCGGCTATGCCTCGACCAACTCTTACGATTTTTTCGTGCTCTCCCAATTTCCCGCGTGCATCCATAACTCGATGGAGCACGCTAAACCATGAGCCATTTCTTAAATAGAAAACTCCGTCTTGTTGTTTAATTGTTGATTACCATACATTCTCGTACCCAGACCCACGCGCTAATGCGTCAAGTGGCTCTGGGAAGCTCTGTAAATGCGAGCGTTCCGATTGACTTTTAGAAACAATGAAAAATTTCAAACAAATTCAACAAAACAGGAATTTCACAATGTACACCCAAGCTGTTTGCCATAAACGTACGTTTGATATAATTTAGACAAACCAAAAAACAGCAATGCACAGCATTTGTATTCGAAAGTATAATGTATTATCTTAATAGTATTAACTCATGTGGCGATTAAAGCTGCGTCGATTGGGAGATTCAGAAAATTCATTTGGGGGTGGAAAGCGACCAGATAAAGAATTGTATAAGGGTTTATTACTCGTCTTCTCGCCCGCCTGCCTTCCTGCCTCGCTCCCGCTTGCTCCTTTTAGCGGAAGAAGAGAATAAGACACTCAGGTTAAGCATCACGAGGGACTTGCCTTCGGCAGAACACCAGATGATGACGATGACGTCAGCCTCAACAACGACGTCTTTTAAACAAAATAATTATTTTTTCGTATATTTTTTTGCGGTACAAGCCGTCCTAAGTGAACTCAGAGAAAAACTCTAAGCTCCAGACGGGACTCGAACCCACAACCTTCCGAATGCCAGCCGGACCTCTAACCATTGAGCCACTGGAACTCAGATGGTGCTTTTCGATACTTATTCGCATGGGTCGCCTGGGAACTAGTCAATCCGTACGTGTGTCACAAGTACTTGTTGGGCAACAAGTCGCAATGTGTCAGTTTATTTTCAGTAAATGTTTTTTGTACTTGTGACACACGTACGGATTGACTAGTTCCCAGGCGTATAAATATCGAAAACAACCTCGGTCTACCATCTGAGTTCCAGTGGCTCAATGGTTAGAGCGTCCGGCTGGCATTCGGAAGGCTGTGGGTTCGAGTCCCGTCTGGAGCTTAGAGTTTTTTCTCTGAGTTTACTTACGACAGCTTGTACAGCAAAAAACATACGAAAAAACTTTACCAACTCAAGCTGAAAACACTAATAACGTACAAAATAATTATTTTTGCAAAACAAAGAGAATGAGTAAATTTTAGTCGCAACAGTATCTCTACACCGTCCTCATCCTTTATACAACGCCCCTTTTAGAACATTTTCACATCTTCAGAACGATGTCAATGGCCAAAAGATGAGAACCGTTGCATAAGTTTGACTTCAATACAAACCATATAGTTAATAGAAAATATACACGGTTTGGAAACCCGGCAAACTTCAAAGCGGTTAACAATCAAGCTACGATTCACGTTGAAAGGTACATGCATGAAGGTGCCAAATCCTTTGTTTTAGGTTTATTAATATTTAAACAGTACGGTTGAGTGATTGAACCCAAATGTTGCAATTGGGCGATTGCTTCATTATACGGAAAACACAATATGTTCAGTAACCACGAAAGTGCAAAAATTTCCATAAACCTGAACAAAAACATAAAACAATGACTTTTGTTGAGCTTCCAAACCATGTATATTTTTCTATTAACTATGTATAAACACTACAATAATTATAATAATAATTTTAATATAATACTTTTTTTAGCTGTACTGGAGCGTTTTTAAGTTATTAAAGTAGTTTCAAAAATCAAGTATTGTAATCAGTTGTCTTTAAATTGTAAAATTTATGTTGTTTTTTAACCGCTGTCGTCGTCCTAGTATAGGGACCTTTAGCAAACATAACGGGAATGTCATAATAACGTCCCTCGTACAAAAGAAATTTACATCTAAAACAAAGACAATGAACAAATCGAAGTCCCAAGAGTATAATCCCAGCACCGTCCTCGTTGTGCATACAACGTCAACTGATGCATCTTAATCACGTATTCAGGACGACCTTAACATATTGAACAGTGAAAGCTGTTGAGTAAATTTGACGTTAACCTATGCGGACAGCATCTTTTAGAGGCTCTAAAGCTTTCTGAAGGTCGAAACATATACATCAAGCTCATGAAATTGCAGTGTCAGTGATGCATGATTTCTTTTAAATGTCGTAATTCAGATTCCTCGCTTCGTTCTAGCTTTGTTTGCAATCTTTGAAAGGTGGGGTTTAATAATGGTTAACGTCAAACTCGCCAAACAACTTTCACTGTGTAATACGTCGTTCTGCGTAAGCTAAGATGCTTTCGTTGGATTTTGCATTGTATGAAGGACGTCATCACTGACGTTTCCGTTGTCTAGCTTTGCTAAATGTCCATAGTATCGTAAGTGCATGGGGTGTTGGTGGCACAGTGGTTAACGCACGTGCCTTTCACTTGTGCCACGTGGGTTCAATGCTGGCTCAGTTCAGTTCAGTTTTACCATGCCCGCATGTGAGAAGAGTGATAATCTCTTTTGAAAGCCTGCAAGCGAGCTAATATACACGCTGAGTGACTGCCATCATTGCTCGGCTTACACTGGAAAAACAATAATTCAATTCACACTTACGGCCAACGCAGCTGTTCGTCCTGGACATGTTTAAGGTAGAGTAGGATTTCCTCCAGCAATTCTCGAACGAATTGGTCCACATTCAGTTTTTGCAGTCCACGACTAACGTTAAAAGTTTGTTCCTTGGTCAGCGGTTTCTTGACGCTTTCGGAAATATCGTCAAATGGATCCTGAAAATAAAACAAAATATACACGTTAGGCATGTACACACGTAAAACCCGTTAAGCCCCATGACCACTGATCTCTATATAAACTGGATAGGGCATTCCCTATGGCTAGCAGTCAAACATTTCGTGCAAGTCGCAGCCATCTTACGTATAGTGGAACATATGCCGCATTGCGGCCTTAGAACTTGTTCCCAATCCCAAAGTTGGCAGGCAACAGTAATCTTCACGTCAGCATGCTCAGATCACAGAATAGATACTCAACCAGGAAACTCCCGTGATTATTTTTATACACATGTGCAATTTTCGTCATTCTTTGACGTCACTCAGCAAGCGTGCACCATTTGCTGTATTTCTGTATTTCACAATTCTTAATTATTCTGCCATATTGGTTGATGGAGGAAAATGGCTAATAACTTCCAACTACGCATTGGTGAAAGACATGGTGTACGTATGTTGTTAACAATTTCATAAGCTTTCATTTCGTGTATAGTTCAAGTTTTTCCGTTATCTGTAATTTTTCAAAATATTCAAAATATTCGTACCATTGTTCGTCAATGGGAAGGGAAATTCTCCCTAATGTTGTAGAATTTTGAATATAGTTCATAAAATATTTAACACAGAAGCTTGGGCTGGATATCAAACAGAAATGATATCTGTATAGAAATTTCAAGTTTCTTTCTTAACGGAAAGTATTTAAAAAAAGAGGAAAACGTTTTTCATTTTGTCTGGCCTGGGTGAATTGCGAAGTTTGTTTTTCCTTTTGCAGTTGCGGTGTTTGCTATTTTATATAACTTTGCAAATACTGTATGTATGAATTTCTGATATATTTTAAACAAAAGCTAATTAAAATACGAAGCTTTGTTTTTTTATATGAAAGAAATTTATACGGTTCTTTTAAAGTTATAGATTAACAACAAACTAGAAGATGACAAATTATATATTTCAATATTCTTTAAATATGTTCAAAAATATGTTCACTAATGTTCACCAAAAACGTTTTCTGCTTCAGTTAGAAAACTACAAACTTTTGCAGAGCTTTATCTTTTAATTAGCTTTTGTTTAAGACATATCCGAAGTTCATACATACAGTATTTGCAAAGTTATATAAAATAGCAAAGTTATATAAAATAGCAAACACCACAATTGCAAAAGGAAAAACAAACTTCACGAATTCACCCAGGCCAGACAAAAATATAGGACGTTTTCCCATTTTTTTTAAATACTTTCCTTTAAGCTAGAAACTTGAAAGTTCTACCACAGATATAATTTTACAGTAGATTCTGTTTACAACATTTGGGAGAAGTTCAGTTCGCATTGACGAGCAATGGTACAAACATTTTAAAAAGTTACAGATAACGCAAAAACCTAAACTATACATCAAATGAAAGCTTATGAAATTGTTAACAACATATGTACACGATGCCTTTAAAAAATACGTAGTTTTGAAATTATAACCCATCTTCTTCTATAAACAAATATGGTGGAATATAAAGAATTGTGAAACCAGCTTCAGGGGGTAAGGCCTGAAACCAAAACGTAGCTTGCTAGCAAAATGGCGCGGCAATTGATTTATCATTTTATAGACATTTTAACAAGTTGCAGATGATGCAGAAACTTGAACTATACAATCACATGAAAGTTTATGAAATTCTAACAACACACATACATATTTCAACAATGCGTCGTTTGGAAGTTATTACTGCTTATTAGCAATCTTTGGCCAGAGGGGTGAAGCCGACGCTTGCTAAGAAAATGCGGGAAAATCACGAATATTTGCTATTCTGTGACGTCACCCCTGACCAAATAGATACGCGACGCAACATGCGCGAGGACACTTACATCAAAGGTGCAGACACGGAGTCGGACTTTCTGGTTGAGTATCTATTCTGTGGTCAGATTAACCAGGGAGACGGAAAAACCGTAAAGCAAACAAGAGGTGGATACCGGTTCAGTTTTCACTGTCCAACAACAAATATAGTCGAAATACGGCAAGTATATACACAACACGTGTCAAAATACGGCAAGTACACAACACGTGTCAAAATACGGCAAGTACACAACACGTGATATTGTTAAGGCATTAAAATTACTATTAAAAGTACAATTTAAGACTTTAAATTAATTCTTCGTATATTTTATAGCTTGTTTTCCAGTTTATGAATCGATTGTGCAGTTTCTTCGTTATCGGCACTGAAGAAAAACAACGAAATTTAAAAGTTTTACAGCTCAGTAATACAAACAAATGCAAGAAATTAGCGTTTTCAACCTCACTGCATGACTACCTAGTATATATTGTGTCATTACTTAAAGAAGATTTAAAGGAATGTAACTCTTTTTGTCTGGTTTCAACTCAGAAAGCTTATGAACTTCAGTGGTTTCACGTCATCATGCAGCTGGCATGCTAAATTCGGCCCCATGTCCATTCAGTTTTAATGAGATCAGTCCCAAGACCAAGCATGATTTGCTACAGTACATCTGTTGTAGGAATTATATATTGGTTAAAAAAGATTCGAGTGTAACCAAACCGGGATCAAAATCAAATCAGACTTTATGTAGCAGAGTAGCCCACTCAGTATAAGATACACTGTTATCCTTAGGGGCCCTGGATCAGTTGCTAAAATGCAACATCAAGTCTTTCGGCTATAGGAATGAAAATCCCAAAAATTACTTAACGCAATATACAAGAGTAACAAAGGTAACCTGGTTATGTCTCGTCAGTTGCCTTGCTCTTTCCAAAGACATCACACGCCACAGTGAAATAATGTGTTTTAGTTGGCAAACTTGCTGAGCCTATACATCGAACAAAAAGTCACGGTTATAATATTAGTTCAAATTTCACGCGGTTTTCTTTGTTATACATTTTCTTTGTTATCTCCCATTCAAACTGAATTGAATTGTCATCATAAATGTACGGTCTTTATCTGTATAAAACCAAGAGAAGTATACAGATAAAGACAAAACCTTGTGATATTCGAACGTCGCGGTATTAAGCCTACACTTGGGAAGTATGTGGCTTAATGCCTCGGTTCTCGGTAATTAACTCTTACTTACCAGAGCGTTAAGCTTGTTAATATAACACCCCACAAAAACAAAACAAACGAAAAACAACAAAAAACAAAAAAACAACCCCCAAAAAACATTTACAGCATTTACGTTATAAGTGAATGTTGTTTACAAAATATTAATTTTTCTTGGATCTAAGAAATGTTTACCTTCGAACTTTTTAAGCCATCTTTGAGCGACATTTTCAAACTGGAATGCAAATATTCGTTGATTAGCATAGTAGGTTTGCCACCAGCTGACGCAAGGAATCCAATGGCAATATGAAGAGATTTGAGGACATCACAAACGTCAGTCAGTTGAGTAAGCTCGTTCAGAATTTGATCTTGAACAGGACGGCTTAGTTCGACCTAAAAAAAGAAAGACATGTAATTACTCCCTACACTAACCTATATAATTTAATTTAATGAGTTTGTCACAGTATTATACAATTATACAATAAATGATTACAATGATAAAAACAAATAACTAACAAGATATAAGAAAGAAACAAAAAAAACAAAAAAAACACAAAAAAAACAACAAAAAAACACAAAAAAAAACCCACTGTATGTGACAGGAGAAAGGAAGAGGACTCACGTCCCAATTGACACCCAACCCCTCAATTATATAAGAAAAATAATAATGTGAATATTATAAAGAAACATATCTATAACTTAACACGCAACTAATTAAAGACTTAAACTAGAGAACTAAGGCATAATTTGAGACAAAGTTGCAACTCATTAAGTGTATCCAGGAGGGATGTAGGTAGATAATTTAGTGCGGTACATTTTATGAAGACTAGACTTAAATAAAGAAACTGTTTCATAGGTTTTCAGATGATGTGGAAGAGTGTTCCACAGTTCGGCTGACCTAATAAAAAAAGATTTCCTAAAGTAATCCTGCTTGTGTTTTATAATTAGATTAAAGGTGTTATCATCATAATTACGTAATTTGTATCCTTTTTCAAAAGTGCATAAGTAATTGTTAATGTTAATAGAAATAAGTCTTTTCCTCTATTTGAATACTAGTATTAAATCAGAGATCTCTCTACGAAATTCTAGTGGAAGGAGATTTGTTTTGACCAATCTGGCAGTGTAAGATAATTCCTGGGGATAGTTCAGAATAAACTTAGTTGCCCGCCGTTGGACATTTTCAATTAATGAGCGATGTTTGATGGTGTATGGTGACCACAGGTTACTGGCATACTCGAGCTTGGGCCTCACAAAGGCGCAATATAATAGTTTTCTACTGCTTGAATCGATGAGGTCACTGCAGAGTCTTTTGATCAGACCAAGAGACCTGTTGGCTTTGGTGACAGTGACTTCGATGTGCCTTGACCAAGATAGATCACTGGACACTGTGATACCAAGATCAGTAATATACGGAACACAGTCTAACGACTGACCAGCTAAACTATAGTATGGCACTTCATTTGATGTTTTCTTCCTTGAAATGTGTAGAAATTTACATTTCGAAGTGTTGAATCCCATTGCCCAGTCAAGACTCCATTTGTGTAGGCAATCGACGTCAGTTTGGAGAAGGTTGCTCGAGTTAGAGAATTCAATAGGCCTGTATAGCTTGGAATCGTCGGCGAAAAGAGCAATTGTTGATTCAGACTGAATGTAATGAATGTAATCTGGAGCGTCGTTAGCATATACGAGGACAGGAGTGGGCCAAGTATGGAGCCTTGTGGCACACCAGACGTAACAGGAAGCCAGTCGGATATATAACTAGAGGGCACTCTAGTGACTGAACACCTCGCCTTCTAGAGACTAAACACCTCCGCCAGCGGATTATTAGAGATGTTTAAAAGAAAACGGGCCATCCTGCAAACCAGGCTAGCTCACACGAGGCTGTATAAATAAAATGCTTGCATGATCGTAATAGAGCAGGCATTATGCAAAAATGTTTGCATGATATAAGGACTATTATCACGCATTTATTTTTTCATTCATTTCTTCTACACGGAAAATCTTGCAAAAATAGTTAACTAAACTTATATATTTGTTATTTATTTTATAAACTAACAGAAAACAAAAGAATTAAGACTGTATTCTTTCATGATAATCTTCACTTTTCTGGCAAGCAATTTTCCACGTCTCAACGGCGTGCTCATGCAAGAAGAATATCTTGCGGAAGATGTTGATCGAGACCTTCGATCATGTCGCTTTGCTTTTCGTCCAGTTTGGCATCAAGGTAATCCGACAAGCTGAAATACAAGAAGAGCATTCTTGGAATATTTCTAATTAGGGGCGATTACATGGACCGCGCTAGCCCGGTAAGCCGGGATGGGTTTTGGATTGACGTGGATGATTTCAGGCCGGAATTCGCAATTATCAAGTAAATAAGGGCAAAGTTACGTTAGTTTTACTTCAGTTTTACACTATAATTAGTCTATTAATAAGCTGAAGATTGTTACAGTCTTAGCTAACCCACGAAAGCGTCTTCACGAAGAATAATTAATTTATTATGTCTTCGCTATAATCACGAAACACACGAACAACGTTTTGATGTTCTATTTCAGTTCCTTTCAGATGCACTATTTATTCACACAGTCGAGTAAACGAACGCGTATCGAAGCGAGTCCAACAGTTTTTCAGCCAGGTTTGCCGGGCTAGTCCGACTACTAGTATCGTTATCCAATGACAAACTTTCTTATAAATGAATATTCGTATTTTGACCAATCAGAAGACACGACACATTCACGCCACAAGCAAAACCTGGAAACTAGGCCAAACATGGCGCGCCTGCCTGCCTCGCTCCCGCTTGCTCCTTTTAGCGGAAGAAGAGAATAAGACACTCAGGTTAAGCATCACGAGGGACTTGCCTTCGGCAGAGCACCAGATGATGACGATGACGTCAGCCTCAACAACGACGTCTTTTAAACAAAATAATTATTTTTTTCGTATGTTTTTTGCAATACAAGCTGTCATAAGTAAACTCAGAGAAAAACTCTGAGCTCCAGACGGTACTGGAACCCACAACCTTCCGAATGCCAGCCGGACGCTCTAACCATTGAGCCACAGGAACTCAGATGGTGCTTTTCGATACTTATTCGCCTGGGTCGCATGGGAACTAGTCAATCCGTACGTGTGTCACAAGTACTTGTTGGGCAACAAGTCGCAATGTTTATTTTCAGTAAATGTTTTTTGTACTTGTGACACACGTACGGATTGACTAGTTCCCAGGTATATAAATATCGAAAACAACCTCGGTCTACCATCTGAGTTCCAGTGGCTCAATGGTTAGAGCGTCCGTCTGGCATTCGGAAGGTTGTCATCATCAGGGCAGTTTGAAATATTAAGGATAATTAAGTATTTATATATACATGGTTCAAATATTATATTACAAACGGTCAAAATAGTACAATTAGAGTATGATTATAACAATTAGATTAGTCATAAGTTAGAACAAAGAAAGAGGTACTGAACTTATGTTTGCGTTAAGGACGGGGTTAAGTTTAGAAATTAGAAGACTTTCCCTCAGTAAGAGTTCAAATTTAGAAGTGTAAGAAGCCGTAAGTATTTTAAAATCAGAAGGAGCAACAGGATGATCAGTTTTGAGCTTGAACGCTTCTTTCCAGTCAATGGCGAAACACCCATATGTTCTGAGATACGTGTGTGAATGTGTCGGGGTGGTTGTCCGACATACAATGCACCACAGCATTGACACTTGTACGAGTACACAACATGTGATCTCAGTCCAAAGGGAATTCGGTCCTTGAAAGGAAAGAAGTTTGAGAGGCGAACAGAAGGATGAAATACAAAACGGAAATTAAGTTGCGGATATGCAGAAGAGAGTAGTCTGCGGAGTTGGGTTCGTATCACTAGACCATAGGAACCAGTAAAAGGAAGAGAAAAATACAGAACTTGTTCAGAGCAAGAGTGAATACTATGGCTGGTAGAAAATATTTTATCTAAAAAAGCCAATTTATATCAGCCTATAGCAAATATAAATTTAAGTTAATGAGACAAAAACGTCTGAGCAAGATGTAAAGCTGCGTAAAGACCTTGTAAATCGGTAGGGGTCCGGACAAAGATCAATTTCTCAGCTGTCAACAACTCAAATAAACCCCAGACGGGTATAACGGTCAGTCTTTCCAACCAGCATGACTCCGCCCTTGTAGACCACAAGGCAATGAATAGTCTAACCAATGGAAACGGTATTTCCTCTTTTTCGCGGGAAAATCTGCCAATCAAATTTCACCTAGCCGTCCTTATAAGACTTCAACACGCACCATATGAACCATTGTGATCAAGAGCTTTACACAATAAGCTACGTGTAAGCTCGGCAAAGCGAACAAATTATTTTAAAAACGCTTCTGTGAGGATAAGCCTCCCGTTAGACCCCAAAAAAATTTGCACGACGGACAAGGAGCTGCGTCAAACGCTACCGGCACCAACAACGATAGTAAGCCGTCGATCATTCGTCAACGATGTGCAGAAAAAGGTCTACCCGACCATGGCCGTCGAAACACATTGATCGCTAGATTGCAACGACATGCGTCAACGAACAACGATGCAACCGAAACCGCTACCATGCACGGCCGATGTTCCATCAACTAGCGTCGAGACGCCATCTACACCTCCGAGCGAAAGTCCTTTACTGAACGACGTCCAGTTGGCCCAAATACAATGTATCGTCGCGAAGAGTATTCCAGAATCGGTGAATGAGATAGTTACCAACGCCGCTCGCGCTGCCGTTCAAGCCATGACAAGCTCGTCTGGTCCAGTGGTCCCGAACGAACCGCTACAATCCGCAGAATTTATGGCAGATAACCGCACTGAGACGATCGCCCTAACCACCGAGACGCTGCACACATCTCCACCAATTCTTCGAGCCGACAGTAAATTATCTCCCATATGGACAGTCATTCGACGATGTACCAGCCACATGATACGTGAAGCAAATTCAGTCGGGTGAGTTTTTTGAACTGTCTAAACGTTTGCCGAAGAATCATTTATTATACAACAGACGAAGAGTCCGTTATGTTAACGCTTGAGAACTCTGTGATTAAAGTTAAGAGATCCACCCAACCCAGCACGAATATCGCAGAGATCGAACAGTGAACGACTGCCTTCACTACGTACATGAGCGTTTTTACGCATGAATTCCCAAATAGAGCGCAGGAGTTCTTATCATCATTCGCCACGCTGCGCAATGCCACAGAGGGTTGGGTTGGTGCATGTATGACTTCAAGTTTCGTCGGAAAGCTGCGTTAAACAAATTTCTAAATTGGTCAGAAATAGATTTGCAGCAACTTCAATATGACCGGAATCTATAAAAGAAACCCGTGTACGTACCGCCATATTTGTAACCGCTGCGACAGCGCACACGCTGGATGTCATTGTTCAGTCTATATATCAAAGACCGCGAACAGACGAAGACCGTTCATCCAATAGCCAGCGCAATCCCAACATAGCTAAATGCTAATAATGTCTGTAAAAATGTTATACCAACACCTATCGTAGTTACTACTAAACTAGAAGACACATTAGCTGGGCATCCAGACCCACAGTTCGTTTCACAATTGTGTGACAATTTAAGATATGGGGCCCGAATAGGATTCGATGGACAGCGAACCCCTAGATTTTCAAAAAATTAGCCTACCGCCTTTACCCATCCAAACATTGTCACTTCAAATTTGGAAAAAGAGTTCTCTCTTGGCCGCTCGGCTGGTCCATTCGATACGCCACCGTTTACTAATTTTCAAGTCTCCCCAATTGGTTTAGTACCAAAAAAAAATTCGGCTAAGTTCCGCACGATATTTCGTCTTTCATTTCCAAAATTGGGCACGACAAGCATTAACTCTTGAAGGCATAAAACGTTTCTGACAGGGTTGTTTCCTGGCTAAGACTGACATTGAATCCGCCTTCCGGCTCATTTCAGTTCACCCAGACGACTATGAACTTCTCGGCATGTTTAGGAACGGTAAATATTATTACTATGACAAAGTATTACCTTTCGGTCTAAGGAGCGCTCCATATCTTTTCAACCAGCTTTCTGACGCTATTGAGTGGATCTTACAAAATAAGTGTCACATTTCGTTTGTGTGTCATATTCTTGATGACTTTCTCCTTATTGAGCCATCATCACCTTCACCACCGTATGATAACATTTGTCAACAAAGTTTAACTGCCATGTTGCTTACTTTAAAAAACATTAGCAACCAATAGCCGCTGGTAAAACACAGGGTACCGTAACAGCAATCGAGTTTATGGGCATTATCTTAGACAGTGTCTAATGGAAGCAGGTCTTCCTGCGGATAAAATTGAACGCCTACGGGCAGCTTTCGATCTATTTCAAAACAAACGGTCATGTACTTTAAAAGAACTTCAATCTCTAATAGGCACTCTAAATTTTCAACGAATGATCGAGCTGACGAGAAATATTATAAAGCCGCACCATCATATAAAGCTTAGCGAGGGCTTTTTTTTTTTAAAGATCTCGAGAGGTGGAAACAGTTTATTGTTAACTGGAATGTTGCAAGTTTTCTTATCTTCGTCATGGCAAAACTCAGACTGCCTTGAACTATGTACCGACGCATCTGGGCCAATTTTCAGGGGGAGGGCTGTTCGTCTATGGGGAATACGCATTCTGCGTATTTGTGGGGATGAAGTGCTCCCAAAGGTCACCCTCAACCCCATAGACTCATACGAATTGATGTAATTATAAGAATTAGTCGAAAGTAAGAAATGTCTAACTCGGGGATCTATTACCCCTTGGACATGTAGGATGCCCTTGGGGGTCATTACCCCTTGGGCAAAGTCCAACATGGGGAACTACGACCCCTAGGACATTAGACTAGAGTCCTACTTGGGGATTATTACCCCTAGGACAACTAAGACCGTAACGTTGAGTTGTGAGTACTTCTCCCCGAACCCTTCTCCCACAAAAATATTGCGTGTGTGTCATAGCTGTATTCTTAATTGTCGAAAAATATGCGTATAAGGAGTTGGATCATTAAGGTACGAATACAGTTGTCCAAGAATGGGACTGGATAACCATTAAGAGTGAAAATTTGTTTAAGTTTCTCTAGCTCAGCGTGGAAAGAAACATAAGAAGAACATATATTAAAATAACGAGAGACTAGCGAAAGAATAAGTCCTCTTTTATAAGAGATGGGAATAAAGCTGTCACAGTTAGTTTCTTTCTCACCAGCTCAAAACTGATCATCCTGTTGCTCCTTCTGATTTTAAAATACTTACGGCTTCTTCCACTTCTAAATTTGAACTCTTACTGAGGGATAGTCTTCTAATTTCTAAACTAACCCCGTCATTAACGCAAACATAAGTTCAGTACCTCTTTCTTTGTTCTAACTATTATGACTAATCTAATTGTTATAATCATACTCTTTAACTGACTATCTGAAACATGATATTTTATTTACTTTTTGTTATTATAATCTTAAATCTTTACATTCATTTGTTTCTTTAAATTTTTGAATTTGTTATTGTACTATTTTGACCGTTTGTGATATAATATTTGAACCATGTATATAAATACTTAATTATCCTTAAGACTTCAAACTGCTCTGATGATGTTGCACTTTAAGCAACGAAACCTTAGCTAATTAAAATTTTATGTTTGAAGTTATGTCTTGTCTAAAAGTTATTTGCTGGGCACTTATTTTCATTTACAAACCATATAGTTAATAGAAAATATGCATGGTTTGGAAACCCGGCAAACTTCAAAGCGGATAACAATCAAGCTACGATTCATGTTGAAAGGTACATGAAGGTGCCTAATCCTTCGTACAAAAGAAATTTACATCTAAAACAAAGACAGTGAACAACTCGAAGGCCCAAGAGTATAACACAATTTTGGTATTAAAGGAAATCTACTGGCCTGGATAAAAGATTATCTTAGGGGCTGTTTACATGAGCCGTGCTAGCCCGGTTAACTGGGCTCACACGATTGATTAAGATCTCCCCTTAGTGAGAGAAAACAGTTCACCGTTATTAATGTAGCTAAATCAATCAGACTATGCTGAAGTCACTTATGACATTCCCCAGGGGTCAGTCCTTGGACCGACACTGTTTACTTTGTATACGAGCGACTTACCTGGTGCAGTTGGTTCAGGCTCTGTATATATGTATGCAGACGATGCCACAGTTTATTGTGTTGCACAAACTATTGACGAGGTGACTTCACTGGTCAATAAAGACCTTGGCGAGCTAATGGAATGGTGTCAATTAAACTCTCTAACACCTCATCCAAAGAAGTGCGAGGCTATGATAATGCATAGGGGAAATTTTACAGGCCCATTGAATATACTA
The DNA here is from genome assembly GCA_035771165.1 of Paragorgia papillata. Lineage (NCBI taxonomy): Eukaryota > Metazoa > Cnidaria > Anthozoa > Scleralcyonacea > Coralliidae > Paragorgia > Paragorgia papillata. The sequence goes on from JAWNZC010000123.1 coordinate 1,106,746, forward strand.
ACGGTTGGATCACATCAGATAAAGTGGGTGACTCATTCAAGGTTGTTAGGAGTTACGATTGATGACAAATTGACATGGTCTCGACACATATTGGAAACAAAAAAGGGATTCGCTAACAAACTGGACATGATAAAATGTAGCAAATTCTTACCAAGGCAAATGCTCCTAGATTTGTATTTTAAGATTATTTTGCCCTCTATAACATATGCAATGCCAATTTGGGGTGGGTGTACCAATAAGGAAGGCTTTCATTCTTTGGAATCTCTACATTGTAGAGCTGCCAGAGTAATATTTAGTCTATCACGTGATATGCCCTCTATTGATGTCTTAGAGCAGGCTAAATGGGATACACCCATAGTGGAAAGTCGGGCACTTTAACGGGAGATCTCCCGCGGCAGGCAAAGGTCAAAAACTGCTGATGCGGCAAAATCTTGCGGCAGAAAAACTGTAAAATTGAAAGTGCGGCAGAATTCTGCGGCAGAAATAGTTTACAAAATACCTGCGGCAGAATTTGGGTGTAAGATAGCATTTTTGTTTTGCTCTCGTCATGCAAGTTGAAACTGATTGCAATTAAAATTGAACTGAGTATAATGAATTAATTAATCATACATGAAGTACTGAATCTCACCCTCTGCTTGACTGTTGGGCCTTGCTGGCATGCAGGCTCGAAAATTATTCAAATGAAGTAATGAACACCGGCACTGCAGACGTGTTTTTTTTAAAAAGAAGAATTATGGCATCAGAGACATCTTCAGGTATGTTTTGGTTGAGACTTTAACATGATTAAAGGTTTCAACCGAGTGTTTGTTTTTTGAACTTTTAACTTTTTTGTTGATTTTCCGGGCAGATGAATTTTTAATAAGTCTTTTGAGTTTTTGAGTTTTTTGCCTAATTTTTGCCTTTTTTGGGACAGACTTTTGAGGGATTCATTTGGACTTTTCGAGTTTTCGTGTATGAAATATCTACGAAAACAATTATGTAATATATTAATTGCCCGTTGAGTTTTGTAAATTTGTTCTTTGTAAACAAAATAACGCTTACAGTTATACAGTAAAAGACAGGCAGCAAGGCTTCAATGTTTACTGTTTAGTGGTCAGCGGTATTGCGTGTAGTCGTTTGAACTTTTGACTTGTGTCTTGCGGCAGCAATATAATAATATTGCGTTGCGGCATTGCGGCAGGATAGAATGCATGGTCTTGTCAACCTGCGACAGTCTCCTGCGGCAGCCAAAGCGTACTTTCCACTATGGGGATACACTCACTGAAATGTATAAGATAAGACTGGCACAATTAGCTTATAAGATATATAACATTATTTTTTTATTAGTCATGAGCGGGCGGAATCCTAGGCTTTCCTGCAATTTGATTGGCTACGTGAGCTATGGGGATGCAAATGAGTTTTATTATCCAAATGGTTTTGACAACTTCATGTGTAAACAGCGAATTTTAAAAGAAACGCTGGGAAAACGGTATTTCACGATATCTTGGACCGCGGTCCAAAAAGTTATTTTTTTACATTCTGTCATTAAAATTGATCGATTTTCATAACTATTTCGCTTGCCACAGAAAAAATATATTGAACAGAGACTACGGGGATGTATATGATTTTGATTATCCAAATGGTTTTGACAAGTTCATGTGTAAACAGCGAATTTTAAAAGAAACGCTGGGAAAACTGTGACAAAGCAAAATTTACGAGCGATATTTATAAACAAAACAGTTTAAAACGGTAGGAAAAACATACATAAACTTGTGAACCCAGTATTTTGAATCACTAAATGAAACTATATAGAAGTATATATATATATATAAAGTCATACCACGAGAAGATAGAAAAGCTGAAACCTTTTGACACTAATCTGTCTTTCTTCTGTTATCCAACCGCTATAAAACTCACCAAAACCGCAACAATTCTTTACCTTTTAGTCAAATATTTTCCACATGCCAACCTCATCGTGTCATGTCTTTGAAACTTGAAATTACAAATGGCTTACTACAAGCATTTTCGTCTTCAAACTCGAAGAACACACTTTCAATTTTCATACAGTCAGCCAAATATTGAAAGCGACTTTCCAAGCGAACAGCCAAAAACGAGCAAGCGACGAAGAAGAACGACGTAGAATCTTTATCAACTAAACTTTAAAAACACTGACTGCATTTTGACTTCCCTGCGTAACTAGATCTTCAAGTTTTGAATGTTTTTTATCACAAAAAAGGTTCCAAGCTTCCTTGTCAGACTACATGTCGGCAGTTGTTTACGACTGTCGAACGATAAACTTTGGACTTTTGAGTATCACGTGAATGTCATCTCGATTACGCAACTTAATTCAATTATGTTAATTTATCTAATTATGTAACAAAAAAATAAATATGTTATTTACCGTTTAGGTCGGTCCGTATAGAAAAATATTTGCCCTCGGTCTCAAAAATGTCCCTCGGCCTACGGCCTCGGGTCTTTTTTGAGACCTCGGGCAAATATTTTTCTATACGGACCTCCCAGCCGGTAAATAACATATATATATATTACACCACTAAGTGTGACCCATATAATAACAAAATCTAAAAATAAGTATAGTCTCCGTAATGCACATAAAGTAAATGTTCCGCGCTTCAATACATATTATATGAAGAACTCAATCACCTATAGGGGGTCTGTTATCTGGAATGCGATCTCTGCAGACCTTGATGATTCTGTAACAAATGTTACCACCTTTGGTAAAAGGATAAAGAGAGCAAGCATCCTAAGGTTTATAAATTTCGAGGCGGAATCTGTGCAAACTGCACCTAGGCATGAAGATTGTTTTAAATTTTATTGATATGTACAGTATTTTCTTTCTTTTTCCTTGTAATATGATTATTTGGTTGCATTGGGTTGTATGGAGTAGTATTAAATATTTCCCTAGCTATGGACATAATATAACCTGGTGCAACTGATCAGTTTATAGACTTCAATACACGACCCCACAAGCTGTATGCTTTAATTCTAATCGTGTTTAAATAAAATTTATTGTATTGTATTGTATTGTATTGTATTGTATTGTATTGTATTGTATGTAGTATTTAAAACACGAGAATTTGTTGTGAATTATTTTATTTCGATTCGCATAGTTGGGTATGCAAATATATATGGTGTTTGAGTCGATTATGCAACAGTGAAGGCAAGGGTTCCAAAAGGGTTTTTCGAGCAGCAAGAAGTACAGAAGAAGAAAGAAAGTTATTGGAAGACACTATTCCAAAATCAACACGCGATTCCACTACATGGGCGTATAGAATCTTCAGTGAATGGCAGTTGGCCAGGGGAAATAAAGATGCTAGTTTAGAGAGTTGTTCGTTCTCGTTCGACGCGGAGAAAGTACAGCGTTTAGACACAATTCTTACCAGTATGACGGCTGAATCATTGAATTTTTGGCTTTCAAAGTTTATGCAAGAGGTTTGCAAACAAAATGGCAAACGATACCCTGCGAGAACACTTTACAGTATCGTGTGTGGTCTACAGAGGCGTTTGCAAATACAAAATGGCAGTCTAGCGATTTCGTTGCTCGCTAAGGACGAAGTGAGGTATGTTTTATAATTTGTTAAGCAAGATTTATTTATATTGGATTTTAATTAAATAGGGCATATTTTGTGGTATTTTTAATGAATATTATTCAATGATTGCTTTGAAGATTGGCGTTGTTTCGTCAAGTACTGGACGGAGAAATGAAAGTAGCTACGAGTGATGGAGTCGGCAAGACTGCTAAAATGGTGGAAAGAACGCCGATAACAGAGGAAGACGAACGAATTTTATGGGAGAAGGGTCTGCTGGGTGACGATACAGCTAAGTCGTTGATGAATACGATTTATTTTTATAATGGATAGTTATTCGGATTAAGATCTAAAGAGCATAGGGGCTTGAGGTTTTCTAACTTTGGTGTTGACTTAGACTGCGTAACGTATGATGAGAGTGTTTCCAAAACTTATCATGGCGGTCTGAAAGACCTTAAATACAAGCCACGAGTTGTAAGGCATGTTTGTTGCGTAGGGAAAGACGTTAATCACTCCCGATGTATTAGGAAATGTTATGCAAAGTATCTCGATAAGATAAAATATTTAGCAGAGAAACGAGAGGCATTTTATTTCAAGCCTAATTTAGATGTAGAAGTGTACGAGTACTACAACATGGTGGTGGGTGTTAATACGCTAAATGAGATTCTTCCACAGTTATGTGAAAGTGCTGGTTTGAGTAGGAAGACATCTCACTGTCTGAGAGTGACGTGTGCGTCAAGGCTTTTCCAATCGAATATGCAAGAGAAATTAATCCGAGAACGGACAGGGCACAGGTCGAACGCTTTGTTGGGGTATGAGGAAAAAAGCGACGAGCAGGAGTTAAAAGTGAGCAACGTTTTAGGACCACCAGCATCGAATGAAGAAGGCATGACAGAGGGGAAAAGCGAAGAACTGACGGACTTGGATTTGAGTTTGTTTGATTTTGATGTTCCTGACGAAGTGTTAGCTAACATTGCTTTGCCAGAACGAGACGTACCTGAGAGAGCGTGTGGCTCTGTTTTGACTGGTTGTGTGTTTAATAATTGTAATATTAATTTTGGAGGCTTAGGCTCCAGTTGAATGTGTTCGGTGTTTGTGATATAAAATAAATATTTGGTTGGGTGTTATGTTATGAAGTAAATACGATTGCAAAGAAGCGGTAAATTTGCTCCATGTATGAAATGCTAATTAGCATGAACATTATATAAAGTTCGTATACGAATTTTATATAATGTTCATGCTAATTAGTATTCATGGATTTTATCAGGTATAAAAGCCTTGCGCGTGACTAAATACGGAGATGTGATTTGCCAAAAAGCTTATGAATTATTAATGAGTTTTTGAATGTATTGTAATCCTGCCACCGTCCTCGTTGTGCATACAACGTCAATTGCTGCATCTTAATTACGTATTCAGAAATACATAAGCTGTTGGGTGACGTTAACCTATGCGGACAGCATATCTTTTAGAGGCTCTAAAGCTTTCTGAAGGTTGAAACATATACATCAAGCCCATGAAATTGCAGTGTCGGTGATGCATGATTTATTTTATATGTCGTAATTCAGATTCCTCGCTTCGTTCTAGCTTTGTTTGCAATCTTTGAAAGGTGGTGAGTTTGACGTTAAACCATTATTAAACCCCAAAAAAACTTTCACTGTGTAATACGTCGTTCTGCGTAAGCTAAGATGCTTTCGTTGGATTTTACATTGTATGAAAGACGTCATCACTGACGTTTCCGTTGTCTAGCTTTGCTAAATGTCCATAGTATCTTAAGTGTGGTGTTGGTGGCACAGTGGTTAGCGCACGTGCTTTTCATCTGTGCCACGTGAGTCCGATACTGGCTCAGTTCAGTTATCTGATTACAATTTTACCATGGCCGCATGTGACAAGAGTGCTAATTTCTTTTGAAAGCCTGCAAGCGAGCTAATATATACGCTGAGTGACTGCCCGCATTGATTGGCTTACACTGGAAAAACAATAATTCAATTCACAATTACGGCCAACGCAGCTGTTCGTCCTGGACATGTTTAAGGTAGAGTAGGAATTCCTCCACAATTCTCGAACGAATTGGTCCACATTCACTTTTTGCAGTCCACGACAAACGTTAAAAGTTTGTTCCTTGGTCAGCGTTTTTTTGACGCTTTTGGAAATATCGTCAAATGGATCCTGAAAATAAAACAAAATATACACGTTAGGCATGTACACACGTAAAACCCGTTAAGCCTCATGACCAATGATCTCTATATAGGCAAACATTTCGTGCCAGTCGCAGCCATCTTACGTAGTGGAATTTTTGATTGTCGATCCAAACAGCAACCCAATGTCTACCGCTTCTGTTATCTTCGTCCGTTATTCCATACCCAACATGTGGAAAAGAGTTTTTTCGGATTAATATTGGCAGGAAATGTGCCAAGGAAAAAATGTTTTAAATACTTGTTGTTAAATCCAATTTTATTAACATCATCTGTATTTAAAAATTTATTGAGAAAACAATAAAACGAAACCATTTTTTCCTTTTTAGTCTGTGTATTCAGAATACATTCTTCGTAAAACTCTAGTATCTCTTATAGGAATTCTGCTTGATGAAGGTGGTGACGGTAAACGTAGAGGTGTAGCACCAGGTGTACCTCTTGGTGGGGAGGGTAGTAAGCTTCTTAAGTTTTGACCACGTGTTATTCTTGTATTACCCAATCGCACATACATACTTTTTAATTTTGTGTTTCGAAGATATAAACTTTATTCAAACAACATAAATACCAGATTTGGTATATAAGATACATACATATAACATATAAACTAGAGTACGTGCTCAACTATAAACTTTCAAAACTTCTTAAAACATTAAAACAGTATTTAGCTACCAAAGCCATAATTGTTTTATCTTGCATAGCAATGACATACATGAAAAGGTCTTGATAGCTAAATTTAGAAAATGAGTTATTTATTTTACAGAGACTTTCCATAAAATTAACTCTAAGATCGGCGAACTTTGTGTTTCTGCATGACATTAAAAGGTGTTGTTCGTTCCCAATCTCATTTAGGTCACAATGTTTGCATAATCTTTCACTGTATGAAACATTTCCGTATCGACCAGTTTCAACAGGTAGTTTATGAGCTGAAATTCTTAATTTTGTAACCGCTTGACGATGTTTGAAGTTGCGAATTGAAGAAAGATATTTTTCAAAGCCAAAATTTATTTTCAGTTTTTTAAAGACTCTTAATTTGCCATTATTTCCACCTTGTTGAATCTGCTCTTTCCAGTATTCAGTATAAAACTCATGTAATTTATTCCTCAAGTAATGGCAAAAATTTCCTTGTTCTTTGGGTGGTATTACAAAATTTTTAAAATTATTAACTTCTATATTACATAGTTGTAGTAAATATTTTGTAAATAATATTGGTTGTAAATTAGAGTCCATACAGACTCTCGCTGCTTCACCAGCGATCGAGGGTATCTGTAAAAGTTGAGCTTTTGATGCGAAACCAATATTTTGTTATAAGTGTAGCTATTTGTATAATTAGTGGTGCCCTTCCTAGTTCACCATAGACAGCTAAATTTGTAGATTTTGAGTGAACACCCAAGATTCTTTTGCAGAATTTTAGATGTAGTCTTTCTATATCATTTGTTAATTTAAAAATTTTAGTTTTAAACATCGCAAAAGAGTTTATTTTACCCAGTAAGTATGGACCCCAAACTTCGCAGCTATACAGCAAAACGGGAAAAAGAGAATGTTTACAGCAAAAAGAGAAAAGTTTTAAAAGTAATTTTATTGGTATATTCTCCACGTTTGAAAAACTTTTGAATAAACAATGATAGGCACGTATTTCGAATGTAGCTGGCAGGAAGATTGTTTTTCTTTTTAATTCTTTTAGCTAAAGCTCGTAAATGTTATGAGGAGGTTAAATTATATGATTGGGGTTTACTCGCGTTGTGTGTCAAATCGTAGATTAAATCCTCGAAATTTACTTTGACCGTAGTACCTTTAATTTAAAAACCTCCTTCTTCTTCTCTTTTTATTTTTTGTTCTCTTATAAACTTCTGTAAATTATTATGACTTTTTTGTATTAACGTTTCTCTTACTTGACGAATCTCTCTTTGTTTTTCTTGCTCCTCTTCTTCCTCGTCTTCATCGCTGGAATACTTTTATGGGGTGAATTATTATAGCGTTCAAGGATAGTCGGTAAAAACTGTTCGTAATTGAAATCATCAATCAAAGTCAATGCTCTTCTTACCATCGTTTTTAGGGTTTGAATGACTCGTTCGACGCTTTTATTTCACGATTATATGTGTGAAAAACAGTAAATCCATACTTTTTACTAATGGATTTCTTGAAATTCTGTTACTCCGTCACATTGTATTTTTTTCGGGAACGTATCAGATTGGTCTAAGATCATTTGGAACTTTTTTCCAACATTTAAAGCAGTTTTTTTTCCAATAATTTAATCCAACAAAAACGAGAATATCAATACATACAAACCAATATCTATACTGATTATTATAACGTGACAAATCCTTCATTTCCCATTGTTCATTTATATCGTCCACTTCTATCTTTATTCGTCTATATTTTTTTCTATTTTGTTCGTGTTGTTTATAAGAACGAAGTTCATCATGCCATATAAAAGTCTCTCCTTTTAACAATCTTGCTGCTTTCTTTATAAATTCTTCAGAAAACTTGGTTTTTCGTTTACGAGGCATTCTAGCGAAGTAAAAAATGTCTTCGCACACTTTTTACAATTCATTTAACATTCCTTCACGCACCACAATAATAAAATCATATTGTTGATCAGGACACAACTGATCATTTATCCATTCGTTATACTTATAAATACATTCCAGCATAAGTTCACCACTAGATTTTACAATTTGAAAAAATTGTAATAATGCACGATCGTTAATTACACCCAATTTTATCGTCTTTGCAGCACTCACCTCGATGATTTCATTGCCCTTGTCAAGAGGTCTTTTTACACCTTTTTTTGACACTTTTGTTTTTGTCGTTTTGTCAACAGTTGCGTGATAACTTCGAAGCCCTGTCAACATGAAATTGATGTCGTCATCTCTTTTAATAAAGAATTGTGCGAATTCATCCTCCCAATCGTTCTCGCTCTCTTCCATTTCGTTGTCAAGTATGTTGTTGTTAGAGGATGTAGCCATATCTTCGGTACACTCATCATCAAACACCATGTCTGTGTCGGGGATTTCTTTTTTTTGGTATCGAAGGGTCCAACCATTCCACTCGTTGCTTAGGATTACCAGTCGTCGTGGTATTTTTTTCCATTTGGTTTTTTTTTTCAGCCAGTATGAAGAACTCTTGCTCAGGGGATAGTTTGTTCAATTTCACTTTGTTTAAAAATGAAATGATAGAAGAAAGATGATCGAAACTCATCTCAAACGTTGTGTTCAACAAACACTTTTCCCAGGTTTTACTTGTTGGGTAAGATTTGCCCAACACAGATTTTCCGGACAGCTTGTTGTGGTAAATACATAATTTGTGACTAAGATCCTTGTACATTGCAAGGATGGTAGTTGGTAGTTGTCTATTGGAGCTGCCGCGTAGACTTTCGGTTCAACTTTTGGTTTGTTCCCACTCATGATAAAATTGTAAGACTAACTCGTAGATGAAAGAATGAAAATGATGATGATGTTGGTTGAGAATCGCCCCATATATATATATATATATATATATATATATATATATATATATATATATATATACACACCGCGCAATTGAATTATCTTAAACGACGAAAAATTAATTGAGTTTTTGCCATAACTTCGTTTTTATATTTCTTACACGAAAACGTTCTTATACCGTTTTTTAAAATAATATGATAAAAAATAGCCAAAAATAATAAGCACCTCCCGTTATTCTCAAACGGTTTAAATTCTTTGTTTCTTAAAGTGTAGAACAAAATATCTTTTTTTCACATGAGCATCGCACCATTGTGTTATCAATTCGTAATTTTCTTCATGTATTTTTTGTACAATTTCTGACACGTAAAAAAAATTTTCTGTATCAAGAGACGTTTGATTGCAAGACCAGTTTGAAATATAACATTGCTCAACCGTGTTGTAAAACACAATAGAAAAAAAAAATCGAGACAAGGTGTATTTATATTTAAAAAAAAAAATTATTTAAATCTTTCATTTTATGAAACAAGTTCGTCGACATTTCAATAACAAATTTGTAAATATAATGCGTGTGCTTGGAAGAAGGGTGTTGTATTTCTGATCCGCATATCCTGAACATTTAATCATCGGATATCTCATAAAATTCCCACATTGGTTGAAGATAAAAATGAAATTCAATATAGAATTGATCCTTGATGTTGTATTTAAAAAAGTTACAATCAATGCTTAGTTTATAAATGGGTTGATTTAGATCTAACTCGTTGCATCTCTCGGTTGTAGACCTTAGCGATAACATGACGTCACTTTGATTAAATCCATTCTTTGACCAAAATTTCGGTGACGGTGGATCCATTCTTGCTGGAAAATTAACATCGTTTAAAGTGTTGTTGTTTGCTAGCATGATCACACATTAATACTTTTATAAATTTCTTGGTGAGAATATATCCACGTTTGATGTCACGTGACATAAAAGTATCCGTGCGAATAAATCACCTTAATTTGGTAATTAGCGTAAGGTTTTGTACCAGAACCTGCTTTTTTTGTTTTTACCTGTTGTCCAAACGTGGCATATTCACCCGAAAATTTAATTTGTTGAATCAAAACAAGATCCTCGTCAAAACTTAAATCGTAATTAAATCTGTAAACGTAATAGATTGGTTTATCATATTTGACACAGGTTCATTTATAAGCTGTAAATCCTGGTGCCCCCAATATTTTTTATTACGATGGGAAAACATATCTTTTTTAACGCGAACGATACCAAACGATAATGCGTCAGAATATTCGTCTTTTATATTTTGTACTAAATTAATATCAATGTCGTGTATTATTTTTCGTTTTTCCCAATCCACAGAGTTTTTTGTAAGAGCCAACAACTGAAATGATTTATCAGAATTTCGCGTTATTGCTCACGACGTTTCACACACAGTTAAAATTACACCTTTTCCCCACCTAGTCTCTCGAAAAATATATATATTACTATGAGCACCATAATTGACTTTATCAGGGGAAAAACCAGCTTTATTTACATCGTGAAAATACAATTTTTCATTTTTTATAATTATTTTTTTACTCCTCGACATGGTTAAACGACAAAACACTACAGCTGAATAAATTGGTTCATCAAACTACTCGTGTTTTTTATTTTATTTTTTTTACAATAATAATTTTTTTTTATTTTTCTATTCGATAAGATGAGCTCATTATTTTGTCACAAATACACTGATTTTATTTTTCTATTCGACGATGAGCTCATTATTTTGTCACAAATACACTGATTAGAATCAATTACACATGCACAAGACCACACATGCATTGTTCAATTATTTCATGCCTAATTTTACTAAATTGACAGAAATGACTATGCAAACAATGGGATAGTTCGTTTGTACACATAATTTTCGTGTTTTCCTCTACTTTTTTTTCAGATTTTCTACAATTGTACACTGTATATTTCATATCGAATTTAACAGCATCAGTCAACTCGCGAAAAACGCTATACATATTGTTTTGTATGTCACAATCTAAATAACCTATATTAAATCTAGTATGATTATCCCGACATTTATTCTGAATATCATTACATTTTAACTTAGGAAGGCACCACGTTTGTGTATTTGCATCATATACAGGAAAATAATTAATCGTAATTTGAATACGTACAATAGTGCCTTCTTCATATAATGATATCAAGTTTGTATTAATATGATATACATAATCGTTTGGTCTTTTGTATTTCGCTTGAATTGCTGCCAGTTTTTCTATACTATCCAATTTCCATAAATAATAAACTCTCTTTCGTTCAAGTGAACTCGAATACTTGAATTTTTTTTAACATTGACGTTCAACAGTTTTAACATTTGTTCATCTTTTTCCCTTAATCTTTTGTATTCGTTTACTTCTTCTAGGGTTTGCTGCAGTAAACACTTTTTCTCTAACATCGCAACATTTCCGTCCTTCTTCCTCAGCATAAAAACCTTGTAACTCATGTTGACTATCAGATACTAAATCGTACAATTTCGCACGCCTTTTATTATGTATGTCACTGATCATTCTGAAAATTCTCAATACCCAATTCATCACTCCACAAAATAAGTAAAATAATCTAACACATTTTTCATACAATATTAGATTTCTTATATATATTTCTTTCATTTCTTTTTTTTTTTCGTCTATGTATAAAAGCGCATGATCAAATGATCGCAAATCACAAATGGACACAAAACGAGGTAGAAGTTTGATTTTATGCAATCCAAAGGGGAGTTTTAAAATAAAATGTCTGAGATGTAAACTCGAAATAAAATCTCAACAACGTCTGTTTAAATGAGAAATTTGTATGATCAACCTCGTTTTTTGTAACTGGTGCTATTCATCATATGAATTTTATAGTGAAAAAGATCGTATTGAATTATGGCATGATACACAAGCCAGTCGCTACGTCAATCGAACAAATCACGGGTTTCAACAAGACAATAACTAAAAACACATAGCCTGTTGATAAAACGATTGTATTCATTATATATGAAATTAAATGTTTTTTTATATATGAAATTAAATGTGATTTTTTTCTTAAATAAAATGTATTTTTCTTTTACCCCGGACGACCGCCGAGTGTCTTTCTCCCCCATTCTTGATATCTTGGCGGGTAGACCTTGAATTTAGCCTGCTTGGCGTATATCTCTCCAAAGTTGCTTGTTTCTTGTCCGCCGAACATGGCAGGACGAACCCACGTCTACAATTTCACGCTCCATCGGGAGTCGGGCTTGGTAATCGGGACACCAAACTCTGTCCCTCTCCACGGTGACCACTCCACCACCATAGTAATTTTTTGAGACGTCTTTAATATATTTTCCCCATACTCCATCCAATATGCCTTCCACCTCTGTTCCAGCACCGCATCATCGTTCGTATTCATTTTTTCTTTTTCCTTGTAACTATTTTCGCGGATTGCAAAATTTACTCTGGTGTGTATACGCTAATGCTTCGATTTTTATAATCTCCCAAATTTGGATGTAAAACACCACGTGTGCGTCACATCATGTGGACATCACATGGTTGACCTTGGAGTACATTCACTTTTATAACCAAATTTGGTTGTATGTGGTGAGCATGCGACACATTGGACTTTGTGCATGTGCATGTACATGTGCGTCACATGTGTGACCTATGTCAAGCTAAATTTAAGGTGTAAAACACCATATGTGTATCACACTTGTTTTCATAACCATATTAGTGTGTAAATACCATATACATGCGTCACATTGGACCTTGAGCACTCTGTGGTTGTAAATCAGTGTAAACACAAGTGTAAGATTAAGATTAGATTCAGTTAGTAGGACAAAAACAACAAAGAATGTTAATTAGTTAGATCGCACCACACATGAAGCTTTCTTCCCTATCAACAAATGTTTTCTGGTGAATTATATTTGTGTTGGCCATAGCTAGTGGAACGCATGTGTGTATATGCCTTATACATCAAATAAAAAAAAAATTATTTCATAACATGTACTGCAAAATAATAATCTTTTTTCCTTGTTATCAAATCTGTGATATCTATTAAACATACAACTACAGTATATTTGATTTTACAGACATATTTTATAAATTTTCTCACATACAGCTTACATACAGAACAAGTGATCATTTCACGTAATATTTCTGAATACTCAAAATAATCAAAACTTGTACAAATAAGTTCTCTCTCTGTTTCATTTTCGATCATGTTCATAAATTCAGGAAAACTGCTTAGCCAGATATACTTAAAAACATAAGTCAAACATTTCTTATCTTTAGTTTTAACCATTAGCTTATTTTGACCTGGTTTACTACACTTTAATGTACATCCAATATGAAATAACGAATTGTTCGGTTCAACATAACTAGGGACAGTTATAAATTGCATGCTTACGATGCGTATTTTCCCATATACATAAATATTGTCACGACAACAAAATTCGTCTTTAAAAAGTATTAAATCGAATTGTTTTTTATTATCAAATCGTACATATATTCGACGAGACCATTCCACAGGAATTTCATATAACAAACTTATAGAATCAGTTTTCAACTTAACGACACATGTACATTTACTGTTGTTCAGATTAAAAAATATTCCTTCGTAAGAATAGTCGCTGTCCATATATTTCACATCTCGATCGATGATCGTCCCACAATTTTTCCCATCCATCCATCGTCTCAATACGGTATCTTTGTGATGCGACGCGTCTTTCCATTCAACAATGGCTGCATCAAACGAAGGGGTTTGCACAGCTTGTACAATACCCATAAGATTGGGTGAAAAGGAAAATTCATAAGTAAAACACTCATCGCTGCTACGGTTGAATTGTCCCTAACCATTATTCCTCGAGGTGTTGTTTTATGACTTTGTTAAATAAACTCGTGTCTCCCAAACGTTGAAAGATACAAGCCGTAAACACGATCACTTCATACTTTGAGCAATGGTATTGTTTTCTAGTTTGTCGTGTGTGATGAGAACAACACCCAATTTATACCCTTGGCATAGTGTTTCATACTTGGGTGCGCCGAAATTTTCCAAATTAATACACAACACATTCAGTTTCGTGCATAAATTTCGTTCGTTGTTACCACCTTTAAATCCTATCACGCAATTACCTTTTTCTGTTAAAATCTTTAAAAATTCCATCACCTCTCCTTGTGTGTAATAGTTTGGGTTTTTTTTAGTATATAATTTTAATCCGTTTTATTGCGAACTTGATAATCAACACACTTTCGCTCGTATTCACGCAAATTAAAATAAGGTTTCAAATCTTCATTATATATTTGAAAACTGTATACCCTCACTGTGTGTAAATCGTAAATCGACACTTCACGATAATAGCAATTCTTTCCGATTTGAAAAGACTCTATATCTAACACATGTGTGACTAGCTTCAAAATCTCACAACCTGATGTAGATTTTAAATTTTTATGTTCTTCGCTAGACAATTGATTATAATTTTTTGCGTAGACATTCGTTTGAAACGATCTAAAAATAATCGTATCCATATTAAAAAAGATAATAACATTATCCTCAAATCTTTCAAATTCTGTAAATTCCTTTCTCAAATTCATTAATAATTCATGAGAATTTTACTCAATTAGACAGCTCCATTCCGTCACGTGAATGGGCTGTGAAACACGGTAAAGCACTGCATCAAACACTAGTGTTTGATCTGTTTCTTCATCAAACACTAGGGTTTCATTTATGTTAATTAAACAGGAAACACGATACGATTGAGTAAAATTGTATCACAAAACATCCACAAGTCCCACAACGGTGGCTCATTGGTTCATTGTCTTTCATTTGAGAAGCCATTTCAAAAACTCGTTCTGCGTGTTTGATCACGGTATCAAAACACGAGAAAGCTAACTCGTTTTTGAAATAGTACTTGACCTCGAGAGTTCGTGATCAAATAAAAATAGATTTGTCAACATGACAATAATAAATTTAAATTTCTTTCTTTCTCTCTTCTCAAACCATCACGTGTACATTCACATGTTATTCATAATCTAATCTAATCTAATCTAATCTAATCTAATCTAATCTAATCTAATCTAATCTAATCTAATCGTAACCCAGCACTCGAATATATGCCAAGGTGAAAAAAATAACAACTTATCATTAGTTAGTGTATAATTACGTACAACCATTCATTGGATGTAAAAATATATAAAAACTTTTGCAAATAATAAAAATTTTTTGTATCAATCTCATCTCTACTCGGTGTTAAACATAGAAAATTTTACTCGAAGTTTTATCATGGAAAACCTTTGCACAGATGAAAAAATAATCGCAATGTATGAAAGTCTACAGAGAAAACTAAAATACCGTTCTTCTTCACGACCAACCGATCCAAGATTGTGTCAAGAATTGATTCAACACCTTCCGGCCCCCTCTTCTCCACCAAACAATCTAAGACAGCAAGAAAAGATTCAATATCCTAACCAAAGTTACCCTTCTTTTTCACCACCAACCGATCCAAGACAACAACAGCAGCAGCATGAAGAAGACGACCCTGCCTATCCTCCACTCAACACTCCTTCCCCAAATTTCTACTTTGAAGAACAACCCTCACCACAACCAAACGAAATTTTGTTCGATCTTTCGTCGACGCTCGAAACAGGCGATAAGAGAACAACAGTACCACCGTTTACCATTCCCAAAAAAAATCCCTCCTCAATTCTTACCAGCAATTCACACCAATTTGCCCACCACTACCACAACCAAAAGGTAAAAACATTGAATTATTGCAAGCCCTGTACAATGCCGAAGAATCAGACAACGGTAAGAAGAAGAAGAAGAAGGAGGAGGAGGAGGAGAAGGAGAAGGAGAAGGAGAAGGAGAAGGAGAAGGAGAAGGAGAAGGAGAAGGAGAAGGAGAAGGAGAAGGAGAAGGAGAAGGAGAAGGAGAAGGAGAAGGAGAAGGAGAAGAAGCAAAAGAAATTATCCAAGTAAAAGACGATGAAATGTGTTGTGAAACAACCGATGGAAACGAAACAGTTGTATCGCGTAAACGGGTAAAGAGATCGGTTAGATATAAACGTCAATTAGTATTTATAAAAAGATCAATAAGGTGATGAACGTATCGAAGCACAGACAGATATACTCACGCAATCGAATGAGAACATTCATGTATACTCACACGTAAAATATAGAGAACTGCGACGAATATTACTTTTAAAAGAAACGTACGTTACTAAATTAGAACGCTTTAAAGAAATAGTGAATGATTTAGAATTAATTGACGAAGACTTATAAAAACATCAAAAAAATCCATCCTAAAAAAAGCAACGTCTCTTCAATAAAATATTTTTGCCTTGTCTCATACCGTTTGCAATCAAATATCGGTGAATTTGGATATAAAAAAAAAAATCCAAAACCAAAATATCCTGAGTTTGATATAAATAAATCATTCTCAGTATTCGTTTTTGTGTATCAAGATTAATTTACATTCGAAACTAGAATAATACGTTCAACCCGCCCACGTGTTCGCAAATCCAATTATTCGTTCAATCCCGCTGTGCAATTATCCAAAATAAGCATTACTTACACACGCAACTCAACAATTAAAGAACAAATAAAAGTGTTGACAACCAAGGTCAAAGGGTCAACAAGGTGTTGAATATGTATATATAAATGAGAATGTAACGCGAATAAAACAACTAAACATAAGGTTAAGTTTATTGATGAATTTGGTTCTGTGGAATGCGAACACTGTTTGTTTGAAATAAGTATACTGCCTATTGGTTCTCTCTATAAATGGTTGGATACATATCGTAGACATTTGCACAGCTGGTTCGATATTCCCAAAACGAAACAAATCTTCGCATTCTCGCTCATTCGATACCATTACCAACTCGACTCGTGTTACATAGATGGCGATATCAACGATTACATACCCGATTACTACATCCGAACGTATTTTTACTCAACAGGAATATACAATCTATTCACCACCTACAAGCATTCTTCGAAATATAGAAAAGATGATGAACATTTCACATTCGAACCACAACGAATAAAAACATGGGATGCTGTCTAAACAAGTATAACCTTGCATTACACACTTAAAAATGACCTGGAAATCATTTTTTTAATCGAACTCGTTATTCAAATGAAGAACAACTCTTAAAATCAATGGTGAAAGCTAGATGTAAAAAAACGTCTCAAAACAAAATAATAAAAACATGTAACTAACACACACAAACTACACCAATTACTTAAATATACACAAACCTCTGTAGAACGTAGTTTAAAAAAAATCAAAAAAATCTAAAAACATCATCAATCCATTGTTCAAATACTCTCAAAAAACCTAAATTCAGTATGAATAAACATGATTCAGCACAAAAACAAAATAAATAAAAAAACCTATAATAACCGCAAAATTCCAACGACAAAATATTTCTTTCATAAGCAAAATTCACTCCAAAATCCCACCCTCACTTGTCTGCTTATCCTTCAACACTTTACCCCCCAAAAAATAATTATACAATTCTGTAATAATAATCCGCCAAAAAAATACACGGATTGTTGTGGGGGTTTTTTCCACAACATCGTATAATTCATGACGTCAGACAAAAACACTCATTCAATGTCATGGCGTCACGCTAGAAGGACCTCCGCGCAACACAAACAAAACATTGCGTAAAGAAATAATTTTATTTTTATTTGGAAAAAAAATTATTATTCTGAACCATTTTTTCACGTCGTCAACAACAGAAGGTGGAACGATAAGTGATATCACTCTTATATATCCAAAACGGATACACTAAGAGCCACTGATACAGTCACTTACGCTTTCATTTCCTGTTGGTAATGACGTCAACAAAACTTTTTTTCCATAAACGGAAACCCAACTGGTTTTTGCTCACCCCCCGGAATGAAAAAACGAAAAAACTTCTGTGATTGGGTAACCAATTAAAATGAAATGATGCGACTGGTTTAGAGCTCGTGCCAGTCTCCAACACTTAAACAAAATATTATATACTACTTTGCATTTCGCCGTCAAGAAACTGTTGTTTAATCGTAGTCAACTCAATCAATCAATATGAATCAATCAATATTTATTTCGCCACTTTATAAATGTTAAATACAACATAGTAATAAAATAGAAAAAAGAAAAAAGTGACGAGGCAGTCCAACTAGAAGCCATAGGCTTATGGAATGTTGGGCTTCCTCTGTTTGTTTAAGATTAACGTTAACTTAGAATATTCATGAGCAGTTTCCAGTTACAAAATGAGAAAGAATAAATTATATATAAGTAGAATAATATAAAACAAATAAATTCAAAGACGAGAAAAGAGATATAGTTTAAGTCTGGATTGGAATAACTAAATAGTTGTAGCATTGCGAATGTCAGAGCTCAACGTATTGATAAATAAAGGACATTGATATCTAGCAGAGAATTGTCGAAGTTTAGTTCGGCAAAATGGAACATAAAGTAGATTTGAATTTCTAGTATTATAGCTATGTACGAGATTAGTCGGTATTACAAAATTATTAAAACTGTGAGGAAGTTGATTATTTAAGTATGAATACATAAGTTTTCCTAAACAAACAAACGAAATAAATATCTTCAAATTTTAGAATTAAATTATCTTTGAATAAAGGAGCAGTATGGGCATCAAAAGCCTCCTTATTTATTATTCTAATCACACGCTTTTGGAGCAATGCAATACGATTAAGGTTAGACGGATACGTTGAGCCCCAAACAATAACACAATATTGAAGGTATGGATAAATAAGCGAAAAATAAAAAGTTCGTAAAGCAGGCTTAGAAAGACAAAAACTTGATTTGTAGATTATTCCAATTGACTTAGAGATTTTACGAGCAACATGTGAGATGTGGGGTTTTCACGACATATTCTTATCTAAAATCACACCGAGGAATACTACCTCTTAGACTCTGTGGATCCTTTGATTATTTATCTCTAAAGTTAAATCAAATGTTTGCCTTTTTTGCCTTAACTGATAATTTATTAGCTTTAAACCAGTCAGCCAACTTGAGCAATTCAGTGTTAATTGTATTCATCAAACTGGATAAATCAGCACGAGAAAAAAATAAATTGGTATCATCGGCAAACAGAACAAGATCAAGAATACTTGAGACATTACAAAGATCATTTATATATATTAAGAAAAAGAGTGGACCGAGGATTGACCCTTGAGGTACACCACATTTAATATTTTGTAAAGAAGAATGAGTTCTATTATATTCTACATACTGTAACCGCAATCCTCGAATGCCGTAATATTCAAGTTTATCAAACAAAATCTCATGGTTTACAGTATCAAATGCCGTAGAAAGATCGATGAAGATTCCTACTGTATATTTTTTATGATCAATTGAAGAAGTTAATTCATCAAATAGGTGCAGTAGAGCTAAAGCGGTTGAATGGTTCTTTCTAAAGCCATATTGATTATCAAACAAAATATTATGTTTGTTTAGGTAGTCAATTAGGCGTTTATATACTACCTTTTCAAGAATTTTAGAAAATATAGGAAGAACAGATACAGGTCTATAATTCGAGAAAAAGTTGTCAACACCAGATTTAAATAATGGTATTACCCGAGCAGTTTTTATCTGGTCTGGAACAATACCCGTCTGGATACCAATACCTCGTGCAGTCGTGGCCACATCGCCTCAAAGATAAGTTCCATCGACACTATCTCGCCTTGTAATTTTTCGCTCAATTCTTTCCACAATTGGTTAAATATACGGCTAGTTCGAACCTCGTAAACTTTTGAAACCATTGTATATATTTCAGGATCTAGATCAAAGAAAACCACACTAATGCCGCCGGCACCTCTGATACACAAATCACAAATGGGTCGTTGACTAATATCTTCGTTCAGCCTTTTGCGCAGAATTTCAAGTTTCTGGTCCACTAGAAAAGTGAAGAAAATATTAAGATGATAATTTTTGGCACGTATTTGCAATCATCAAATCAACCATTGACCCATTGACCCATTTACCCACCCACCAACTCATTCAATTCCCTTTCATCCACCCACCCACAAAACTCTAATCCATCCATTCATTGAAATCCCATCCATCCATCCATCCATCCTTCCATCCATCCATCCTTCCATCCATCCATCCATCCATCCATCCATCCATCCATCCATCCATCCATCCATCCATCCATCCATCCATCCATCCATCCATCCATCCATCCATCCATCCATCCATCCACTCATCCATCCATGCATGCATGCATGCATTCATTCATTCATTCATTCATTCATTCATTCATTCATTCATTCATTCATTTATTCATTCATTCATTCAAATCCCATCTATCCATCCATTCAAATCCCATCCATCCATTAATCCGTCTAATAACTCATTCAAATCTCTTCCATCCACTCATTCACCCACCCATTTCAACTCCCATCCATCTATCTATTAATTCAAATTCAAATTCCATCCATCCATTAATTCAAAGTCAAATTCCATCTATCCATCCATCGGTTCATCCAGTCACCCATTCAATTCCCATCCATCCATTCATCCACCCACCCACGCATTCAACTCCCATCCGTTCACCCACCTATTCAACTCCCATCCATCCATCCATTCATTCATCCATCCATCACTCATTCAACTCCCATCCACCCATTCATCCATCACCCATTCAACTCCCATCCACCCATTCAACTCCCATTCATTCATCCATCCATCCACTCACCCATTCAACTCCATCCATAATTCAACTCCCATCCATCCATCCATCCACCCACCCATTCATCCTATCCATTCAACTCCCATCAATCCATCCAT
Source organism: Paragorgia papillata (assembly GCA_035771165.1). NCBI lineage: Eukaryota > Metazoa > Cnidaria > Anthozoa > Scleralcyonacea > Coralliidae > Paragorgia > Paragorgia papillata. The sequence goes on from JAWNZC010000123.1 coordinate 1,127,711, forward strand.
CCATCTGTCCACCCATTCAACTCCCATCCATCCATCCACCCACCCATTCATCCCATCCATTCCTTCATCCATCCATCCATCATCATCAGTCCATCTATCCATCCGCCCATTCAATTCTCATCCATCTATTCACCTCCCATGAATCAATCCATTCATCTATCTACCCACCCATTCAATCAACTCCCATCCCCATCATCCATCCATCCATCCATCCATCCATCCATCCATCCATCCATCCATCCATCCATCCATCCATCCTTCCAAGAAATGCGGCCTCAGACGTGCAAATGAAAAATAATTACCTGACTTAAAGCAATGACAAAGATTAACAACAAAATAAGTCAATTGCTTTTGCTGAGTATGGAATAACTTCAGTTCTTGGAGACGACGAGGGAAAGACGTGCGAATCGGTGTTCTACTGGCGCCCTTTTTCTTATCCGTCTTGGATTGATTCGCCTCAATTATTTCCCCCAAAGTTAAAAACTGGCTGGAATGCCTTTCTAGAACTTCCAGTGTAGCAACTGTTACTGATGCTGTTTGGACTAAGTGTATTAGATGATCAACGTACGATTCTGCCCGGATTATCATGTTCTGAACATCGCTAGTTAGAAGGGTATTCTTACTTGAACGATTACCTACAAAATGCATATAAATACAACGAAACCTCTATTAAGCGGACCCTCAATTAGCCCTTTCGTGCATGGATTTCCGACACGTCTTCCCTTGACGAGTAAAGTGGTCTGACGTTAGACAGAGGTAGGTAATCGATTTTTGAAAGCAAAAAGCTTGTGCGGAAAAGACAACGTGTTATTCTCCCGCACTGGTGCACGGCTTGGATTGACCAAGATCAACTCCAATGCTGTTCCTGACTAAAATATCAAGGCGGAAGCCTAGTTTTTTTGACAAAGAAGTATAAGACCGATAGTTATTCTTTCAGAACGAGTTTGATTTGCGATAAATTCCACCATTTTCCTGTTGAAATCGAAGATTTTCCAGACATTGAGCTCGACTTTATGTCGAGACTTTAAACGGTAGTAAAATTGCAACGCACGGTTTGAAATTTCACTCAACCGTGAGGTCTGTGATTGGTAGTATGGTACTCAGAGCTACAATCCTGGCAAAAATTTGTGTGGACAGCGCGTGCATAAATCTCTGCGTCTGGTATTTCCCTTGTTATCTTGCAAAAATAGGCCCCTTGGCCCCCGTCCCCCCTATAGTACTGTCTACATAATTTTGGCCAGGATTGTCTGAGAATAAACAAGATAAAACATTTGGAAATTTCTCTTATTACAAGGCTTCCGATGTAATATTTCAAACGTGACAATGGCTTTCGTGAACAAATTCACTGTTTAGTGAGCTTTAACAGCAAATCTGTAGTATAAGAAGTTTTTGTAGTGACGGTATTTTCAAGTCGCATTTTTTGGTCTTAACAACTTAATGACTATTTTGTGCTCTTACAGAATTAATTAGCAACTTAAACCAAAGTCATCAGCAGAAACTTTTCTGCTGATGACTTTGGTTTAAGTTGCTAATTAATTCTGTCACAAATTGCCCTTGTCAAAACAGTAGAATTGCGTTATCAGATTACAAGATATTGAATGCACTAAACATCGAATACCGGCGCGATCCCCTGACTTAAATCCAATCGAAAATATTTTCCATATCGTAAAAAAACAGCTAGAAGAAGGAGCGATACATTTGCGTATAACAAATGAGCCATTTCAGGCTATTCAGACAGAGTCTTTATGTGTTTGGATAACTTGAGTGTTGACCTCATTGACCGCACAATCCAAAGTATGCCTAAGCGCATTGCAACTATATTAAGTCGGAAAGGAATAAGGCTGAAATACTAAATTAATGTAAATTGTTACTCCGATCCCGTCTGTTTAAGTAAGTTACGCATATGTAACAACACCATGTACTCTTATAAATATTTTCTGAACGTTAATTATTTTATTTACTTGAGTTGTGGGATAAATAAATTCAACGGTACACAGCTGTGTACTGTGATAGTAAAATGAATTGCTTGTGTATTCTTTAAACAAACGGTGCACAAATGTGTACCGTCGAACTTCCGGCCGACCTCAGTGATCCATTAAACTATTAAAAACGTCATTAGCTACGTAACCATAATGTCTCGCATGTAATGTTGATAAGGTATAAGTTCTTTGCATAGCTTCATTTCTATTTCAATATATAGTCTCATTATTACACGCCGGTTCGTTTAATCAAACACGTTCGTTCTAATAGACGTCACTGCTGACAGCATAAATACCACTTAACATTGAAAACAATAGGCCTCTTTTATCACAAATAAATAAGATAGAAAGAACATGAACATACTACGTCTTATGATCTCTGTTAAACAAACAACCCTATTATGCGCCGTCTCAGGTCAATTATAAACGCTTAAATTTGGCATTTCTACTCAGTCATATTTTCAGACAATCCTTGCAAAAATTAGTGTGAACAGCGCGTGTATAAATCTCTGTATCTGGTATTTCCCTTGTTATCTTGCAAAAATAGGCCCTTTGGCCCCCGTCCCCCCTTTCAATGTTGATAAATGAATGGACTGGACTTGATAAAAATGTATTGTGAGATGCAACATTGAAAAGGGGGCCGGGGGGCGGATTGGGTGGGGGGGGGGGGGGGGGGAATTCGAAGAATAGGTATGAACATTAATTTGTTTGTTTAGAGTGGACTGTCCAGATAATTTTGGCCAGGATTGTAGATCTGAAGATATTACTGTGATTATTGGTTACAATATCTTGTAGAGTTGTAGCATATGTAAAAAGTGAAACATTTAAGAAAACTAATGCTGTTAAGACGTTACAACGCAAACATTATTAATGGCATCGGAGGGACGAGTTTAATGAAGGACAATCTAATAAAACATGCAGCATGCATGTCGACTCGTGCCAGTTACTCCGGTACTATTTTTGTTTGTTCAATAACAACTGGTTTGCTACACATTTAATCAAACTTGCTAATCATTTTTTGTCATACCATTGCTTAGAAAATTGGCCGACCAATCTTGGCCGAGAGACTTTATAATGGGTCGGACATTTGTCCTACCAGAGCGAAATCGTTATAATCCACACTGAAATACATAGTTCAAATTCGTGTCCTTGTATAACTAAACACAAAAATTTCACCAAATAAGCATGTGTGGTTATTTGCATCATAAATAAATCAAATATCTAGTTGTCATACCAACCTTTTTTGCAACCGGAAAATAACGGCCACCCGAAAGTAACGGCTACACGCGAAAGTAGCGGAGACAATAGACGCTAATCTCGAAAGTAACGGAGATTCCTACTGTACTTTGGGGAATTTGCGGTAAAGTATTAATAGTTTGTTGTGAGTGATAATTCTCTTTGAATAAGAACTCTTTTCAACAACAATTACAATAAGCAAAAACTGTAGGAAGGCACCTTATATAACAAAGCACACGTTGCACACGCTCGCAATGTTGTACGAGTAGAAAATAGTATTCGCGAGGAGTTTATGTAAACAGGGTCTTAATTTCTTACCAAAAAACTTCAAAAAACCAGGCCATGCTGGCCAAGTGAGAAGATGAGTCAATAACGCATCATCGTCAACTTTAGCTGCGTCATCGTTCAGAGGCCAAGCCTTGCGAAACATCCGACTGAGCAAATCGACACACTTTGTAGTAGACTGCCTATCCGCAAGAAAATCAAACGCCTTAGCATGATCTCGTCCAGGCTAAAAAAGACAAGATGTATATTACATTTTCCAACTCATGAATAATTCGTCAAGAAAATTTAAAAGAAATAGCGTACCGTCGAGCTGCTATTTAGCACAAAATGCGGACAAACAAACCAAAATTGACTTTCAAATTATTACAGATGAGCAATTATCTATTGTTCGGACTGCAAGAATTATGGGTAAAAGCGGACAAAGTTAAATAGTGACGTCATCACTACGGAGCGCTACTAAAGTTTAACCCTTTCAACCCTAGGCTCGATTTCGAGCCGTCTCTCAGGCCGCGGTATACATACCTTCTCCGGAAGAGACGACTGAACGCGTGTGCGACACAACGTGTCTGTGATGTATTACATAAAGTAAAGTGGTTCTCTGAAGAGAATTTTGTTGGTAATGTTGCTGCATAATCTTAAAGATATTATAGTAGTTGGTAATTGTGCAAAGTTTCATTTCGAAATTCTCAAAAACAAAGTTGCATTTTACGTGCGAAGTTTGTATTTTGGAGCGCCGCCATTGTTGTGAGTGATATTTCTCTTTGAATAAGAACTCTTTTCAACAACAATTACAATAAGCAAAAACTGTACGGAGGCATCTTAACAAAGCACATGTCGCATACGCTCGCAATGTTGTAGGAGTACAAAATAGTATTCGCGAGGACCTTATGTAAACAGGGTCTTAATTTGTTACCAAATAACTTTAAGAAACCAGGCCATGTTGGCCAAGTGAGAAGATGAGTCAATAACGCATCATCGTCATTTTTAGCTGTGACAAAAACACCTTGCTCATTAACCAATTTCTTTAGAGCTTTCCGCGTTGTAAATCTTTTAGACAATCAAGCTTTAACGTTTTTAAAATGCCATCGCACGCCGAAGCCTGAGATACAGCTGAAAATCTAGTCTATTTTAACCCTAGTGGCCTCCAAATAAAGAGTAAAATCAGGAATCGAAATATAGCAAAGTTGGATATACTACCGAAACAGGGAACATAGAAGTCTAACGTTTCGAGCGAAGTTTTAACGTTTCGACGAAGGGCCTTCGCTCGAAAGGTTAGACTCCTACGTTAAAAACCGTTTTAATTATATTTCCTCTCTCCTCCGCAGAGGTTTCCACGAGATACTTCTGCTTTGTACTAACATGTACGATCTTGTACTACCTTGTATTATTGTCGTCCAAGTTGCTGTATTATAAATGTGTCAGAAAACAAGTTAGAAACGTACTTTAGCGATTGGCTTGTGCATCATTATCACATGGTTCATAAACCTTTACGATGTACAGAATCGACATTAAAAGAAGGAACAGCTTTGTTCAGAAAAGCGGCCGTGTCTGAAACATTACAAAATTTGTTGAAACTCTCCGACCAAATGAAACTCTACGACCAAAACATAGCCCCCCACCCAGATATGGACCACTTGTGCCGACCGAAATGTTGGCAGAGTTTCCCTTAATTTTTCTCCGCTTCCGCCCACAAACATATCTGTCAGCGGTGTCTTCGTCAGCCTCAGAATCCTCACGGAAACCTCTGCGGAGGGGAGAGCTATATTTCGATTTGTGTTTCAACACTGCCTACACAGCACTCCATTTTGATTTCAAAGAGCAAAATCGTCAGGCGTCAAAGGAAAATACTAAAATGGCATTCAGAGTTGAGTGTCTGTAAATGATACAAAACTCCTTATTTGAGAACCATGCAGATTTCATCGCAATTGACGGTACCGAAAAAGATGGCGGCGCTACATTTAACTACAATGCTTTGTGACCTCAAATCAGCTGAAATAACAACGAAACATTGTTTATCATGCTAAAGTGGATTAAGTAAGCAACAACTTCATTCCTACCAAAGTTGATCGTTTTAAAACCATATATTCCAATAATTCTGCAAGAAACAATATTTACTGAACCCAGATGATTGCGGTTAAATGTACAAGTCGCCATCTTTTTCGGTACGGTCAATTTACTTGTACCATATATTAAATTAACTTATTATCAACCAAAAATGTCATGCACAACAGGCTATTTGATTGGATAAACTTTAGCCAAAATTTTCAAATGATTTACCTTAACAATTTCATCAAGAGCCTGAAAAGCAGCAGTACTTAGGACCGATGCAACATCTGGGTGACATTTCTGTTCGTCAGACTGACAAAATATTTCGATAGCACGCATTGGCTCTACCTAGAGAAAAAACACAAACAAATATAAACTAGCTCAAACTAGCTTGGGAACTCTGAATTTTTTGGTAGTAAACAGCGAGCTGGCATATACATTTCTTCCCTAAACAATATGCATTCCGACATTAACATATACCATCATACTTGTACATTTAAGAAATAGAAAACATTTTGCAGCTATAGAAACACCAGTGGAAATTTGGGAGAACGAGAAATTGAAGTAGAATCGAGTTTTTCCAAGTTTCTTTCTTTCACAAGTGTTTCTATAATTCTATGTAAACACAGAATTTTTTTTCTCCATTTCTTTTATAAACTAACATTTTAAAAACAAAACTTTACAACTTCCATGTTTACATACTGTACAGTTATAGAAACACGGCTTTTAACCAATCAGCGCGCAAGTTTTATAAATGTTATTTTATAAAACAGTATGTCATACATCGAACTCAACCTACGTTCAAATCATCTGAGTCCCAGTAGCTTAAAGTGCCTATGAAACGAAAATTAAGTTTGTCTTATTTGAAAGAACACTTAAAACCATAGAGTAACATCATTTGCAGTTTTTCGTTCCCTTGCTTTGTTCTTGAGATACTTTAGTTTGTTTGATATGCAAATTAAACATATCTTTTCTATTATCAAACCAAATTTATTTGAATGAAGCATGTGGATGTGTTTCGCCCACAACACTAAACATGTAGATCTTCAAGTGATTATTGTATTTGATAATAGCAGAGATATGTAAGCTCAAGTCCCGCATAGGAACTCAGAAATTGGGCCCCCTAGATGAGCGTTTCGTTCTTGGTGCAAATGCATTAATTAATAAAATATGTTTATACAAAAAAACCAAAAAACTCAGAAATTTTTCTGACTATAAAATAGTAACAGACGTTCGGTGGACGATCGTCAAGCTTAAGCGTGACGAACGTCCACCGAACGTCTGTTACATTACACCAAGCTCGCAAACTTGCAAAAGCTACCACATGCACTACATGTATACGTACAATTTATCATGTCACTATAAAATAAGTCGAAGAGCATTTACATTCAATTCTCAGATCCGAGCTAGCATATTTGTCTCTTCTCTTAACAACATGCATTACGACATTAACATATATCATCATACTTGAACATACTTTTATGTCATACATCAAACTCAACCTACGTTCAAATGATGAGTCCCAGTAATTCAATGCTTAGAGCGTCTCACAGGCGATCAGAAGATTCTTACAAAGAAAATTTTAAAATTGTTTACACCCATTTCTCAAACTTGAGCTAGTAACCACATCTGTTCATTCGTTGACCCCGTAGCTCAGTGCGCTGCATAGTGACGTAGATTGTGACATGGATGGTGATGTGGATGGTGACGTATATTGTTACGTAGATGGTGATGTGAATGGTGACGTAGAGGGTGACGTGGATGGTGACGTAGATAGTAACGCGAATGATGATGTGGATAGTGATGTAGATTGTGACGTAAATGGTGGTGTGGATGGTGACGTAGATAGTGACGTGGATGGTGACGTGTTAGTGACGTGAATACTGACGTAGTGACGTTGACGTGTTGGTGACGTGTAGTGACGGAGAAAATTACGTAGATGGTGACTGAATGGTGACGTGTTGATAACGTGAATGGTGACGTGGATAGTGACGTCGATAGTGATGTTGATAGAGACAAGTCACGTGCATTTTGGGCAAATAGACAACATCAAAAACTATTGTTTATCAAGATTTACATAAAACGCGTCTGTCGCAAATTTTCATTCTTATGGAATTGGAGGGGGACGTCGATAAATGTGGGCGCAACTCAACTTTAACTTCTCGACATTAATTCTCCGTTTATACATTCACACCCGTAAGAATGCTTTGCGTTTTAAGGTGTAAATCTAAATGTTTACTTACCGTATTAATTATATCCTTCAATTTCTTTTTGAATTCATCATGCCATATTTTATGAAAAATATCGGGTGCAGCCACAAACAGTAATTCATTCCAAGCCTAAATAAATATAAAACACGCATGCCCATTTATTTTTAAACATTTTAATATCAATGTAATATAACAAAAGCCAAAGAGCAGAAATCTGATCAACGTGGGGGCTTTAGACAATTTATAGGAAGCAAACAATTATCATTCGTAGGTTAGATCAGGTCAATTGTCCCTCATACTAGCTACCTTTGACAATCAGTCATAAAATTATAAGTGTTATACAATTTATTGTAGACCTAATTGTAGACATAGTAAATATTATTAATTGCGGTGCCCTGGTGAGATAGCTGCTGAAGGCAGCTAGAGCGTTGGACCGCATTGTATTCTGGGTGTGCTTTAGGAATAAATAGCAAAAGTACGTTTGGAAAGCACCAGTAATGCGTTTTTTAGCGATTCGACGTCAAAGTACGTTCGGAATCAATAGTAATGCGGCTTTTTAGCGATTCGACTTTTTGGACCCCACAGAGGGCAACCGAAAGTAAACGTTAACAATGCTTTGGCGGCTATTTGACGACTTCAGAAGTCACAGTCGACACCGTAAATGTCCCTAAACAGGGCGCGTTTTAGCAATGTGTCCGGTTATAATTACTAATCTGAAAAATTAATAATTACAAATAAAACTTAGCCCAGCTTGTCTTGAAAAATGTCGTTCTTGTTGTGTACTGTGTACTGATACCCTGCGTTGCTACATACTATACAACAACTTATTATCTGCACTAAAATGTATTATTATATGACTATTTTCGTGAGCGGTCTGGAACGTGAAATGCAGCCATTTGATTGGTTCTTCAGCGGCCTGGAATCTGCCGGTTTGAACCGCTGACAGTTGGCTGACAGTGAGAATTTTATAAACGAAATAAAAGACATGTCAGTATATGCAACAAGATGGATAATAATTTCAGAACTACTCATTGTTGAAATATATCGTGCAGGTATGTTGTTAGAAATTTTGTTAAGCTTTTACTTGATGTATAAGTTCAAGTTTCCATGTTATGTAAAACTTTTTAAAATGTTTAAAATGTTTGTAACATTGTTCGTAATAATAAAACATTTACTTCTTAATGTACAACCCTGAGCAATATGTCAAACAAAAGCAATTGAAAAATGCTCTTTTGGGTAGAAAGTTGATTTAAGATTCTAGCTAAACGGTTTATAGTTCGCAAGAAGGATGGTGGCGAATACGAGTCTAACGCCTCGTCGAGTTTTCACAAGACGTTTACAACACTTGTAGTCCTATAATAAACTACTTATTGACCTCGCTTGTTCGGTCTGTACTAGTGAAATATCGGACATCTGTTTTCTGCTCGCTGCGCTCGCTCGGTCCGTACCAAAAACGTCGGTCCGATATTTCACTAATACAGACCTTATGCTCGGTCAATAAGTAGTAATTCATTAATCTTATTTATACATACCAATACTATTCGCTTCCTTCCCTTAAAAATTTCCCTTAAAAATTTTCTAAATTATATAATTATTCTTATCTAAAACTTTAACATTATAAAATGGTGTAATCTGCCGAATTGATGCAACACATTTCTCCATCCTGTTTTATGTTTAACACAAGCAAGAATTTGTGGAAACACCATGTTTATTATTTAATGCTGAGCTTTCGACCTGTTGACTCAGGCCTTCATCAGAGCAAATGCCAACATCGACACATAGTGTTAGCTCACGTCATATAAACAAAACTAAACAACCACATAATAGCGCAATCTCGTTCCCAGAGCCTTCGCCCGCACGCAAAAGAAGGCTCTAGGATAATCCATCAACGAGATTTGTTTTGATTTCCTAGCTAAAGGCGGTGGCCTTTCAAGTGGCAACAAGTTTTCTGTTTCCGGTGATGGATTATCCCAGAGCCTTCGTTTGCGTGCTGGCGACGGCTGTGGGAACTAGACTGATAATAGCGTAGTTACGTGCTTACGTTTATTCTATAATAAATTAAATTACATAATGAATCAAGATTGCTGACCGAAGAGTTACCAAGTGCTATTCAATGGCTGACTCTCCAACTCTCTTCGGTAACAATCTTTATTCTACTATGTAATTAAATTAATTTTAGAATAAATGTAAGGACGTAACTACGCTATTGTGTTCCTACATGATTCTAGTTGTTTAGTTGTTTTTGTTTATATGACGTGAGCCAACACGACGTCACCATGCAAACGTTCAAAGAATTGTTTTATTTTTGTTGGCTTTCTTTCTTGTTATTGTAAATAAAGCACAAAGAAAAGGTTTAACTGTTTGAGACTACTTACCTGTAACTCGTACTTCAACTCCGTTTCGTTACAATATTGCAGACTAGGAGAGCGTTTGTTTTGAGGGCGTTTGTTTTCAAAAAATCGATTAACGGATCTAAAACCCTCTTTGAGGAAGCTCAAAAGCTCGCCTGGTATTTCCTTTTCCGGGATAGTTGGATTGTCATCATTGGGCGTGTCCTGATCTTCCTTTTCTTCAGAAGAGATCTGATGCTCAATCCCATCGCTCTGAAGTTGAATTAGCGTAATCAAGCTCTCGATGAGCCGACAAAGCACGTGGATCTGGTTGAGTGTTAGATGCTGTCTCATGTTATTCAAGAGTACTACAAAAGTGCGCATCAGAACTTCGTTGTCAGCTTGAATTTCTGGCGTGAATGATTCCATGCTAAAAAATAAAAATAAAGTAAGTTGTGCTCGAGATGCTTGTAATCTCAACCAAGCTCCTTTACTTACTAACTGCATTGTATTATTACATTTTTGTAATTCATCTGCATATTAGACAAATTTTCTGAGTTGTTATTGGTCTTAATTTGATTGACCTTCCAAGCTTTACTACCATATATACTATCACAGTTTTCTACACTAGTGCTATAGCTTTTATACTTCAGTTATTAGCGCACTGCCTCAGTCTTGCCACTACGGACCTGAGTTAAGCCCGATTAGATTGCGTGGAACTCGTGTATATGCGTAGTTGTTGGTCCTCCCCTGTGCTTTGACGGTTTTTCTCTGCATTCAACACATATATCCTCACTCCACAAACTTAGATTATTATTTAGATTATTAAATCGATTTTAGTTAACCGATTAGGCAAAGCTAAATAAATCATGCCTGAGGGTGTTGGTGGCACAGTGGTTAGTGCACGTGCCTTTCACCTCTGCGACCCGGGTTCGATTCCTGCACGGTGCAGTTATCTGATTAAAAGAAATTCACCTTGGCCGCATGTGCGAAGAGTGCTTCCAGCTTGACTCTACCAAACACCACAGGTTTCCTCCGGGTACTCCGGTTTCCTCCTGTAGTAACACTGGACCAATGAGGGTGGGCCCTTACTGGACCTCTGAGGATAACAGTTTAGATATAACTGATAGAGTTATCCAGTATAAATAAGGTTAGTTTAGTTTTAGTTTTAGAGTGTCTTATACTCTAAATCTTGAATTCTAATATCGTTTTGATCTCTGAACTATTCAGGCACGGTCAGGATAGTCAGAGATTTTCACAATTAAAAATCGGCGTTCTTCTCAAGTCTATACAATAAGCCAAATCACATCCCATATTTACAAATCAGTTCTAATATTTCCAATCCAATTTTATTCACCATAAAATGTATGCAAATTATAAAAAAGAACACATACAACTGGCAAGGTAGCCCAAAAAAGAAACCAACAGGCTTATTAAGATTTGGGCTCCCTTTTTACATAATTTGAAGTATTAATAGCAGCAGAATGTGATAAACGATAAGAGATTTTTGACAAGAAGATAGATTTTAGACAATATCAAAGTAGAGTTAAGAAGATAATGCTTTAATTTAGATTGAAAGCAAGTAACAGTTGAAGCATTACGAATATCCTGCCTAAGTGTATTAAAAAACTTCGGACCCTGATAGTTAACTGAAAATTGTCTTGTTCTTGTTCTACAAAAAGGTAAATAATACAAATTAGAATTCCGTGTACTGTAGTTACGAACTTGATTTGTACGTAGTAATGAATCATCAAAGCTTCGACGGAGCAGATTGTTTTCATGTGAGTACATAAATTTTCCTAGGTGTAATAAATAAATTTTTCAAATTTAAGAATCTTAAGCTCTTTAAAAATTGGATCCGTGTGTCGATCAAATGCTTCCTTGCTAACAATTCTAATTACACGCTTCTGAAGTAAAACAATACGGTTAAGATTTGTTGGCTCTGTAGAGCCCCAGACAATAGTACAATATTGAAGGTATGGATAAATAAGAGAATAGTACAATGTATATAAGGAAGATTTTGGGAGGCAAAAACTTGATTTGTATATAATACCCATTGATTTTGATATTTTTCTAGCAACGTGAGAAATATGAGGTTTCCAAGATATGCACTCATCTAAAATTAAACAACGTCCTTGACCATGTCTATTTTATGGCCATTTAACATTATCAACGAATCAATGTTGTCTTTTCTGTCTTGGTTTAAAAACCATATAGTTAGATTTCTTTATATTTATTGAAAGCATATTGGCCTTAAACCACTCAGATAACTTATCCATTTCATTATTAATTATATTCATTAAACAGGACGGGTCTTTGTGAGAATAGAATAGGTTTGTGTCATCGGCAAATTAAGTCAAAAATATTAGAAACATTAGAAAGGTTGTTCATATATAATAAGAACAGGAGTGGACCAAGGGTTGAACCTTGAGGCACTCCACACTAAATAGATTTAGAAGTGGAATAGGTATCATGATACTGAACATATTACAATCTATTACAGAAATCATTTTTCATCCAATCAAGAGCTACTCCTTGGATGCCGTAATGTTCAAGTTTATCAAACAGAATTTCATGGTGGACAGTATCGAAAGCTTTAGAAAGATCAAGAAAAATAACTGTAAATTCTTTTCGATCAATGGCTGATGTAATTTTGTCATACATTAAATGCAACAAGGCCAAAGAAGTGAGTGTTTTTTCCCCCTAAAACCGTATTGGTTATCAAAAAGACGATTAGTTATGTTTATATAATCAATTAAGCGGTTGTATACAATTCGTTCTAATAATTTACAAAAAACAGGTAAAACCGACACAGGTCTGTAGTTAGAGAAAGACCTGTGGTCACCAGATTTAAATAGCGGTATAACTCGTGCTATTTTCATTTCATCAGGAACAATGCCTGAAGAGATAGATAAATTAATATATGAGTAAGAGGTTCAGAGATAAAATCAATGTAATGTTTAACGGCAAACATCGGAATTCTATCACAACCCGCAGCAGTTCCTGATCGCAAAGAATTTACAATTTCTAGTACCTCTTGTTGGGTTGCTGGCTCTAGGAATACAGAATTAATGAAGTTACCAGAGAGGAACAAACGATGAGAAACAGACGAGGAAGGTATTTTCTCGGCTAGATTAGGACCAACATTGGTAAAATAATCACAGAAACGATTTGCAATTTCAAGGTTAGAAATTTCTTGATTATCAAAAATAAAGGATGAAGGTAATTTGTTAACACGCTTTTTCCTATTAATAACTTCATTCAAAATTTCCCACGTGTTTTTGGTATTTGATTTAGCACATTCTAGTTGCTTCTCATAGTAGAGGCGTTTAGCGGTTCTTAAGGGGTGGTTTAGTTTGTTTTTATAATTTTTGCAAGAAACCTCATTAACCTGGCTAGGGGTATTTAAATAACGCTTATACAATTTCCCCCCCGTCTTATCGACTTAAGAAGACCATTTGAAAGCCATGGTTTTTTAAGAGCACAGTTTTTCGTTTTTACTCTTTTGAGTGGAAAACACGTAATAAATGAAATGACATGAAATGAAGAGCTTTAATATATATGAGTAATGAAGTCAGTCATATGGTAGCACTGAATCATTAGATTTGGAAATTTTGGATGCTCCATGGAAAAAGAACAAAGCAAAATTAAATTTTTAAGTGTTAAATAATTTAGGACCTCAATCGCTTACAGACTTGTTCACTAAAAAGCGTGATAGAACTAGTTACGAATTAAGAGACAGTAGCTCTTCACTCCATTTACCAAAACCTCGTACCAATAATCTAAAAAAAAGCTTCAGTTATGATGGAGCAATTATTTGGAACTCTTTGCCAGGGAAATTAAGAGAATGTGAGACATTGTCAGAATTTAAAAGAAAATTTCTCGTGTAAATATTAATATATTCACATTGTAGCCTAAATTTATATTTAACAATTAGACAACGAGCCCGAGTTTTCTATGAGCGAATAGTCAACGAGGCGAAACGAACTCTAAATATTTAGTAATATGATAATATACTAAAACAGTCCCAACCTACAAATATCAAAATCATAGAGAGTTGTCTTAAAACAGGTGTTTCTAAATTTACCTTGTGCTTAATAATTTTTTGTTCACTTCACGGAAGAATTTTGACAAATAGGTTGTCTAAATAGGGAAAAAAAATAATTATAATATATATATACCGGGTGTCCCAAAAAAAACTTGCGCTGTTTGATTTAATGTAACGTAAAATCTATTATTTCAGAAAGGGCTAACTTAGATTTTGATATATAACATTTGAATGTCCATGCAACATTGACTGAGCTATCGATGTTTTAAATCGAATAAGCATATTTGACAATGCTAAAAATTTGCATAAAATGGCCTATCAAATATTATTTGGTTAAACTTGATATATAGTTTTATTGTGGTCAAAAGAACGAATGAAAAACATAATTGTTGGATAAACATTTATTCATTCATCAGAGAAAGTATGTCCTCTTGCATAGCACATTCAATACAAACCCAAACTCTTTGATCTTTTGTTAATCGAGGCATATTCGAAAGGCGAAGGCATATTCGAAGACCAACTTTTTAATACGAACTCCCAAAGGACATCAAATATGCTCTCGAACGTTTTTAAACGTTTCATGCTTATTTCGTTTCCCAAGAGACACGAAAGGCTAACTTACTAGGACATTACCCGAAATTAAAGTTAAGTTGAAATGCTAAAATTGAAATTGTTAATTTTTGTGGAAAATGGCAAATGTTTTCATATAAATTTGATCAGCCGTGTTTCCCGACTTTTCTACTCGTTTTTAAAGCGTGCGCCAAATTCAAACATTTGTATCTCACGTAATATTACATGACATTTTTAGGGCTGTATATCAAGATCTAAGTTAGCCTATCCTCAATACAATAAAACTTATTTGAGTGTAATAGCTTTTATAGTTTTTACGTTACATGAAATCAAACAGCGCAAGTTTTTTTTGGGACACCCGGTATATATATATATATATAGTTCAATCTACAGACAATATATATATATATATATATATAGTTCAATCTACAGACACGGTGTTTCGCTGTACAACAGCTCATCAGTGTAGCTTGGAACAATCTGAATGAATTTCACCAATTACTTATACACATGCGATCGTCGGTGACAACCGCATGTGGGACAGCATCGGTGAAGTGCATTCAGATAGCGTGAAGTGCACATGGGCCCATAGCGTGAAGTGCCATGAGTGAGTTTTGGTTCACGAAATGTTAGAGAGTGCTCAATACCATATAGATAGAGCAAAATACAAAGCATGGAGTATAGTTACCTTAAAGTCTTCGCTACCAGAGGTTTCACAATAAACGGGATCATCAGGCGACTGAAAAATATCGGTTAGTGGGCTGCTTAAATGCGTTGGTTGGGGCGTGGGTGTGGGCGTCGAAACGTCCGGCGCATTCCTTTGGAGCGTGGGTGTGGGCGTCGAAACGTTGCGCGCACTCCTTTGATTGTTTACGTTGTTGATCCGGAATCTGTTTTTGTGCCGACAGGTCGAAACTATTTCTGATCTTTTGTTTAGTAAAAATTGTTTGTCTCTTCATGATGAAAAGTTTTTCGTCCAAACATAAATTGCATCTTTTTGATCCTCCAGTGTAAGAAATTGAGTGTTTTAGTATAGACCAGGTTATGTCGAAACTTTGTTTTTTTTCTTTTAGATTCCAAATGTATTTCGAAAGTTCCGTCTCGTTTGAATACTTATTATTCTGGAAAGATTTAGTATGGTTACGATATCGCTCTTTAAATGTACTTGCTGTCATGCCAATGTATTGCTTAGTGATGTTCGTGTTGCTTATGGAAATAGATGCCTTGTATACTATGTTGTTTGTCATGCATTGCCCACGTAGGGGGCAATTGTCCTTAATCCTGCAATTGCAACTGCTTGTAACTATGCTTAGTGGCTTGCTTTTCCTGATTGTGCGTGAATTATGTTTCGTGATAATAGACTTGACGTTGTTCATGCAACTATAGCTAATCTTGACTGTGTTTCTGTTAAAAAGTTTGTGAAGCTTGTGTCCTGGTGGAAAGTGCTTGTCAATAAGCCTAAGAAAGTTGCGTCCTATGTTTGTTTTGAAATTTTTGTTAAATGGAGGGTTAAACCAGATGATATTGCGGTGTCTATTTCTGCGTGTTTGCTGTGGTGCTTCTTGTGTGTAGTTTAGCTCATGGTTGAAATTGCTGTGCCTTAATGCATTTAAGTGCCTTAATGCTGGTAAATTGGTGCGGCTTCATGGAATGTCCGCTCGTCAGACGAGAGGAGGGAAATACGCTTGTTGATTGATGTAGGTAGCTGTCTTAAAATGCTTGGTGGGTGGTTTGATTGCTTGTTTATGTATAATGGATCGTCATTGGGCTTTCGAAAAGGTTTGTATCTTCCATTGCTGAACCTTGTTGCCAACCAACGCATTTAAGCAGCCCACTAACCGATATTTTTCAGTCGCCTGATGATCCCGTTTAGGGTGAAACCTCTGGTAGCGAAGACTTTAAGGTAACTATACTCCATGCTTTATATATATATATATATATATATATAGTTTAAGTGGGCTTACCTCAAAATGTTTAGTGTCGCAACTGTCAGTTTCACGCGGGGCGATCTTCAGGCGACTGAGTAGTTTCGATTTGTGGGCCGCTTAAATGGTTTTGGTCAAAAGGTGGGCGTGTGGGCGATGAAACAATGAATGCATCCCTCAAATGATTTTGGTCGAAAGGTAGGCGTGTGGGCGGTGAAACAGTGAATGCATCCCTCAAATGGTTTTGGTTGAAAGGTGGGCGTGTGGGCGGTGGATTCCTCAAATTAAACTCCTTTCCTTGTTTTGATTGTTGTTTAGATTGTTGATTTAAATTTATTTTTATGCCTGCATGTCGAAATGATTTCTGATCTTTTATTGAATAAAAAGTTTAAAAATGTTGGAAGCGCGACCAGGATTATACATAATATCTGCGACACGTTGTTTACCCGTCGAAGACTGCAGACTGGCAGTCGAAAGCTCGTTTTTAAATTAAATATTTACGGCCAGAGAACGTCTCGCAGATATTGAGTAAAAAGTGTTTGTCTGCTTTCATGATACAAAGTTTCTCTTCCAAACATAAATTGCATCTGCCTGATCCTCCTGAGTAGGAAGCCGCGCGTTTTAAAATAGACCAGGTTATGTTGAAATTTTGTTTCTTTTCTTTTAAATCCCAGACGTGTTTCGAAAGTTTGGTTTCATTTGAATATTTTTTGTTTTGGAAAGATTTAGTGTGATTTCTGTATCGCTCTTTGAAATTGTTTGCTGTCATGCCAATGTAGTGTTTGGTGTTATTTATGTCGCTTGTGGAAACAGTTGCTTTGTATACTATGCTATTTGTCAGGCACTGTCCATGAAGTGGGCACTTGCTTTTATCCCTGCAGTTGCAACTGGCTATGTTTTCATTTAGTACCCGGGGTTTTTTAAGTATGTGTGCCTTGTGCTTCATGATTGTGGACTTGGCGTTGTTCATGCAACTGTAACTGACTTTCACTGTATTTCTGTTGAAAATTTTATGGAGTTTGTTTTCTGGTGGGAAATGTTTGTCGATTAGGTTAAGAAAGCTGACATTTTATAGGCCGACATTTTCTTTGCCAAACTTTTTTCCAAGGCTGTTTAAAATAAAAAGCCTTGGAAAAAAAACAGCCTTAAACAGCCTTGGAAAAAAATTTGGCAAAGAAAATGTCGGCCTATATAGCTAGAGATGACAGATTGGCCATTTTAAAGAAAAAAATCGCGAGATTGGCAGACAAATCAAGAAAAGATCTACACAAAATTTTCGAACAGCTCGGCCTCAAAATAACAGCCCAGACAAATTTACATGTGGTAAACATTTTAGATGTTACTTTCGACTTTCTAAACGGAAAATGCAAGCCGTATAGAAAGCCCAATGACGATCCATTGTATGTAAACAAGCAATCAAACCGCCCACCTAGCATTTTAAAACAGCTACCAACATCAATCGGCAAACGCCTTTCCTTTCTCTCATCGGACAACACAACCTTTAAGGAATCCGTACCAATTTACCAAAATGCATTAAGACACAGTAATTTCAATCAGGAATTAAATTACACACAGCAAAACCCACAACCACACAAAAACCGACATCGCAATATCATTTGGTTCAATCCACCATACAACAAAAACGTAAGATCAAACATAGGACGCAGCTTTCTTAACCTAATCGACTAACATTTTCCACCAGAAAACAAACTCCATAAAATTTTCAACAGAAATACAGTGAAAGTCAGTTACAGTTGCATGAACAACGCCAAGTCCACAATCATGAAGCACAACGCAAACATACTTAAAAAAACCTGGGTACAAAATGAAAACACAGCCAGTTGCAACTGCAGGGATAAAAGCATGTGCCCACTTCATGGACAGTGCCAACCTCGTACCCAGGGTCTTATCTCCGCTCCCCCGCCCCCGCCCCGCGCTGCGAAAAGACCCTGGTTGTGGCTGGTCACGTGCCCCCTAAAAATTGGGGGGTTTTTAATTAACGATTTCAAAAATACTCGGGGAGGAGTGACAGGCACAATTACAAGTTTTCACCTTTGTTTATACAAATAATATATTACGTCTGGCGTCGTTAGACTGGCGTCTGATCGGGCTGTCTGATCGCAAAATATCTGTTAAAATGAAACCAACAAAAAACAAACGTACTCAGTGTTTATAACAAAACATATCTCGTGCTTTCTTCTGCGGTGTACGTTGTCAAAGATCATATCAAATCCAAACGTTAAAGAATCCCCGACGGCCCGAAGAAGATATAGCATCGTCTATTAAATGCACCGTCGAATACTCGTGTCGACTAGACTTTGAAATTGTCGCAATGTTGGTGATGTGAAGTACCTTAAAAATTTGTACAGCAAGGCAAATTTTGAACTGCGTTATTCGGCCGAAATGTTTTACCCCCAAAGACTTCCTCGCGACGATGCTCTTCCTCATTTAATCGTTTAATCTGCAGGCCATGTGAAAGAGCCAAACCGCTTTCTCTCGCACTAAAATGCATTGACATTTCAACCTCTGCTCCGATAACCCCTGCGAAAAGTACTAAAAGAAGCGATTCGGCAAAGATTGCAACTATACAACATCAAGCCGATTGCCGCCGTCCTTTCACTCGCATTTGTTATCAACAGAAACCCGGGTAAATACAGTTCTTGAATCGCGCTTTTCATTCTTTTTATTAAACTTAAATTATTTTATTAAGTTCGCCTAAATGGCAAAATCTAATATCAGATTTTAGAATACGAGTATTAAAACTGGACTTGTGCTGCAGCATTGATTGTGCAGCTTACTAAAGCTTACCACCCCTCCCCTGATATAAAATTCGTTTAAGCGGCACCTGACCAGCCGCAGATAAGCCGGAGCGGAGATAAGACCCTGGGTACGAGGTTGGGACAGTGCCTGACAAATAGCTTAGTATACAAAGCAACTGGTTCCACAAGCGACATAAATAACACCAAACACTACATTGGCATGCCAGCAAACAATTTCAAAAAATATTCAAATGAAACTGAACTTTCGAAACACGTCTGGGATTTAAAAGTAACGAAACAAAATTTCAACATAACCTCGTCTATTTTAAAACGCGCGGCTTCCTACTCAGGAGGATCAGGCAAATGCGTTAGTTGGGGCGTGGGTGTGGGCGTCGAAACGTCCGGCGCATTCATTTGGAGCGTGGGTGTGGGCGTCGAAACGTTGCGCGCATTCCTTTGATTGTTTAGGTTGATGATCCGAAATCTATTTTTTTGCTGACACGTCGAAACTATTTCTGATCTTGTGTTTAGTAAGAGTTGTTTGTCTGCCTTCATGATGAAAAGTTTTTCGTCCAAACATAAATTGCATCTTTTTGATCCTCCCGTGTAAGAAATTGAGTGTTTTAGTATAGACCAGGTTATGTCGAAACTTTGGTTTTTTTCTTTTAGATTCCAAATGTATTTCGAAAGTTCCGTCTCATTTGAATACTTTTTATTCTGGAAAGATTTAGTATGGTTACGATATCGCTCTTTAAATGTACTTGCTCTCATGCCAATGTATTGCTTAGTGATGTTCGTGTTGCTTATGGAAATAGATGCCTTGTATACTATGTTGTTTGTCATGCATTGCCCACGTAGGGGGCAATTGTCCTTAATCCTGCAATTGCAACTGCTTGTAACTATGCTTAGTGGCTTGCTTTTCCTGATTGTGCGTGGATTATGTTTCGTGATAATAGACTTGACGTTGTTCATGCAACTATAGCTAATCTTGACTGTGTTTCTGTTAAAAAGTTTGTGAAGCTTGTGTCCTGGTGGAAAGTGCTTGTCAAGAAGGCTAAGAAAGTTGCGTCCTATGTTTGTTTTGACATTTTTGTTAAATGGAGGGTTAAACCAGATGATATTGCGGTGTCTATTTCTGCGTGCTTGCTGTGCTTTTTTCACCATTTCAACCATGAGCTAAACTACACACAAGAAGCACAGCAAACACGCAGAAATAGACACCGCAATATCATCTGGTTTAACCCTCCATTTAACAAAAATGTCAAAACAAACATAGGACGCAACTTTCTTAGCCTTATTGACAAGCACTTTCCACCAGGACACAAGCTTCACAAATGTTTTAACAGAAATACAGTCAAGATTAGCTATAGTTGCATGAACAACGTCAAGTCTATTATCACGAAACCTCTGGTAGCGAAGACTTTAAGGTAAAACTATACTTCATACTTTGTATTTTGCTCTATCTATATATGGTATTGAGCACTCTCTAACATTTCGTGAACCAAAACTCACTTATATATATATATATGCGGTTGTCGCCGACGATCGCATGTGTATAAGTATTGATGAAATTCATTCAGATTGTTCCAAGCTACACTGATGAGCTGTTGTACAGCGAAACACCGTGTCTGTAGATTGAACTATATATATATATATATATATATATATATATAGGTGAGATTGAGGATGATGTGATGATGATAATGCTGATGATAATAACAATGACGATGACGACGATGATGATGTGGATGATGACATGACGATGACGATGACGACGATGAGATGACCATGATAATGATGACGATGATAATGATGATGATGACGACGACGATGATGATGATGATGATGTGGATGAGGATATGACGATGATGACGACAATGATAATAATGACCATGGCGATAACGATGACAATGATAATGATGACGATAATGACAATGATAATGATGACGATAATGACAATGATAATGATGACGATGATGACGACGACGACGACAACAACGACGACGGTAATGATACAAAACCATACAACTGAACATAGGCTTACAAATTCCTTGGTATACGAGTTGGTGGTTTTATCAGGCAACATCTTCCACAGTGTGGCGCACAACTCCAAGAGTGAAAAATGTCCTGTTGCGAGAAAATCTCCAAACCCCTCGACTGGTGACAACAAGAGAAAACTGCGTCGAAGCAAACGGTCCATATCAAACAAGCGACTTAACTCTGGCAACAACTCTTTGGCCTCACTAAATAAGACAGTAAAAAAACAAATCAAAATCAATAACAAACCAGAGGAGACAGACAAACACAGGCAGACAGACAGACAGACAGACAGACAGACAGACAGACAGACAGACAGACAGACACACAGACACACAGACACACAGACAGACAAACAGGCAGGCAGGCAGGCAGACAGACAGACAGACAGACAGACAGACAGACAGACAGACAGACAGACAGACAGACAGACAGACAGACAGACAGACAGACAGACAGAAGTGAAAACACAACATGCCTAGGAGGTACCTAGAAAGCATTCAAAAACTGCCCAACAGATCAACTAAATATATACCAGATTCAAACGTTGAACTTTACATAAACCGAACTCAAAGCAAATGACTTTGCATATCGTTTAATTAAGCTAGTTTGTGTTGAGTTTATGTAATGTTCGACGTTTAAACCTAGCCTAAACCAAGAAAAGATAAAAAAAATAAATTATCAAACCTGATGGTGATGCATCGCCGAATATCCCTTACATTGAATTTTTTTAATCCCCACCATTTCCATGTTTGGTCAATTTTCACGCATGTTGGATCCACGAATGGCTTCGAATGTCGACGAAGAAAATGAAGGAGTGGTAAGGCATGTAACCAATGGACAATAAGGGACTTGGGTAATCTTGTAAAGTTGTAGAACTTAACAACTGATTCCGCTACTTCCCTAGAAAATAGAGATTACATTGTTGTAGCTAATACCTTGTTCGAATTTTTCTGATATGTGAAATTCTGAAGGCCTTATAAAGCTTCAATTTTGTAAAATAGTTGGCTTGAAAAGTTTTGTTAGTTGCATTGAAAAGTTTTGTTTGTTGCGTTAGTTTTGTTATAGTCTGTCTGTCTGTCTGTCTGTCTGTCTGTCTGTCTGTCTGTCTGTCTGTCTGTCTGTCTGTCTGTCTGTCTGTCTGTCTGTCTGTCTGTCTGTCTGTCTGTCTGTCTGTCTGTCTATCTGTTGGTCTGTTTGTAGGTCTGTCTGTCTGTATGCCTGTCAATCGGTCGGTCTGTCTGTCTCTCTGTTCGTTTCTAAAACTTATACAGTTAATTTTCTTTTAATTTTATTAGCTTTGTAAACTTTTGGAGAGCCAAGCAGAAATTTGAACCCGGGTTGTAGAGGTGGAAAGCAAACACGCAGAGCTCGGATATTTTTACTGAGTTTTATATAACAATATCTAAAAATGGTCTATATAACAAAACTAATACAACTTTACAAATTTCGAGCAGAAAATTCCTACACTAACCAACACTATTAAAATTGCTGTCGTGTAAATGTGGTGTTTTTTTTCTTTATTTTTTCAATTCTTAGGTTTCAATCACGTGACATTTTGCTTGAAATTTCATTTCCGATTGCCAGATGGTGGTCAGGCAAAATAAAATTACATTGATTTGTACAACCCAACACAACGCAAGCGTACGGCATTTTCCAACACGAACGTACAAAACAACTCCAGAGTATCAATATCATGTAAATATTTTAAAAAGATAATTGACCTAGCCATTTGCCTTTGACCACCATCTGGACAGATAAAACGGAAGAGGAATAGGTTTTTTAAGGAATTTATTTTTACCTTAATTCGTTATCACCAAACGCCAGTATTTCTTCTATTACTGCATTGCAGACTTCTTTATTAGAAGGAAGTTTAAGGCACTTGAACAATGTCTGTAACAGATGATCTGACAGAAAAACATTATGCCACGAGAACACATGAGCAATTACCATCGAGGAAAGTACAGCGGTAACAATTGATTTTACATCTGTTGTTCCACTGGACATTACGGCAAGGTTATCCAGTATCTTCGGAGTCAAGAAATCTCGAATAACCTGTAAAGGTATATAATCAAGAAACTTAGTGTATGAACCCTGCGCAATCAGTAATCGGGGAAGTATTTGCTTTCGAGTTCCTTTTTTTTGCAAAGACTTCGCTCTTTCGTCGCAAAAAACTCAGGCAAATATTTTCCCGTACAGACCTCGCGCTCGGTTAATAAATCTTTATTATAACCCATTGAGTATATAGCCTATGTAATAGGCTATAGATGAGCAAGCATGGGTGGCGTGTGCTGTTAGCGCGCTATCTCTCACCAAAAGTTAAGCCCAGTTAGATCGCTGAAAAGTTACCCTTTAATACAAACAAACACTTACCTCAGAAAGTCGAAGGTTATCGGTTGGAATAATATTAGATTTAGAGCAGCCATGTTTTATCGTCCAAACATACGCACCACTTTCTACTAAATTATCCAGTAAGTCCACAGCAGCAATGGGTGATAAATCACAGTCAATAGTATTTCCATGGAATCCGCTCCACTTGGGAAAACAAAGTTTAAAAAATTCTCTTCTGTCATCAATTCGCCAGCCAGAGGAAAAATTGGACAAATAACCAAAGGGTGCAGGGTAAATAAAGCCATCATACTTGTCCCATGTTGCTATGTAAATGTAAATAGAAAATTATTATTATTATTATTATTATTATTATTGTTATGATTACGATTACGAGTACGAATACGATTATGATTATCATCATCATTATCATCATTATCGTCATCATCATTATCATCATCATCACTATCATGTCTCTCATCACTAGCGTCACTAGCATCGCCATCATCACCATCATCACCATCATCATGATCACCAGCATCACCAGCATCACCAGCATCACCGTCATAATCGTCATCATCATCACCATCACCACCAGCATCACCAGCATCATCATCATCATCATCATCACCATCATCATCATCATCATCATCATCATCACCATCATCATCATCACCATCATCACTAGCATCGCTAGCATCACCATCATCGCTAGCATCACCATCATCACTAGCATCACCAGCATCACCATCATCACTATCATCACTACCATCACCAGCTAAACTAGCATCACTAGCATCACCATCATCACCAGCATCATCATCGTCATCATCACCATCATCACTAGCATCACCAGCATCACCAGCATCACCATCATCATCACCATCATCACCATCATCACCAGCATCACTAGCATCACCATCATCACTAGCATCACCAGCATCATCATCACCAGCAACAATAGCATCACTATCATCACCATCATCACTACTATGATTACTATGATTACTGCGATTACTATGACTATAACGATTACTATGATTATTACTATGATTACTATGATTACTATGATTAGTACGATTACTATGATTAGTAAGACTACTATGATTACTATGATTATGATTATTATGATTATGATTATTATGATTATGATTATTATGATTATGATTATTATGATTACTATGATTACTATTATTATGATTATGATTATTATGATTACTATGATTACTATTACTATTATTATTATGATTATTATGATTATTATGACTACTATGATTACGATTACTATGATTATTATGATTACTATGATTATTATGATGATTATTATGATTAATATGTGATTACTATGATTACTACGATTACTATGATTGACTACTATGATTACAATGATTACTATGATTACTATAATTACTATGATTATGATTATTATGATTAATATGATTACTATGATTATTATGACTACTATGATTACAATGATTACTATGATTACTATGATTACTAAAATTACCATGATTATGATTATTATGATTACTATGATTACAATGATTACTATGATTATTATGATTATTATGATTACTATGATTACTATGATTATTATGATTATTATGATTATTATGGTTATTATAGAACACACAAAACGTGTCTGTGACGTTTTGCATAAATTGACGGTACCGAAAAAGATGGCGCCTTGTACATGCATGCGTGCAGTAAATATTGTTTCTTGCACAATTATTGGAAGATATTGTTTTAAAACGATCAACTTTGATAGGAAGGAACGAAGTTCTTGTTTACTTTATCCATCTTAGCATGATAAAAATGTTTAGTTATTATTTCAGCCGATTTGAGGTCGTAAAGCATTATAGTTAAATGTACCGTTGCCATCTTTTTCGGTACCGTCGATTTATGCAAAACGTCAAAGACCGTTCTGTGGCTCACGCGTCCAGCCGTCTTTTCGCGGAGGTAAAGTACAGTAAAAACCCGCTAACAAGAACCTACATTTTACCAAATCAGCCTGGGATAGGTTCTTATATTCTTATACAAATAAATTCTTAATTTCAGCCTGAGGTTCTTAATAGTGGTAGGTTCTTATTAGCGGGTTTTTACTGTATGGCAAGCCCGGGAAACGACTGGAAATCGAGCCTACTTTTCTTTTCGTGTTACCATGTAGGCTAAAAACTAAACGCTAAACTGCAACATTCGACGCCTATGCATACATGTGGAAGGTCAAAAGCCCAGAGCCTGTCGAAAAGGTCTGATTGCCTTTGCTGTGCTTCCGTTTTCGAGTTTTTGAATGTTAATGATAACGGGAAAACATATTCTTGGTCTACGTTTGACGTCAACGCAGCCATGTTGAAAGGACTTTAACAAAAGAATGTCATTAGCGGCTATAGTATTTGGAGTATTTTTCTTCCAACCTAGCCGCCGTATCTTTGCCCTCTAAATCTCAAGGGATCGATTGCATATCATCAATATTTGCTATCGGCATCAGCATAAGAGGAGAACAATTGTAAACAAACGGCAAAGCGGACTTCGAAGGACTTGTTTCTATTATGGATTTAGACGATTACAACGCCGTTTCATTCGTCCTGATTTATGTGAATGTTAAAGAAGTAAGACCATTATTTTATAGAAGAATTTACGACTTTATTCGTCAAATAAGCTACAAATATTGCGTTGAGTAATTTGTCACAATTAGTGTTTTACCTTGTTGTATTCCTGTCAACTTTAATTAATCTAAAATGTTGGGAATTTAATTACAACTATAGCCAAGAAAGTATTAGCAATGGTGTTCTAAAATTCAGTACCTGTGAACTAATTTTTTATTTTCTATATTATTTATGCTATGCCTGAACTACAGGCTGGTGTTACGGATATGCTTATCCTAAGACAGTTAATTAACTAGACGTTATTTGATCACTGAACATAATAAGTTCTTGTAACCAATTAGTAAATACTTGTGACTTGGCATGAGTCAGCTATGATGTCATTTAGTAATTACGTAAATATATTATATATAGAATGAAGTATGTTACTATAATTATATACTCTAGAAACTATATAAGCAGCCATAGAACATTTCTCAGGCATGCATATGTATGAGAGTGAGCTATATGTATCAAAGTGGTTACGAAGTCAGTCCTGGAGTTCTTGCCGTTGGTTTTATTATTCCTTCCTTTTCAAGTCCATACGGATTGTTAACCTGTTGCCGGAATCTCCTATTGACTGTTTCGTTGTGCGCAGACATATGGAGTCAGTCCTGGAATTCCGGCCGTTGGTTTTATTATTCCTTCCTTTTCAAGTCCATACGGATTGTCAACCTGTTGCCGGAATCTCCTATTGACTGTTTCGTTGTGCACAGAAGACAGATAAGTTTCTGAACTTTAATTTAGTTTTAATCTTTATATACATTTTCAATATCTGTTCTAAGTTTCTTGTTTCCCTTTACTTCATAATGTTGTCGTACAACACTATAATTCTTCGAATTTTTTTGTGCCATTAATTTGGGCCTGGGTCTAATAACCCACGTGAACAATAAGATGGTCAGCAGTATTTCGTACAGAGGCACAAGAACACATTCAATATGGCGGATCATGAAAGTCTGATGTTGCTCGTTTTGGTTCACCGTTTCGCTAAGGTAAGGAGAGTATCAGACATACAGAAAATATCACCCAACTGGTTTAGGCTTTGTCAATGTTAGTACCAACATAATTTACTAGATACCTGTACACACGTTAACACATAACTCTGAATATATCTGTTGTTGGCCAACAACATCATGAAGATCCGTATATAAAATGGATAGAAATGTAAGAATGAAAGTATCAGTTTAGTTATACATTTTGTGCAACAAAATTGTTTTCAATGAGTACTTAGACATATGTCTTATGTTTTTGTCTGTCTGAAGCTGTTATGATGACAAAGAGGTATATTTTCAGTTCAAATTATAGTAAAACTCATTGAATCTTAGTATACATGTTACTGTGCAGCTAAATATTTGATTGCTACATAAAATGATTCCTCTTTCTATAAAATTGATTGCAACAAAGACCAACTTTTGTCTGTTTTTAGAAATGTTAACATGTGGTGAACTGTTGAGCATGACATAAGGCCAGCTATATGCCATTTGAAGTGGGTAAATTCTACAGGACCAGTGCAACATCTGGAATTAGAAGGCAGTTAGTGAGACAAGCTGTTCTCCTACCAGATCCTGATTTGAGTGAGACAGAAGACATAGCTGAAGATGATAATGATGAAATATCTCAATTTGAAGGTGAGAAAGAATTTATTGATGAAATGTTTGGGGACACAGCAGAATCAGGTGAGAGTGAGAGTAGTGATTCTGAAGTTTCTGATGGTGACAGACATGTTGATGTTGATGTTGATGTTGATAACGATTATGCTGAAGGAAGTGATGATGAAGATGATGATCAACCAGAAGAGAAAACACAACCCAGAAAACAAAGTAAAAAAACCCAAAGCGATGTCAGATGGAGAAAAATTACCCCAGTTCAAATAAATGCCCAATTTGAAGGTCCACCTTTACCGAATCCGCCTGCTGATGATCTTGTACCCAAGAACTATTTTGATATGTTTTTCAGCAGTGAACTGTTTGCAACAGTTAGTGAACAGACAAACTTGTATTCGGTACAAAGTTCTGGAAAGAGCGTGCAGACCAAAAACAGTGAAATAGAGCAGTTTTTGGGTATATTAATCTTGATGGGAATTATTAAATATCCCACATACAGAATGTATTGGTCCCCTGGAACAGGAATACCAGCGATTGTTGATGTCATGAGCATAAATCACTTTGAAAATCTCAAGCGATATTTTCATATCTCAGATAACAGTAAAATGCCAAAGCAAGGAGAAGCAAATTATGACAAGCTTTACAAAGTACGACCAATGATCGAGTCAATCCGTTCCAAATGCAGAGCTATTCAACCGGAAGAATGTCACTCCATCGATGAGCAAATGATTCCAACCAAGGCTAGATCTTCCCTCCGCCAGTATTTACCAAAGAAACCCCACAAGTGGGGCTTCAAAGTGTGGGCAAGATGTGGTATTAGTGGGATGTTGTACGATTTAGAGGTGTACACAGGGAAGCAAGAAGATGACAAAGAATTTGGTAAAGTTGGTTCAGTTGTGAAACGACTTGTTCAGCACCTTCCAAAGAATATGGGTCACAAAGTTTGTTTCGACAATCTTTTCAGCAGCATTAACCTGATCAAGCACTTAAAAGCTGAAGGAATATGGTCCTTGAAATCGCTTACAAGGAGCAGATAAGTTGTTGAAAAGCAAGAAAGTCTTGGTAGCTGAAGGGCGAGGCTCGTCTGACTATCGTGTGGATGCCAATTCCAATACAGTTCTTGTCCGCTGGTTGGACAATGGTGTTGTTCAACTTGTTTCATCATTCGATAGTGGAATTCCAGTAAAACGGTGGAGTACCAAAGATAAGGCAAACATTGATGTACCATGTCCTCAGATTGTACAAGAGTACAACAAGCATACGGGTGGAGTAGATCTGTGCGATATGCTAATGGCATTGTATCGCATAAAAGTCGGTACCAGGAAATAGTATATGCATCTTGTATATTATTGCATTGGAGTAGCAGTTGTCAATGCATGGCTTTTGTATCGGCGGCATTGCAAACAAAATGAAATTGCAAAGAAAAATGATTTGTCATTGCTGAAGTTTCAGTCTCAAATAGCTCATTCACTTTTGTATGCTGGCAACGTAGGAAGTCAGGCACCACAGCCTAAGCGGGGCCGCCCTTCACTGTCACCTTTGTCAAATGATGCACCTAATCCACGAAAGCGTCAAAAAGTAGCTGTAGCAATTCCCCAGAATGACATAAGGTATGACCAAATAGGACATTTCCCCACATTTGTTGAAAAGCAACAAAGATGTAGATTTTGTCATGGGGGATATTCTAGAATCCAGTGCACCAAATGTCATGTTCAGTTGTGCTTGGTAAAAGATCGCAACTGCTTCCATGAATTTCACAATAAAACATAAAACAGAATAAGTATGTGAAGAATAAGTATGTGAAGATCATTCTTGTAAAATAAGGATAATCCATTTTATTATTATATTGAACATTGATAAATTTTAGTTTTGAACATTATTTGATAACTTGTTCATAAATTATCTGAATTTTAACCACTGAAGGCTTGAAGTACTGCTTTTATATATATGTTAAATATTGAGCTGTCATTTTAGTGACTCAATAAAATCTATTGAACATGATTATCTGTGATTATCTGTACAAGTAAAATATTACATAAAAGACCCATACTGGTAGCCAGTCAAATATGCAAGGTTGCACAATTAGTTCCCAGGAGGGGAGGGCTGAAAATGAAGAGGTTAGTCTTAATTACTTATTTCACAAAGTTTATGGGGTGACTTTATCATGTAATGGTGTTTATTTATTAACAAGAATATGAAATTGTCTAATTTAATTCTCTGATTATATTGTTGAAATTCAGGAGTTTTATGTACCTTTACCTCATGTTGTTGTTGTGTGACAACATGCTAAAATTCCTAGAATTCAAAAGAGTTGTGGATTTTTTATCATGCAATCTTATTTATCTCTGCAAGTGTGCTCTAAAACCATTGGAAATTATTTTTTTGTAAAAAGAGAAAAAAGTCATGAAGTAATTGTAAAAACCAAACAGCTGGGCATGGTGGAAAACGCGGGTACCGACAAGGAATTCTAAAATATCAATAAAGCAAATACGAATGCCTGCAAGTCGTTAATAAGACAAGACCTCACACCTTGTAATATTTCTTAAGAAAAAGTGGCGTTCAATTCAGGATGCCTTCTTTTAAACCTTTTATAGGCGCTGGATGTATCGTTTCTTTTAGACTTTTCGGGCGCCAAGGGGTAATGACATTCAAACTCCTTAAATTTTTCGCAACTGTATCGTTTATTTTGGAACGATGCAGCCGTTAGTATTTTACTCTAGCTAACGCCAGACGATTTTACTCGTCAAGGGGAGAGTTCTCGGGCGCCAAGGGGTTAAACTGGATGATTAAACTGGTGTCCAAGGCATTTTTGGCCTGATCATGAGTGATCTGGTTGTAAAGTTGTCTTGTCACAAATATTTTAACGCATATTATTTACTTCACGTCGGTAACACCTTGGTATGATAGTGACGAAAGTTTTACTGTCATGCCACGCATCTTAAAAGGCGTTGCCGTTGGTTTATTCTCTCAGCTATATGAGCGTTTCCTGGTAAGGTTTTATTCGTTGACGACCACGAGGGAAACTGCAGTAGTGAGTATCGCGGTCGTCGAAAATGGCTTTTAAGCTGCCTAACTCAAATCAATGTCATGCAAGTCGAATGACGATTTAGCGTCATTTGACTTTGGAAAGGTAAAAGAGAAAGAAGTGATTGGATACGGAGCGTATGAGTTGGTTTATAAAGGGAGGTTTCGCAAAGAGATAGTGGTGGTGAAGAAAGTGTCAAGCGAGTCAGCCTATGACGATGACTGTTGTAGGAAAGAGGCGAAACTTATAAAGTCTTTGAAACACAAGAACGTTGTTGAATTCAAAGGTTTCTGTAATTCGCCAGTTTCAAAAATGCTAGAGTACATGTGTTTTGACTTCGCGCCATTCGAACTTTCCAAAGAAGTGTGCAACTTGACCGAATTTTTAAATTTCATGGACAAGATTAATGGTTTTGGTAGTTTTGACGATCAGATTAATGGAAAGGAAACCGCGCACCGTAACCAGCACTACTGCCATTTGTCCGACCAAGAAAGAACGACGATCTTTGCAGAGGAACCGATTATTTGCAAGTTGGCCGACTTTGGAGAAAGTAGATCCAAACAGATACAAACGGCAAACATCCATACAAGCACAAAGAGAGTTGACAGGTTCGTGTTACTATTATTTTCTTTTACTTTCTTATTTTTTGAGTGTGAGTATACCCTTAGCAGACAAGTACAGACTAGTTGTGTTTTTGTGTCGTAAAATGCCGAGCTGCAGGAAATCAGACAAGCGTGACTCTGTGAAAATCATGAAACTTTCTCTTCATACTCCCCTCACTTGGTTGATCAGTCGACAAAGGATGATTCTGTAATAGGATCTTTTGTGTTTAGAATGTTCTAGAAATAGAATGTATTTGATGGCACGATATGACAGCAATTATATAATAATAAATTTAATAACAAATAAATCGTAGCTATGATTCTCTCATGCATTCGCGAGGCAATTTTTCTTGCAGAATACGAGTACGGGCCTGTGTGGCAATTCTTTCGACCCAAAATAGTCGAGAGAAAACAACAACATGAGGAGATATCGGCTAAAAATAGCAGAAAAAAGTGTCCAGATACCCAGTGTCAATAGCATGCAGTGACTGTCGGCATGTTCGTACGAGCGGATTACAATCGGTTTGTCTGCTCCCTCTGCTCTTTATTGATCACTTTCCACTTACGCCCATTTTTGGCATATATATGAACCTTATTTTATTTTCATTTCATCGAGTTTTACTCCGATGATAGGCTCCGCGCGAAACGTCAGTATTTCGTTCTTCAACTGAAAACCTCGGCAGGTCACCACCTACCTCTTCACTTTGCTAGAACAAAATGCAATTGTTTTCGTTGTCAGAGAGTGTAGATCCCGGGATTCGCCGACAACAAAGAAACACTTTACTCGATCACTTTTAAACTTCCTTGTTTTTGGAATTTTTTCCTTTTAGTAGAGGTTGCGCAAAGCAATCACGTCTGTACAATCCTGACTGCTAAATAATTTCGCGATTCATTGGTATAGTCATGAACCAACCGAGCTACATGTGCCGGTGAACATTCGAATGCGGACTGTATTAGCGTTTTCTTGCTCACATAGTCAGGGAGGGTTAGCTATATATAGCCGATATTTCGCATGATGGAAATGAAGTAAAAGTGGATTTCCATTCAGCTCTTTTTGTAGCGCGACAGATTTTCTTTTTATTTCTTTGTGTTACATATAATCCAATAAAACAAACTGAGAAAGGAAGCACCCACCCATTTCCACAGCAAATATAAGACGTCTTTCTTCAAGGTTCAAATTAGTTAACAAAAAAAAAGGCTTATCCTATTAAAAGAACCCCATAGTGCTTTGGCCCTAGAAAACATTATCTATTACTGTATTGCATATATATTGAAAACAACTTTGCCTTTTGGCAAGAACGTTCCTTGTTGTAAATCAAAATGTAGATTTGCACGAAATTTCTTAATCTATCATGATTTACCATACAGGATACTGTGATCCAGGCGTCTGTTTTTTAACTTTTCAAATGTTGAGCATGATTTCAAGTGTTTGGATCACAGTATAATAATAATAATAATAATGGAAACTTTATTGATTAAATTTAGTTCTTACATATACAATTGTAAATCTCACTTATTAAGGTAATTTACAACCGGCTACTTGAATCGATGGTACACTATAATATATAACTATAAAACACATAATAAACTTATACAATACAACATTAAAAGGTTAATAAATCTGGGTTTGTCCATTCCTTATTTCGGCAACAGAATATATAATACGTGGTTCTGATGGCAATTGTCGTCATTCGTTTCACACAATAGTTTTGGTGAACTTTGTCAAAATGAAGATCATTTAGCATTTTTTGAAATGTTGAACATTCTTTCGCAAAGACACCAAGAGACCTAATGATAAATTTATAAATTTTACGGATATAAATAATTTCCTTTGTTCTCTAATTAATTCTAAATATTTAGTTTTTTTACGTTCCACATTCTTTTGAAGATTAGATTCAAAACCAGCAGTTAGTTCAACAATGTATAAGCATCCACTAGTTGTTGTCAGGAGCAAGTCTGGACGGTATGAGTCGCCGGTTAATATGGATGGACTTTTGTATCCCGGAAGATCGACATAGAGATTTGAACCGCTGACCGTCTTTAGGTTTGACGCAAGAAAGTTCAAAATTGAATCATGTCTCCACGTAAACCTTTCGAGATACGATTGGCAACCTGCTACGACGTGGAGTAGAGTTTCTGGTCCTAGACAAAGGGAACAATCCGGTGTTGGTGATATACCCCATCTTGCAAGGTTTTGGCGTGTGGGTAGAGAGTTATTCATGTAACGTATCGTAAAATTGAAGATATTCTTAGGTAGTTTAGATTGAGCCGCGCACCATAACTTCGTTAATTGAGAGAAGGAGAACTTTGTAATGTTAGTGAAAAACGAGCCTTGACAGATTAGATGGTTATGAAGTCTATCCTCGTGCTCAGAGCAAAAATCTTTAAGAACTTGCTTGGTAGAGGTACAGACGTCATACTGGATGTTTGAGCTGTTGCTAGTTGACTTCCATAGTTCATTGATCTGTTTGTTGGGACATGTTTTAAGAGCTGTTCGAAGTACTGTTTGGCATTGGATGAATTTGACTGATGGCGGACAAATACTAAGGCCGAATTTGTTTCGGGTTAAGAAAACGGTACTTAATGTTCCCGATATTGGTATTTCAAGCCACTTCCGAATGTAACTGTTCACTACGAAGTCGATATTTTCTGATATCCAAGTTTTTGACAGAGAAGTAACGGTGAAATGCCAAGAGATTTTGGATAAAACAATAATAATAATAATAATAATAATAATAATAATAATAATAATAATAATAATAATAATAATAATAATAATAATAATAATAATAATAATAATAATAATAGTCTTTATTTCTAAGTCAAAACATCCGTTCGAGTTTGCATACAATTTTGAAACAGTTCTTAAATCTTTCTGTCCTTACACAATACATAACACGTACATTTTCTTTTAATCATTCTTCACATTTGTAATTTAGATTATTGACATACATGTATTTAGCTCTTTTCAAACTTTGTAAACGCATCGAGACGTATGTAAGATGCGTACTAAAAAACTGTTATTATAAACTATTAAACAGCAAATCTACTGTATCCGGTACGGAAAATCATTTGGCATTTAAAAAACCCCGACAGGGTTATAACTTAGTTAAAAATGAATAAAATTTCCAATTCTTTCAAACCTTTTATTTTTGGCAGGAAGACTTTGTGAAGCATTTGTTACGACAGCTCACGCAGTCGGCAGTATAAATGTTATTGTAAACAGTGTAACTTATCTTAATTAGGGGTTGATTACATGAGCCGGGCAAGCCCGGTTAACAGGGCTCACGCGATTGATTAGGATCTCACTGTGGTTTTGAAACTCACATAAACTAAATTTACAAAGAAGAATTGGTTTAGTTTAGATGTAAACGAACCCTAACGTTCATTAAAATCTCCTTTTGTTGCCGAGGAAATAATTTCGTGACACGAGTCAGCCCGGCTAACAATAATCAGCCCCTTAATTTCATGTTTTACAGGGGCACGCCTGCCTATATGGCTCCAGAAATTTTGGTAAAATCCCGCCGATTGAAATCTGCGTCCTTCCAAGACCTTAAACAAGGCTTTTGGTATGGTTATGTTCAACATTGATCAATCCAGATTTGAAATATCCATTCCAACTGGATCTTGAACATGGTCCGAGTGCAACAGATCAGATGGAAGAACTGACGAGTCATCAGAAACGTCCGAGTGGATCACCCAGTTATAGAATTACACAAAAAATGCACAGATTTCGATCCTGCCAGAAGACCCCCAGCCTTACAATTACAGGAAGAATTTCATTCATTATTACGTAGTGGAATTGATGATATTAAAGAAACAGAGAACATAGAAAATAGGAAGAACGAAGGACATACATGTATAGGCCGTGAAAATATATTTTATTATATTTAATATTTATTTATTTATTTATTTATTTGTTTGTTTTGAGTTGCCTTGATGGTTTTGCATCGCCAAAAAACTTGATAGTAACTATTATTTTATAACCCTTCAGAATAGAAAACGAGAAGTCGACTGAAAAGCTTGTGATCGACCTAACAAGATCCCCTGCAAAAGAAGTGCCAAGGAAGCAATTGAGGTTAAATTTCATCTTTTCTAACAGTATATAGTTACTTCTGCCAGGAGGCTATGTTTTCATAATTTTTTTGTTTGTTTGTTTGTTTGTTTGTTTGTTTGTTTGTTTGTTTGTTTGTTTGTTTGTTTGTTTGTTTGTTTGTTTGTTTGTCTGTTTGTATGTTTGTCTGACACCAGGATATAACAAAAAATATTTGAAGGATATTCATGAAAGTTTGCGGAATGGACGAATGGTTGAGATCAATGACTAATTCACGAATTTTGGATAATTATAAGTAACAAGAACTGTGGTGTATTAGCTATGAAACTCTCCGCATCATAACGGTCATTTCATTTTACTAAATAGCCCAAATCGAGCGGTGGGTTTAACACGTAATACACATTATGTCATGCGTATTTCTTTGTGATACTATAATTACTGGTGTGACCACTCAGATTTGTCATGGTGTGATTATATATTTTAGGTCTTGTACTTTTACCACTCGTTACATTGTTCCTCCCTCTTGCCGAACAGACGGTCTACAACGCAGTGTAG
Source organism: Paragorgia papillata (assembly GCA_035771165.1). Classification (NCBI taxonomy): domain Eukaryota; kingdom Metazoa; phylum Cnidaria; class Anthozoa; order Scleralcyonacea; family Coralliidae; genus Paragorgia; species Paragorgia papillata. The sequence continues at coordinate 1,163,946 of JAWNZC010000123.1, forward strand.
GTTGAAATAACTTTATACGTTTGATAAGCCTTAAATAGTTTTGTGTTTTTTATTTAGAATATCGAAACCATCAAGTCAGTTGCAAGGTGGTTCCAAAAATCTGACCAACATTGACGATAACAATCTCTCCCAAGTTTCCGGCAGATAACAATCATAAACACAATCAAGAAAATGCAGAACAAACATATAGTGTAACTGACCTGTCTAGCAGCATAGACACAAATGGTTCGCAATCTCCACTGGAAACCGCGAGATCAAGGAAAGGGTAGGTGCATGCATGCACACGACAATTCAAACACGTTTTCTATTAGCTAAACGGATATGTGTAAAAATTGCACACTTCGTGGTGAAAGCACGGACCAATATGGACCAATTTGCAAAAATGATTTGTTTAGTCGATGGAAAAAGTAATAAAAAGGTTGAGACAAATTCTTTTGTTGAGAATTATCTATTGCTGACAATTGATTTAAAGATTTTTGTTTGGAAATGCTTTCTATATCTTACGGGATTGACAGTTTTGTGATTGAAAATCTATATTAAGTAATCATACACTAGACCGGAAGTGTAATAAGCATTTTTCATGATCTGAAGTTTCTACAAGTTTCAACTCACTAAAGGTATATAACAACATGAGAGCCGAACTGTCAAAAGTAAGTTTATTTTAATGATTTACGGAACTATAAGTTAAAATACGGCAACATTTTCCAAGTTTATATAACAAATACAACAATAACAACTATAAACCTGGTGTGAGGTTGGGCCACCTGTGCTGTAACGATATTGAAAAAAAAATAAAATTGTGCGCTACCCGCTATCCGTTACCCGTATACAGCTACCCGCGTTTTCCACCTTGCCAAACAGCTGAGGTTACACTTTTTGTTGCGTATAGCGGTCACGTAACACTGGTTATATACAGAATGTCAGGAAAATTCCACGTAGTCTCTTACACTAGAAATATTGGACACGCACAGGTTCCGGCCATCTACTAGAAGATGTTTAGATAACATAACAAAATGATATTTTATGGAATACTGGTAGGTATTCTACAGGGTTTCAAATTTATACTGAAATGACACTAATGAATTGATGTTTGCTAAATACGAAATACAAAATTACACTACTGCATTTGATTAAGAAATCTTGGCACCGTTGAATAGTAGTGCAAGAGACAAAAATCCAATTTTCTGAAAAACTGTACCTGCGCACCTCTTAATTTTTGGATATGTTGTACTTTAGTTACTGACAAATAATGTTCAGTTTCACATGTGTTTGTAAAAATTCGAGAACTATAGTTAAACGACCCGGCAATTCGACAGTTGAAGACGAGACCAACGGCCATTTATAAACACCGTAGCGACTCGCAAGAAAGAACTGGCAATTCCACTAGAAGAAAGCTTCTTTCTTGATACTTCCTCTGGCATATATATACTTGTACGTATACATCTGTGGAACTGACCAAAAATGAAGAAACTACATTCCAGAACGTTTAAACATCAAGATTCATCGAACCGCTTTCTTCAGCGCCATGTTGTTAAAATTATCGGCCATGTGCTATTCTTTAGAAAGTAAGGTTTTAAATACACAGTTCAAATTCGCGTCCTTGTATAACTAATAAACAGAAAGAATCTCACCAAATAATTAAGCGTGTTGTAATTTACTTGTATTTACATCATATATCAAGTATTTAGCTGTCACACCAACACTTTTTTGCCACCCGGAAATAGCAGCTTTCCAAAAGTAGCGGGTCCCGATAATAATTGAAAGTAACGGGGGCCGCTAATTTTGGAACTTTACGGTGTATATAGACATGCAATATAACGCTAAAATTATCTATATTCAAAATATATAATAAAGGAGCTTACCATTTTCATTTACAAACTTTTTAGGAATGACAAGACAACGATTTGTTACGCCGCCCGCCAAAAAAGAGAACTCGACCAATTCTTCGTAATAAAATTGTCCTTTTGTTAGAACGCCATACTTGTAAGGGACCTTTCTTGCAACATACTTCATTGGAACAGTAATCTCGCCACAAAGTAATAAATTATTCTGATCAAGTGACCTAAATTCAAACGAACACAATTTTTAATATATATATATATATATAATATATATATATATTTCTAAAATTCATTAATAATTCATGAGGAAAACACAAAGAAAAATCATGAGCGTATCGGATCTATATATGTGATATAGACTCGCTCTAAGTTTCTCGCTGGTTTTTAACGGCTGAGATAAGCTTAATTTTCAAAATTACTACGCCAATGAACGTACGAAGTGATTCTTTTTAGAAGTCATTTAAAAACCTTGCAGTACGGGCTTTATAAATAGTACATATATATATATATATATATATATATATATATAGTTCAATCTACAGACACGGTGTTTCGCTGTACAACAGCTCATCAGTGTAGCTTGGAACAATCTGAATGAATTTCATCAATTACTTATACACATGCGATCGTCGGTGACAACCGCATGTGGGACAGCATCGGTGAAATACATTCAGATAGCGTGAAGTGCGCATTGGCCCAGAGTGCTCAAACTTCCACAAGGGTAGTGATATATATATATATATATATATTTAACAATTATTCGCCGAAGTGGAGGTGAATATCTACACTATTCACCGACACTGAGGTGAATAATTGTTTTAGCATATACCTCCTAAATGAAATAAAAAGTTTAACATTCTTATATTTTTCGATATTTCCATACAAAAGACACGGCCGCTAGCAACTTGGCGTACAGTATTCGATATTTGTCGACAAAACAGTTTTTACAACTTTTGAATAAATTGATGGCTAGAAAACTGTAAAGAAACATACCTGTGGACACTCTTCTGCTTAATTTTATTGACTTTTCTAGTTATTCTACTACATCAGCCTTGTATATCAACAAAATCTCCTGCTTCGGTAAACAAAGCAAACTGGCCACCATTTTGTTTTGCCCGAAGGTGAATAGTGCAGGATATCCCGAGCTAGAGGAACCAATCAGCTAGATTGCGTGAAAAGCACTATTCACCTGCGAGGTATATGCTAAATATGTAAGAGTTATATACCGAGGATGGAGGCTTTATGCCAGATACATTCCCTCGGGGCCGCATATTTAATAGTTGAAGGGGTTTTCAACAAAGAGCTTGAAAGAACTGCGGTGCCCTGTTAAGTGGGCAGCGCTTTATGCTCTTTTGGGAGTTCAGTCGTTCATTCTTAGTTTGTCCCTTGGCAATTATTACTTAGTTTTAGGAACCGCCTTTTAGCACTGCGCCTGGTTGACCATCATTAAGTTAAGACTTCAGAAGTCTTACACATTTGGTTGTTTTTTGCTTTGATCATAATGGGAGTAATGGCGTAATATGTATATGACTATCATCAAATTTGAAAGAAAGATTTATCTAGGGAACCGTTATTAGCTATAATTGGTGTATTGTGAAAAGGAGGTTAAGTAAATTTTCACAACTTTAAGGCGTAGTCTGAATTTTGGTGAAGTAATTAACTATTGCGAGAATGGAAGAAAGCGATGAAGAAGTTTTTATCACGCAGAATATTTTTCGTGAAAGTTTGGAACTAGACTTCGATTTTAGTAGCTTATTAGAAGCTGAAGAACCACTACTAATTAACACAGTAAGTGTTGAGGGAAATGAAGTTACTGGAGGCCAATGCTTGGTTGAGAGAGACGACTCAGACGAGAGACTAGAACAATGGCGCGATCAGAGGGAAGTTGTTGTTATCACCGATGCAGAGTTGGAGAAGAGAAATGAGACAAGGATACCCATTAATACGAAATCAAGCACCTGTTGGACGGTTAATACATGGTCTGAGTGGGCTAATGAACGAAATTGGAAAAGTAAGTAAAGTGTGATCTTCTACACCTTAACGATGAGGAGTTGAATTATTGGTTGAGTAAATTCGTTACTGAAGTTCGACAAATTCACTCTACCAAATGTGCTGTGGAATACAGCGATATTTGCGAGATAATGGAAAACCTGGTTTGAATTTATTTGAGAATCCGTCGTTCAAATTATTTCAAGATTCTCTTGACGCAGAAATGAAATGCTAACAAGAAAGGGCGTTGGTAGTGAAGTGAAGCAGGCTCAAGCTTTTAGTGAAGAACAGGAAGAAAAAATGTGGAGTTCGGGGACTCTTGGCGACGGTGAGGCTGATGTGTTGTAAGACACAATGGTTTTCCTAATCGGAAAGAATTTCGCACTAAGAAGTGGACAAGAGCACCGTCAACTGAAGTTTAGCCAAATGCGCCTGGTGAAGGGGAGCGAAGAAGAACCAGAAAAGTTAGTGTATCAATCTTTTGGTGAGAAGAACAACGCTGGAGGTCTTAAGCACCGTGGTATTAAACGAAAAGTGATTGAACATTATCGAAATGAGTCCATGTCGGAGGGATGCTTTGTGCAGCTGTATAAGAAATACGTGTCAAAATGTCCAAAGTCAGCCTTGGAAAAGGACTCGTTTTACTTGACTCCAAAGCGAAAGTACAATAGTTCAGATGAAGGTATGTACTGTTTTATATTTACCTCAAAATATATTGGCAGGAAGATTGCTAAATTGTATATTACTATCTTAAAAATCATTAGGTTTATGGTTTTTGAATTACTATTTTCTTTTCTAATTTGTAATATATCTTTGATGTTTTTTATAGTTTGGTTTACTTCGAATCCTGTAGGCCATAACAAATTGGGAACAGCTGTGCGTCGCATGTGTCAAAAAGCGGGGATTGAAGGAAATTTCACTAACCACAGTCTTCGAGCTACAACAGCTACGCGGGGATTAGCCAAAGGAATACCAGATAAGTTTGTTATGCCTTTGCAGGGATGCTCGCTCACTTCAAATTTATCAAAGGCCTAGTGTGTCGAGTAAAGTAGAGATTTCGAAAGCTTTGAGATTTCAATTTGTGAAAGATGTGAAAAGTGATGAAAAATTTCTAGCAAGTAGAAAGAGAGTGGCAGTTAGCGACAACCATAATTCGGACACGTTCCAAAAAGTGTGAAAATTAAGTTCTGATGAAAGTCCTTTATCAAATAGTACGAAGGAAACACATGGTGTTTCATTTTCGAACTGCACGTTTGTTATAAAGAAGAATTTCATCTGTTAAGTTAAATTGTTTGAGTGTTAAAAATTAAATGATTTTTGTTGTCGATATATATTGTTTGTGCAACAATTTATACCGCTAAGGAATGTCGTTTATACCGCGTTTTGTAGAAATACATTGGTTGTTTCTAATATTTTAGCATTTTTATGTAATAGTTCAAATACGAGACGGAGGACTTTACCGGGATTTCAAAGTCCGAGTGCCTATTGAAAATGCGAGACGAAGGCGAGCATTTTTAATGCACGAGGGCTTTGAAATCCCGGTAAAGTCCGGCGTCGAGTGTTTGAACTGACTTCTCAAACATAGTAATTTACATATTTTCAAAGTCCTAGGACTATATTTCAAAGTCCTAGGACTTTGAAAGTCCTAGGACTTTGAAATATTTCAAAACGTCATCACGTGATCAGCTACAATCAATTTCAAAAGTCGTTGGGACACCTGAGATTTTCTCACATATACCCCCCTTTATAATGTTGTCTAGCGAAACAAGTTATCATTTCGACGAAATTCGCTGTAGACATGGCATACAACATTGAACAGGGGGACCGGGGGAGTCACAAAAATAGAAAATGACTCATAAACCTTGTGCGTGTCCCAACACTTTTGAAAATGACTGTCCGATGCACATAATCTTGTAATGAGTATAATAACAAGCACACAAGTAATCTAACGCGTTTATTTAAAATTTTATCGAGTGTACTTCCCTGTAAATACTAACAACTAGAAGAATTAACGCAGCTTTGAAGTACAATCATTTGTCTGCGGCAAAAAATAGGAATTTACTAAATATTACAGAAATTATTATTAAAAATATTCACATTATTTACATATCTTTGAATTGCGTTTATGTCCTCGTCACCTTGGTTTTTGGTGTTTGTGTTTCTTTTTAAAATATTGTCATAATATAAATATTGCAATGCAGATTAACATAGAAAAAAGTTGAAATGTGATATCATAGACATTCTGTTTTTTGGATAACTATACCATGAATACAATAGAGGTTCCGGCTGTCACATAGCAGACGCGTGATGGCGCAGTCCCGACCAAGGACAAGGAACAAACAAACTATAAAGCAACCTTTGATATATTTGATCACATACAGTCAGTGCGATGTATCCAAACTATCCAGGCAATAATTTGCAGAAATAATAGTCGACGCATGGAAATCTCAATCTCGGTCAACAGTCACTCAGTGGGTTGTTAGTTTAGAGGATCATGCTAATGATGGGACGCATTTTCACATGGCTGCCAAGTTGAGCACCAAATCGCGTTGGTTGTCTATAAGAAATTTCGTCGATGAAAAATACGGAATCAAACTTAACTTTTCAGACAACCACGAGAATTATTATAGCGCGTATTCATATGTAGTGAAGGAGGACCCGGACTTCGTGCTGTCACCTAACCATCCAGACCTGTCCAATGCAAGCTCTCCCAAGACGACCAACGCCACGCGCAAAAGAAAAACGGTTGGACAACAAACGTGAACAAAAAGACGAAATCGACTGACAGCTTTTGATGTAGTTGGCATCATCCAAACCAAAAAAATTAAGAGCCGTCTAGAGCCTATGGCACTTGCAGCTAAATGGCAAGAGGAGGGTAAAACAGATTTAACCGAGTTCGTGGCGAATTAGGGAGCTAAGGTCGTAAACGAGGCTTTAGAAACGGCGAAGGAGTTGAGTGAAGCTCAGCAGCGCCTGGAAAGGGCGAAGAAATCTCGAATAGATTTATTGGAGGAACATGTAGACAAGCCATGTGCAGACGGTTGCCAAGGGGCGTGGTTATGTGCTGCAAAAGAAATTTTGCAGTTGAATGGTATCGGTGCAGAGTCATTTTCTTCCGCAGTATATGAAGCATTAAAACGAGGAAGAGGAAAATACCGAAACATTTTTATATATGGTCCGGCTAATTGTGGCAAAACCTTCCTTCTTTCCCCACTAAAAACCATCTTCGAGTGTTTCCTCAACCCTGCTTCCGGTACTTTTGCCTGGCTTGGCATAGAGACGGCAGAAGTGGTGTTATTAAATGATTTTCGCTGGAAACCATCACTGATACCGTGGTGTGATCTCTTGCAAGTTCTTGAAGGAGATGTCGTTCATTTTCCGGCTCCGAAAAATGCAATGAATAGAGACATTGTTCTGGAGAAAGATACCCCTTTCTTTGCCACAAGTGATGCACCTCTTGTCCTTATAAATGGCGGGTCTATTGACAGAGTTAACACCGAAATGATGCAAGTGAGATGGCGCGTGTTCAAGTTACACCGACAGATACCACAAGAGGAACAGAGAGAGTTACAACCATGTAATTCTTGTTTTTCAAAGCTCATTTTAACTAACAGTCAGCAGTAATATCGAAGAGAACAACACTACGTGCAGTAACTTTTTCCGGGTATGACGTAATCCCTCAAGCGTTGTCGCAATATTAAATACTCGCACGATGCTCACCACGGTGCTCACGTCCCAAAATCAAAATATACCACAACAGAGTAGTTGCTTTCCCGTTTTCTCATCTTTGGTAACTTACTTAATACGTTTGCGAATGTAACGAATATGATTAAACGACTCATGCGCTTGGGAAATGAGTTTGACAACGATTTTCGCTTTATGATCTAAAGAAACCTGATCTATTCTGGTTATTTATAGTTTGGGTGAGCACCGTGAGGCAATCATGTCTTGTTTCGGTTCATTTCAAATAAAAATTACGCAGAAAATAAAAAAGTTCCCTTCCCTTAATAGAATTAATAAGACTATTAACTTTTACTGACCAATTTCTTGCTAACATTACTGTAATGTGTGCATATTGCAATAAACGTGCGGTGAGCATCGTCGTGAGCATCGTTGTATGAACCGCGTGGAATGTTGTTAGCATTAATATTTCGTTCTAAATCCTTTACATTGTATGACCGCGTCAACGCGTTTTGGCATACTTAATAAGAGATTGTCAATAAAAGTTACTGACGTTTGCATTACAGCTTTGCGTACTCTTATCTTGAATTGAGACCAAGTTTCGTTTATTATTCCTTCGGCGATAACCTGATTCGCAAGTTCTTTTTTAACTATGTGAAACAGGTTCTCGATTGGGTTTAGATCTGGAGAACGCGCTGGAATAGCAAATAGTTTAGCTCCTACATCATCAATCGCGCTCATCGCAGCCTTACTGGTTTGCGACGGGTCGTTGTCCATGGTAAACAACTTTTCTTTACGTCGATCAGAAAAGAGATTTGGGAAGTTTCTTTTGACAAAATCACTGAAGTATTTCCCACTCATATGCTCATATTCTTCCACCAAGATAACTCCTTTACCGAATGCAATAGCAACAAGGAGGTATAAACGCTTTCCACCTGGCAATTCTTTTGATCCCTTACTTGTTAGTTGGAGCCCTTCACTTCTTTTCCTCCATATTTTTTCTTCGGGGCAACAGCATCCTGCATTGGTCTGCTCTTGTACACAAATGACACTCCATCCAAATAGAACGCGATATTTTTATGAAAAAAATTTGGCTTGCTCTTCAATATTTTTCTACATTTACGCGCAAATTGTTTCCGCTTAGTGCAATCACGGGAGGTGAGTACCCCCTTTTTTCGCGCTTGCAAAAAATGGAATCCCAGACACCTAATTTCCCTGTAGAATGTTCCATAGGGCACACTGGTTGACTGAAGTCCGCTATAGATTAGCAATTCTTTCAATGTAAAATTTGCATTCTCCTTACGCAGTCGAAGTAGATCGCGAACCAAATGTCTGCGATCGCGCTCTGACAACATTTTTGGTCGTCCAATCGTTGCGCATTTTCTTTCCTGCCTTTCCTCTCTGCGATTAGGGTCTTTCAACAATCGCGCTACTATGGACTTTGAAATACAAGTTTTGGCCGCAATTTCACGACATGAATATTTATTATCCATACCAAGGAGCATAACTAATGAGCGCGTTGTGCTCGATATTTTTCCGTGGAAACCATTGTAAGAATTTACAAGGTTCTACGTGTGCTTGGCTAACTTTATATTACTTTGTCATCGTATTGCATTACAAAATCAGACGCATGCGATGTTTACAATTACGTTCAAAACACATGCCCTTTACGTCATCATGCCTACATACGCTTAAAAGAGAATGTATCTCTCGTCTTAATGAGATATACCTTCGTGATTTTCAATGATATTCCCGATTTTTACGCATTTAGTCTTATATGCGTCAGCTAGAAACGCCCATTTTGCTCAGGAAATTAATGTATGATATTATTATATATATGAATTTGTGAAATAATTCTAGCTTGAAAGTAATTGTTCTGCCCTATGAACGTAATTTCACACAATAATGATGAATGTGAAGTTTTATATAATTTTTTGATGTTAGAGCCTGGAATTTTGGAATTCGGACAATCAATTTCAAAAGTCGTTGGGACACCTGAGATTTTCTCACATATACTCCATATATATCGTCTATTTGGCAATGTGGCCACTTTCCCTCCCTCCCCTACCCTTTACAATGTTGTCTAGCGAAACAAGTTATCATTTCGACGAAATTCGCTGTAGACATAGCATACAACATTGAACAGGGGGCCGGGGGAGTCACAAAAATAGAAAATGACTCATAAACCTTGTGCGTGTCCCAACACTTTTGAAAATGATTGTAGATGGATCTTCCTCCGGTTTCAAAACACTAATTAAACATTAATTTATTTTGTTTTTGGTTCATGAATTATTAATGAGTTTGAGAAATATATATATATACCAGGTGTATAATCAAATATATACCGCTAAGTGTACAAATATATGTACATATATACTGTGAATTTTTAATTAGATGTATTTGTACCTATTCAATTATATTCATTAACCCCAGTTTTCCCTGGAGAGATATCAAATCCCTCCCCTTGCTTTAAGGTTGTATCGGATTTATATACCTATGAAGAACAATGAAAACCGACTCAACTATTAAATAAAGATATTTATTATATAGATATCGATGAAATACAAGGTTTTCTTTTGTTGCGAAAAAGAGATATCTCCACATGTGAGGATATAAATGATACGTTCACATGTGAAGATATCGATGGCGTCAGCGCTAAATTAACCAATAAGAAGTTTGCACCGTTGCTAGGCAGCCTAGGCTCCGCTCTTTTTTCAAAACTATATTATAATGGCATCGGAAGAAGTTTGTGCAGGCGAATTATCAAAGTTTGATATCGATTTCAACTCAGAATTGGAGGAATATCCAAGAAGATTTCTCTCTGTTACTGACAGTGATGTCGAGAAATTAATTAACGAGGAAGAAAATGAAAACACAAAGAAAAAGACCTTCTACGACATAAACATTTTCAAAACGTTTCTGGTGGGAGAGCGTATTAAACGAAACGAGAGACATAGCGGAGATATCTCCACCGGAGTTAAATAATTATCTGAGCCAGTTTGTGTTAGCAGCAAGGACCAAGGTGGGAAAAGAGTATGAGCCTTCATCGCTCCGTGGAATACTTTCAAGCATTGAACGTCATTTGAGTAGAGTTTCTTATGGCAAATCCATTTTCAAGGACAGCGAATTTAAAAAAACTAGAGATGCTCTGAAAGCCAAACAAAAGGAGCTAAAGCGACACGGTCGTGGAAACAAACCAAACGCAACATCGGCTCTTACTGATGAGGAAGTCGGCATTTTATTTGAGAAAAAATTACTGGGAATAAGTTCACCACAAGCCCTGCAGAACACAGTATGGCTAACAACATGATTCACTTTGGCCTGCGTGGATGTAAAGAACAAAAACAACTCCGTTGGGGCGACATTGTTCTCAAAACTACCTTCGATGGGAAAGAATATCTCGAATACTCTGAACGGCAGACCAAGACCAGAACAGGAGAGGTTCCACGCAACCAACGAGCGATTAAACCACGAATGTATGCCAACGAAACTAAAAGGTCTGCTGAACGTGACCCGGTACATGTTTACAAGGTTTATAAGGAAAAACGACCACCAACAATGTTAGAAGCGGATGCCACCTTCTACTTGTCTGTAAATTACTTTAAAACAGATACTGCATTGAAGAACAAAGATGCAAATTGGTACAAAGCTCAGCCTATGGGGATAAACCAGCGAACTCGATGTAAGTTAAAATGTGATACCTGGAACGCTAACGTCCAGTCATTCGGGGGGCAAAAAGTGAGGCAAAAAGTTCCAGGCCCTTGCGCGGTTTGCAGGTACGATTCAGTCTCCCACAAAATGTCACACGGTCACCGGTCTTGAGCGAACTGCGAAGACTCGAAAAGGTTTGAAAAATTATTTATTGAATCATTTTATCACGCTTTGCTAAACGTGCTTTTTAAATTTTGATTGGTTGTGCTATGCTGCCGAACTGATTATGCAGTGATATGTCTATTTGTTGCTATAGTAAAAGTCATTGTCTTTACAAAACGTGCACGAAGTTTGTCAGTGAAGAAATTAAATCAAATTTTCGTTATATTATAAACCATATATATTAGAGTTTCGTCACTCCGAAGAGGATACAAAAAATCAACACAAACTTAGTATAGAATATGCCGTTTAGGTTAGTACCAGTTTCATCAGTGTCATTTTGTTTAAAAAGCATTCCGCATTCGTACCGAAAACAACAACTAGCCATGAGTAAACGTGAAAAATAAATAGTTGTCAGTTATTTCTTAAAATATCATAATGCCGTTTAACACATTCGAACAAAGAATAAAGGAGCAGAAATAAGAAAATGACATTGGATATCAAGTATCAATACGTCTTCAAACTTACTCGTATAACAATAGCTTTCTCACTCTTGTTCTCACCTTTTCAGCTGGCTGTTTTCATCATAGCCAGCAAAAGGCGTCTGTTTTCTCAGCCTATTTTCATCCCGAGACCCGAGCTTAATTTACTGTATAATTTCGGACTGCTATACAGTAAATAAAACAACAACAGCACTGCACAACAATGGGAAATCATTAAATGCACGTTTAGTCTGACAAAATAATTTGATAAATAATTTTTTCAAACCTTTTCGAGCCTTCGCAGTTCGCTCAAGACGGGCGGCCGTGTAAAAAACGTTTTGTGGGAGACTGAATCGTACCTGCAAACCGCGCAGGGGCCTGGAACTTTTTGCCTCACTTTTTGGTCCTTCGTTAGCGTTCCAGGTATCACATTTTAACTTACATCGTCATCGAGTTCACTGGGATAAACAAGTTAAACGGTATCATGAAGGAAATGACACAAGCTGCTGGAATTCCCGCCAAAACAAACCACAGTGGAAGAAAAACCTTAGTTCAAAAGCTCCAGGATAGTGGCGTTCCACTTAACCAGATTATTCAAATAACGGGACACAAAAACTTGCAGTCAATTAACAATTACAGTTCCCTTCGAGAGAAACAAATAGAAAACATTTCACATATCCTGTCGTCTACTATATCTACAACAACCGCCGCCGCCGACATTAATGCAACAACAACTTCGCCATCGCCGGTTCATTACCAATTTCCTTTAAGTTCATCCACTTCATCTTCTGTGGACCTAAATTCCTTTAATGAGAACAAGTTACAAACAATGTTCCACGGAAACTTTATAACTGGTGGAGTCTTCAACATCAACTTGGCCAATACAAAGAATAAAATAGAAAGTCCAGATTGTGGCTCCAAACGGAAGTATAGACGGCTCGTCTTTGAAAGTGACAGCAGCCAAGAACCGCTTCGTAAAGTTTAAGAGTGAACTCTTTATTAGGGTAAATAAAATTGTATTTATTCTAAATTATTTACCTGTGCTATACGCTTTGTTCTACGAACTAACGGACATGCTTGTGAAAAATGTTTTTCAAACTTTTTATATGCGTAATTTGCGTATTGTAATTTGTTGAGTGTTTTGCAAATAAAAGTGTTAGATAACCTTTACTCCATTGTACGTACGTACCTGTATTTTTTTCATAGTTTATCGAACTGATCTATATAATAAACAGAACATTACATGGCCGCTTGGAGATACGAATTTTATTTTCGAGTGTAGTCAATATCTCTCGCGAGTGAGCGAAGCGAACGAGTGAGAGATATAGACAACACGAGAAAATAAAATTCGTATCTCCAAGCGGCCATGTAATATCCTAGTGTTTTCAGCTTGAGTTGGTAAAGTTTTTTCCGTATGTTTTTGCTGTACAAGCTGTCGTAAGTTAAACTCACAGAAAAACTCTGTGCTCCAGACGGGACTTAAACCCACAACCTTCCGAATGCCAGCCAGACGCTCTCACCATTGAGCCACTGGAACTCAGATGGCAGACCAAGGTTGTTTTTCGATATTTATACGCTTGGGAACTAGTCAATCCGTACGTGTGTCACACTGCACCCAAGTTATCAACTTATCTCTTGACATGATTAGAAAGGGTTTCGGCAGATATACATGGTATACAAATAGTAAATAACCATGCCTCTTGCTGTGGCAAAGTTGTCAATGCAATTCCACAAAGTTGTCTTATGTTATGACAAAAATGACAAATATAAAAAAACTGTACAGCAATGTGCACCATTGAGTCCATCAGATTATTTTGCAGAATTTGTACAAGTAAAATATGTTCTAAGCCGACATGGTGTCGAATCGACGCCTAGAACAACAGTCCGTATAAAATGGCACGACCCCACAAGCTTGTAGGTCAAAATCCTTAAATTACTTTAATATCGTGTTGAAATATTAAAAAGCTATCAAGTTAAATCGAATCAAATGGTTCAGCAAGAGAAATTCCTTACGCGGAATGATATCATTCTCAAAAGCATTCATGTACATATTGTCTCCTTGCAACAAGACACTGTCAACTGTTGTTGAGTTCCACTCGAAGATGCATGAACTCATGAAAGACCACTGAATCAATGATGGCCTTAATGAATACTTCCGTAAGCAAATAAAGACATGATCGATGTATCGTTCTTACCGTGAATTTTCCTTCGAGGAAGAAGGTATTAAAACTGCTTGAATTGAACCTTCCAAAATTGAATTTCAAAGTTCGAACTTGAAGCTTTGTGCCCCATGCTCGGCCATAATACCGTACTACGGATTGCGCAATACGCGAACATGATATCGACTATACATAGCTCGGTAAATGGACTGGGCACGAGTAAGGACATAGAGGCACCCCAAACGAACGTCCAGAATAGTGTGCTGCCTCGCTGACGCTCGGCAGCAAAAATAAACTGACACAATGCGACTTGTAGCCCAACAAGTACTTGCGACACACGTACGGATTGACTAGTTCCCAGGCGTATAAATATCGAAAACAACCTCGGTCTGCCATCTGAGTTCCAGTGGCTCAATGGTGAGAGCGTCCGGCTGGCATTCGGAAGGTTGTGGGTTCAAGTCCAGTCTGGAGCTCAGAGTTTTTCTCTGAGTTTAACTTACGACAGCTTCTACAGCAAAAACATATGAAAAAACTTTATATATGCACTATTTACAAAATGAGTGACCGTTCTGTATCGCAGTATATACAGACACGAGGCGAGTTACGTCGCCTTCGGTCTTCGCTGCTTGTACTCTCGACATTCAAATATATATAACTAAAAAACCTGGGCCATATAATAAAAACCTTATTATCCTCCCTTGCTCCCGCTCGGTCAGTAAGTTTTTAATAATTTTATTGTTGTTGCATATTATTAACTTCTTATATATTTGCCGAGAGTGCCGTCATTACGCAAAAATATCAGACCAATGTCTTGACGGTACGGACTAAGCCCGTAGGGCGAGGTTGGTACATAAAAGACCAAGGTCCGTCTGATATTTCCTGTAATGACCAATCAGTCGAGGTTAAGAAGAGATTTATTATATGGCTATTTTAAATAACATCAAACATACAGTATCTGTACGTATAGCGTGACAGCCATGACATAGACTCGTCAAAAATTTTCAATGTTCAATTCTTTGAAAGTTTTCATGGCGATAATGTAATATAGATAAGTTTTGTGGAAACACCACGTAAAATATTTATTTGCTAAAAGAAATAATACATATTAAAAACATTACTTAAATAATACTTATTTATTAGCAAATAAATATTTTAAGTGGTGTTTCCACAAAACTTATCTTTATTTTTCAATGTTGTTGTTCTTCACTTGTTATTGCTTTCAGGATCGTAGAACTCACTTTCAGATTGCTCATCATCTCATTCATACTTGATTTAGTGCTTAAGCCTGGTTTTAATTTGTCGCATTTCATCGTCGATCATGTTCACATTTGCGATGATCGGGGATTCTCTGGGATGATCGCATTATATATACCAAAGCAATTGCCGGTGACAACTGCCTGTGGGATAGTATAAGTAGTGCGTACGTGCGTACATCTACAGAGAATGAGGTGGTATAGCCCCAGAGTGCCCAAACTTCCACAAGGGTAGTGAGCATAATATATATATATATATATATATATATTATATAGCTACTCACTATATATGAGCTGTTCTGCAATCTCATTGGTTCTGCTACTAGCAAGCTATCAGCTCATATATCATTAGTAATAAAAACAAGATGGTGGCATGAGTTTTTCAACAAGGCGTTATTAGCAGGAATCCCTCCGGCTTCTGATTGGCCGATAAATTTAGCACTTCTGTTGTCAAGGTGATTTGTCGTCTGCATGAATATATAATTATTGGGATTCAAAAATAATTGAAATGTATTTGACTGAAGTTTAGCCGACGAATAACACATTTTAATGAAATGATATTAATGCTATTCGCACATCGAAGTATATCTAATCGAAGTATCGCATTGCTGTGAATAAAATTAAAGATTAATTCTTTGAAGAGATTGCTGTGCACGTTTGGCGATAGAATGAGTCAAATAAGCGCGATGCCGCGATCAAAGTTAAGTATCACAATTTCATTAAACTGTTTAATAATTACGCCCAGTTGCACACAAATTCTCCAGGCCAATCTTGGCCAAACAAAGCCTAATAGAGGGTATAACTAAGTTGCAAACACGTTGTCGTATAATAGTGCGGATACTTCTTTTTGATATTTTAATACCGATTTCAAATCCGAGACTGCACTTTCAACGTTATTGACATGGCGCGTTCATGTGCTCTAACATCTTTGCTAAATTTGGAATTGTTTTCAAAACTGAGTCACAGTATTTGCAACAGAACTACAATCTAGAATCAATCTGTACTCAAAGAGCGATATATTTGTGCTACCACATATATAAGTACGCTATACCGCGCGAGATAACGTCATGCGGAAGTGCAAAGTTTATCGGCCAATAAGAAGCCGGAGGGATTCCTGCTAATAACGCCATGTGTTTTTCAGTCAGTATACTACAGATAAAACTGCCTGTTAATTCTAAACTGCAGCAGCGAAAATACTGAACTGAGTGAAAACTAACAGTCAACAAATAACACATAAACAGAATAGAAAAATTACGAATTTAACAGAAAAAAAGCTACTGAAAAAGGCAGTTGAGAGCTTTACAAAACCTTACTTATTACAGAGTTGACAATAATATTTTGTTAAACCAAATACAAGTCGTAAACATATATATTTATTAATGTACTAACCAGTAAAATATATTTCTAAAGAAATAAAGCATTATGAATGGAACTATGTTATTTGTATGCTATAAAAGACCGTAAATCAACAAAGTGTATTTTCCCGAACGTTTTCGGCTTTTTGATAACTTTTTAAATGCTAAATCTTTACATGTCAATATAAAGTAAAGAACAGCTGACTAACCTTTTCACTTTCCTGAGCTGTTTAAGTCGTTGTGTTATGTTTATATTTACTTATGTTAATATACTAAATAGGTTATGTTAATTTCATAAGAAGTTTTGTATAAAAGGCCATGTGCCTGAGCAATAAATTGTTAGTTGATTTGGAAGTCTTGGGTGTTTGTGAACAGAACAGTTGTATACGATGTTTCCAACGCTTTTTAAACTCTAAGAGGTCTGAAACACATTTCCGAGACTCTTTTGAACTCCAAGTCAGTTTATGGTCAAGGGAAAACCTTGCTACGCTTGAAGGCAAAATGCGCATGGCGGAAATATGGGTAGCGGAATTTCGAGTTTTTTAAGCGATTCACTTCCGTTATGAATTAAAAGTTTTTCTTTATTTTTGTGACTACCGCTGACCTGTCATACTCGACAGCTATCGCCAGATATTTGGCACGATCGCCATATAGTCGATAAGATCGCCATTGATCGCCGGGGAATATAAAACTAAAGTGAATCTTGGCTGCCTCTCGATGACAGTTTTGATTTTTGAAAAGTGTTATTACTTTGCAAATCTTTTCTTCTTGGAACGGTTTCTGTCATTGATCAGCTTATACAAGGTAAGAAATAGTTTCAAAACTGTGACCTTGTTTATCTTATATACTATATACAAAATCTATAAATACTTGATCGGCGTACTTCGTTACTAATATATATAGCAGTACTAGAAATATTCAGGTTATAAAGTTCGCTAGAAGTTGGGCCTTCAACTGTGTCCTGTTTCAAAGCTCTTCTTCTTTTATCGAATAAATTGTCAATATATCATACACTAAGAGTGAGAAGTGTGTTTTAACCAACTTTGAGCTTGGTGTTTAATATTAGATCAAACACAACTTTCGAGTATTTCAAGATCAAACAAATCAGGAAATGAATCAGTTGTCAAATAAATCAGTATTTTAAGATAAGTTTGAGGTGAGAGTTGGCTTAATCTATCCAAGTGTTCATCACATATCAAACATTTGTCTCGCTTATGATTTTCATGTGTTTTGTTTATAAATTATTAATGATTTGGAGAATGATATATCACAGTGCTCTATATTTACACCATATACATGTATATAAGAAATTTATGCTGACAAAATATCTTGGCTGTTATATCGACATTACAAAACCTTGACTTGGTGCTTTGTTTACTTATTTTAGGTGTTGTTCAATATCTTGTATAATGAAATTAAGAAACCAAAGTTTGTACACACCAGAGCTGCTACAGTGGTCTGACCACAGAATAGTAGATACACCAGAAGTTTGATTCTTGTGAAAGTACTAAAATATTATATAATCTGGTGTCTAAATGTCACTCAATTGTACATTTCGATAAATTGTTGAAAGGTGTTGGGAACTGTTGGGAAACTTAAAGTCTTGAATACGTTGAAAGCCTTGACATGAAGAAATATATCTGTTCAAACTACAATACTGATGTACTGTCTTATTTAAAATACTAGCAGAATCACAAAATATTAGTGATGTGCATTACACTTGAATGCCACTGACAGCATATTTATGACAGGTAAAATGCTGCTTTGGAACACAATGTTGATGATCTGGGGTGATTAATTCTTTGAAAGTTTTCATGGTGATAATGTAATATAGATTATTTTTGTGGAAACACCAAGTAAAATATTTATTTGCAAAGCTTTCGACCTGAGTCAACAGGCTGAAAG
The DNA here is from genome assembly GCA_035771165.1 of Paragorgia papillata. Classification (NCBI taxonomy): domain Eukaryota; kingdom Metazoa; phylum Cnidaria; class Anthozoa; order Scleralcyonacea; family Coralliidae; genus Paragorgia; species Paragorgia papillata. The sequence goes on from JAWNZC010000123.1 coordinate 1,182,421, forward strand.
CTTAGCAAATAAATATCTTACGTGGTGTTTCCACAAAAATTATCTATATTATCTAGAGTAAGTTGTACAAAGCCGAGATTGCTTATCTAGTCGGTAAGTCCTAGCTAAAGAACAGCACTAATATACTGATATAGTTATGTATGTGATAGTGCTGTTCAGTGGATAAAAGTTAAATTGGGTTGTTCAAAGCACCACTAAAGTGGTTCTCTAGCTAGGATTTATCCACCAGATAAGCTATCCAGGCTTCGTTCAAAAATCTGAATTCTGCATGTTCACTTCATGTAAAAGTTGGGGGCATGTTTATAATGCTAATACTGTACATGTATTGCTATGTTTTGGAAACAGCCACTAAAGATGTATGTATAGTATGTGCCATGTTCAAATTAGCAATATATGTTAAAATGATTTAAAATAACTATCTTTTTTTGTGTGTGTCTGTGTGCTTTTCACACATTTTCATGCATTGCTTCTTAAGAGCCGTCGCCTGTAAATATCGAGAATATTGCAACAACTCCAAAAATTTCAAATGCTTCATAGCTTGCCACAAGTTCCTCTTCGGCAAACTATTTTCAACGGTAAATACAAAAAGGTTCAACGATTTTTATTTTTTGAGATTTTTGAAAAAGTTCGATTTGGGGTAGACAAACGACTTCCGGTCTTTTCAAATAACTAAAAATATACCCTAATTCTTTGGCTGCGTTCTCGTCAAATAAAGGGCGGATCGTTATAAAACTTGAGAACATACAAGAACCACCCATTATCTTTAATATGTGTATGGTTTATTTTAATATAATGCTCTTGTTTGCTTAGATCAATCGCTTGAGTCTGGATTTATTCGCGGTCATCTCAAACAGCTCCACAAATGCATATTTTGACAGCAAAATGCGTAATTGGTACATAAAATTTTCAAAAATGATTTACGTCGACAGGAAGCCTTATCATTGTTGTTCGTCTAGGCAAAATATCATGTTTGGCCTGTAAAAACTGTTGCGATCAGAGTGAAGAGAAATAACGTCATAATCTATTATCTGCCAACTCTTGTTTACCCCGTCGCTTATGTTTATGCTTCGACATATTAGACAAACTTTAGTTCGGCTGAACAAAAATGTTAATTTTGATCCTCGCAAAACACTAGCTTTATCATTTCATTGCTGTTCATGTCCATATGATACGAACAGGCAACTTTTTTAACGTATTACACTGCGAACTGCATGGTTGTGAAAGCCAGACGTAATAAGTTAATATTAAACTTAATTGTGTGTTGTGACTTCTCGTTCACGTGCATGGCTTTGCAAATCACTAATTAATATTACTGTCGTTCTTGAAGGATAAATTTATTACCATAATGCAAATATAGAGATATCCCCGTCAGTTACTTTTAGAAGAATAACAATTTACGTGACTTATTTGATTTCCAAGAATAGAAGTGACTTTCAACAACAACAAATAATCTTGCCAGTGAATTCTTCAAACCCGTCCTTTATTGGTCAACGTACTCCAGCAGCTGCAGTGCGTCATTTCCGTCGATACATGATACTTTTGACTAAGCGTGAAGTCTGCACTAGTGAAATATCGGACTGATGCTTGCAGTACGGAAAAAGGGAGGTCCGATAATTCACTAGTACAGACCGAACAAGCGCGAGGTCAATAAGTAGTTTATTATATGACTGCAAATGTTGTAAACCCTCTGTGAAAAGTAAACAAGAAAGTGTTTGGCTCGTAATCGCGACAGGCATCTTTTTTACGAACTAAACCAAAAAGGCAGATGTTTTCCCATTTTTTATAAAGTACTTTCCGTTTAGCTAGAATCCTGAACTTTCTACCCCAAATAGCATTTTTCAATTGCTTTTGCGTTTTTACTGCCACATTTTGCTTACATCTTGGTATGACTATTTTGAATGTATAATAAAATAATAACTGGATTTGGCTTACGCATGATATTGTTTAAGCGGATAACAATGACCTCCGTCTGGATAATTCTTCATTCATGCTCATCCTAATCCAATAATGTTTATTGATGTAAGCATTTGAAAAGCTTCTTTAGGGTTTTGTTTTTGGGATCAAGTACATTTTCACTCTGAGCAAAAACGGGAAAATGTGCAATTTTGTGAGAACGCGGATACGCGACTAAACGTTTTAAGTAGCATGAAAAAGTGATCATGCAATAAATATAACGCTGTTTCACTTTATATCTGTTGAAGACACTGAATCAGTAATGAAACGAAGTAATGAAACAAGGAAATGCAATATCCTTGTACCTAATAGAACTCAGTCTTTTCTTAAGTTCTAGTCACTCATCACTGCAAGTGCAACATTTTACAAATTCCTCTAATAACTGGATATAGGGCGCTTTCTTTCGTACTGGACAGTCCGGAACTTCCAAAGAGAGATTTGTGCATAGCTGCTGAAGCACATTTAGTTTCAGCGACTTAAGGGCATCGGCCTGCACCATGTCGCAGATGTTGTATTCGTTACACGTAATAGGGTGCTGTGGCCGTAGCGAGGAAACAGCATGCTCCCTTGCCAAAGAAAAATGTTGTTCTTCTTGCGCTGAGCACAAGTCGTGGTCATCTGCCACCCCATGTTGACGAATCTTGCCTGCAAGACGCGAAAAATAAGAAGTGACCTGCTGAGGTGACAAGAACTCGTTGACTCGAAAAAGTCTATTTCCTTTTACATCGCAAGTTCGCCTCATTTCTCTTGCTACCACTTCTGGATTGTATTTTCGCCCTGTCAACTGACCAGCGTTAAACTTCTCGTTAAGGTAGCTTTTTTGTGCCGTGTTGAAGCGATAGGTCTTTTTCTTGCCCTTGAGTGCCCAGCCTTCTTCAAGAGGAGCGCAGAAGAGTTGTTCCTTGTTCACTGTGGGATTAAGTGTCGGTTGAGCTGCTAATCCTCCATGGATGTGTTCAGCGTATCGAAGGTTAGCAAGATCAAGCAATGGCTGTCGTTCCAGGGACTTAGTGCATCTCTCGAGTGCTAAATGTTTCTCTAGTGAAGACATCGTTTGAAAAAGTTTAAGGCAACCTTCTTTAGGACAACTAAATACAGAAAGATTCTCATTGCTCTTTGGAGCCTCGGCTGGACATGGCCGAGTTTCAGCATGAGGTGTCTGCGCAGTCAGGGAAATGATGGACTTTGAAAGCGATTTAAAATTCCCTGGTGTGAAACTTTCAGATATCCAGGTGTACCTGTAATCTTAAAAAAAAAGAAGTTGTGTTATTGATATGCTTACTGAAAGTCTACGTAAATAGTCTTTAATATAGAATAATTGTTAAATATACTTTATGTTATATGGATTAATGATACACACCACATTCACACAATCCAGTCGTTTTGCCCTTTCCGATGCCGTAAGCACGCCACGAAATAACTTTTTTCCCACTGTACAGGAAGTTATTGAATTTACTGACACCTTCTATCTTTTGGTTTGGAGGTGCTTCTTCTTCTAGATCATCACCCACTGTACACACACGAACCCCCTCGATGCCACCATTCGATAGCAGAGCACGTTTAAGTTGGGCGGCAGTGGTGACGTCGTTTCACTCGTTAACGTACATTCGGATGTGCGCCTTGCACGTAGCTGCCATTCTATCGGCTGCACCTTTGCCGCCTTGGAGATCACTGAAATCTAGCCGTAAAACCTCGATGCCTGTTGACGTACTAATTTGTCTTGCTGCAAGGATTGTAGTTGCTGAATGGTAGCATCCAGCGTTATCTTGGCCTTTGCGATGGATGGGTATTCGTTCTTGAGTACTTGGAGTACATGCTGCATGATCTTTACCACAGCGATACTGCCTTGACAGCAAGACTGAATGACATGAACAAAGGCTTGCCTTTTTAGCTCGCCATCAACATGCATAAACACCACAGAAATGTGCCATGACATTCCTTTCTTCCGAAACCAATCACTTTGGGTTTCACGGTACTTTTGTGGTAAAAATTTCATAGCCCAATCATTGACGATAAATATGGCGTTGTCCTCTAAGCCTTGAAGCAAATCAAGTCGTGCCTGATCTTGACGAACTGATCGTAAGAGGTGACACTTCCACGATTGGATAGCAAGAACAGACGACTGCACCCGATATATCGCCTCATCCTTGTCATCAACTGAGGAAAACGTCGATGGCTTGTTGATGGCTTCATCGATGTCTTTGATGGTCAGCTTTAATGCTTCGCACTGGTGACATTGATCTTGATGAGCGTGACGACATTTTCCTTTCAGATTTTTGTCTTTGTTATCGCTCAGAGCGTAAACCAAACAATGGTCAGTGTGAACCTATAAATGAATATTAATTTCTTTCTTAAAAAATTAATTAACAAACTAATTTACTTTTTATTTTATCCAAGTATACTATTAATTGACAAATCTGAGTAGCTTTGGAAAAAAACCTTGAAAAAAAGGGTACATACTGCCTGCCATTAAGTACTGATATTGTCTCGCTCTTTTAATTTGTGCCCATAATGATATTACCTTATAGTCTCCTTTGATATAGAGCTTTGCTGCTTTGAGAGACTGTTATTGCTTAGCTGCCCATTCCTGATCAACTGTCCCAAGTTCAACCAGCTTGTCAACGACCGACGATAATTCTTCAAACGCCTGGGTTCCATCTGCAGAAAAGTAGTCCAAACCTTGGAGAGACTTTCGAGTTGTTGCACGACAACTGGAAAGTATGCGAAGCATGGTTCTTGCGCTAAAAGGCTCAAAATGTGTCTCCTCGCAGAACCCTATATATTGGTGCACAATCCGTTGTGGAATCATTGTACGGATTACATTGGGTACATTAACAGAATCTCCAGATGAAAGCTTCAACTTGTTCTCTCCAAACGGTAAATCTTGAATTATGTGCGGACTTGTGATGAAGCAAATAAAATGATCTATTTGTTTTTCATTTACCCTGAGACGAGAAGACGACCGACTAGGGACTGGCGCACCGCAGCCAAATTGTAGCCTATGTAAATTGGCAATGCTGTAGCGGTAATATGTCAGTCCAGGAATAAAATGGGATATATCTTTGTAACTTGCCACACCAGACATAAGTGAAAGCACATGCCGCCGTGTGTCCCAGCTGCTTGCACTGTTGTAGGCTTCGGCGAGTGCCTCCAGATACACTCTTGCTGACAACGGTATTTTCAATATCAAGAAAGTTTTTCATAACATCTGAAGAAATTATGTACTCCCAAAGATAACCATAGTCATCAGGTGAGAGAACTTTGATCACTGTTGATAAATTTCAGGACATTTTTTCGCATGTCGTTGCCTTGTTCGCTCACTGAGATTCTTCCAGTTATCCCATGGTCGTTGTAAGGGCTCGATCTTACATATTGCCATGAATTCATTTAGAACTTTAAATGGCGGAGCAATGAAGCTTTCGTGCCCAGACGATTCAATGCTTTCAGTTTCGCTGGGGAAATATGATTCATCAACTTGGATATCTAGGCGGGATAACTCTTTTGTCAGACTTGTCATTGAAATAGAGGAGCCTTCGCTACTCTATAGCAAACGAACAATGGAAAAAGAAAATTATTTATGAAATTCAATTCAATTCAATTTATTATTTTTTTCACTGTTTAAAGGAATTTACAAAATGTACATGTATAATAGTTATTAAGCGGTATAAAAAATTGAAATTATATAGTCAGATTCAAAATAATTCGTGAAGGGCAGCCAGAGGAGCAAAAGCTTTCAAGCTGGTTGCCGGTTGAAATCATCCATGTTTGTAAGAACATATAAATACGCGGAAACTAAAGTTTGTTTGCGATGTCTTTAATAATTAATAATTTAAAATCATTAGCATGCAACTAATATAGAGAATAATACATGGGCATGATCACGCAAAGATATGAAATTTATCTCCGAGACGGAGTGTTCAATTTTATCTATATGAACACGAGAAGATGACTTCCATTTATATCTTCAAGTGCCCATGTATTATTTATTCTGTTTGTTTCACTAACACGAACAACTTTAAATCGAGATTCACCTTGCACTGAACTCAATAAATATAAACAAGCACAACTGATTTACATGCATTGGATCGTTGAACTGATACTTTCACACCTAAAAACATCGAGGTTTTTTACATGTGTATCTAAAAACAATTTTTCTCAGTGGCCGAAAACCCTGTATCACGCCAATATTTAGAGATAGATAATATTTAATTCACCTCCTCGTCACTCTGCGTAAATATCCTTGTTGTATCAGAAGTGTTTGGAATAACCGGAATGCAGGATTCGTTGCAGGACTTGTTCGTCTCTTTCAAATGCACAAGATATTCTTTGCATCTTCGGCATATGGCTGTAAAAAAAAAAAAATAAAAAAAAAAATAAATAAAAAAAATAAATAAATAAATAAATAAATAAATAAATAAATATATATATACATATATATATACATACATATATACATATATATATATATATATATATACATATATATATATATATATATATATATATATATATAATAGCTACTCACTATATATATATGAGCTGTATAGCTGTATATATCACCCCAATATATACCGCGGCAAACAACTTTTCTGTTTACGCGCTATGGCTTCGTTCACTCGGAGAACAACCTTTATCATCATCAATTACCCGAGTATCAATTTCCACATCGCATATATATAATATATGCGTAAACAGAAAAGTTGTTTGCCGCGGTATATATTGGGGTGATATATACATATATACAGCTATACAGCTCATATATATAGTGAGTAGCTATTATATATATGAGCTGTATATATCACCCCAAACATGATGTACTATGTGCGTGAGCGTGCATCGATGTATATGAACCAAGCAAACACGCGCGCACGTGCGCTCACATGCATGGCATGTATATATGTATGCGCAAAAGTGACTTTTTGCTTTGGTGTAATAGTAAAGTACATGTATCCGTGTAAAAGTTTCAGGCAGATCCTATCGGTATAAGTTCGTCTGTACATTCGAATATGAGTTTAGAAAGATTGCTGTCTATTCCCCGATCACCTTTAGTCTTGTTAGATTTGTGGGCTGCAATTTGGTTAGGCACAGTGCAAAGAACTTTGTTACATCGCCAGCGAATTCCGTAAACTTCTCGGTGTCGAGGACAGATGGTCGTGTTTCTGTGGGCTTCCTCAACATTGAAAACCCCTAAGATTTAGGTTACGGAAAATTTAGAAATATATAGGGTATGCTGTTTAAAATGAGTTTTAAGATTTCTCCGAATTTCCACGAGAAATATACAGTGTGTATCAAAAAAGAAAAAAACGAAACCAACTTTTAAAAAAATTATGTATTCTTTTCAAATCACCTGGCGATTTGAAAAGAATACATAATTAATTTTTAAGTACGTTTCCTTTTTTTTTACACTGTATATATAGATCGATTGATTACGTCATTGTTTTAGGCTTTATTTCAAACAAGACGTAATTGTGCCCCCCGTCCTTAAAAATCCTAGATTGTAGTATAGTTTATTATTTTTTTGCGGTCCGGTATCCATCTGATTCGCGCGCTCTGATTGGCTTAGCGAGCGGTCCGTATCACACGATACGGACCCCGATACGGACCGCTGCGGATTTCAAAACAAAAACAAAAAAGTTTTACACTCTGTCATCTAAAATTGATCGATTTTTATAACTATTTCGCTTCCCACAGAACAAATATATTTAGCAGAGAGCTACGGGGATGCAAATGAGTTTTATTATGCAAATGGTTTTGACAACTGCATGTGAAAACAGCGAATTTTAAAAGAAACACTGGGAAAACTATGACAAAGCAAAATTTACGAGCGACATTTATAAAGTTTTAAAGTATTATTGCTCAACGACGTATGAAAACAGTTTAAAACGGTAGGCAAAACATACATAAACTTGTGAACACAGTATTTTGAATCAATAAATGAAACTATATAGAAGTATATATAAAAAAAAACATACCACGAGAAGACAGAAAAGCTGAAACCTTTTACTAAACTGTCATTCTTCTGTTGTCCAACTATACTCAACAAAACCGCTACAAGCCTTTACCATTTAGTCAAATATTTTCCACATGCCAAGCTCATCGTATCATGTCTTTGAAAAAAGTTACAAATGGCTTACTACAAGCATTTTCGTCTTCAAACTCGAACGACCCACTTTCAATTTCGGCATGCAGTCAGTCGAGTATTGAAAGCGATTCCCCAAGCGAACAGCCAAAAACGAGCAAGCGACGAAGAAGAACGACGAAGAATCTAATTCAACTAAACTTTAAAAACACTAGGACTGCATTCTGACTTTCCTTCGTAACTAGATCTTCAGGTTTTGACTGGTTTTTTTTTATCACAAAAGAGTTTCCAAGCTTCCCTGTCATACTGCATGTCGGCAGTTGTTTACTGTCGAACGATAAACTTTGGACTTTTGAATATCACGTGTTTGTCATCTCGATTACGCAATTCAATTATATTAATTTACTTAATTATGTAAATTGTAAATCGTACGATTAATAAAAAAACAAAATATGTTATTTACCGTTTTGGTCGGTCCGTATAGAGAAATATTTCCCTCGGCCTCAAAAACGACCCTCGGCCTGCGGCCTCGGGCAGTTTTTGAGACCTCGGGAAATATTTCTCTATACGGACCTCCCAGCCGGTAAATAACATATATATATATTCCTGACCCCGCCACGGAATTGTATGCATGTCAGGTTGCTTCTTTTGTAGCATGTTTCTCCATCGCTTCATGTTAAAGGTTACACTGACGCATCGCCGAAAGTTTCGTGGTATATATTAAATGTAAACTATATAGTATGCATGTAACCTTACCTGCTCTGGCTAACAATAACTTCATTTCACAGTCGATTGCCTCGTCTCCGCTAATTTTATACATTTTCAGATGACTAATAATATTTTCATTGCAGTCTCCTAGAGCTGAACACGTTGCGGTTTCGGAGAAAAATGTGCCAGATCCACAGGAACTACTATCTTTCAAAAATCCCGAAAAACTGCATGAAGCCATCTGAAAACTACATCGAAACGCGGTGGTTGTGTTCGTAGTTTGGAAAATATACTATATTTGAAAATTTCGCCGCTAACAATAGATTCACAACATCGATGACATGCATGAGTCATCTGTATTTTTGGAGACTATTAAAATATCGATTTTCATGTATTATAATAGAAAGTCTCCCATCTGGGCTCACAAAAAATCCTGAAAATTTCATCGCTATAGTCTAAATTTCAACCCGGACTGAAAAGTTGATCTAATATATATATATGCAATGTATTCATAACAATGTATTCTTCGAAATTCTATTTGATTTCTGTTTATAGCCGGGCTGAAATTATCTAATAGAACGTGCGCGCCTAAGAACTCGCGTACATTCTTCTTCCGAAATTAACTGCATATGAGGGATATCTATATTTGCATTATCGCGATAATCAGATTACTCCAAAGAACGACATAAGATGAGTGGGATTAATTGGTGATTTCTTATGGCAAAATTTGCATTTAGGGACGTGAACGAGAGTTCCCTATTCACGAGACACAAGTGAGTTATTAATTTATTACGTCTGGCTTTCACAACCATGCAGTTCGCTGTGTATAAATACATAAAAAAGTTCCCTGTTCGTATCATATCGTCATGAACAGCAATGAAATGTTAAAGCTAGTGTTTTGCGGGGAACAAAATAAACATTTTTGTTCAGCCGAACTAAAGTTTGTCTAATATGTCGAAGCAAAAACATGCATATAAAGCGACGGGGTAAACAAGAGTTGGCAGATAATACGTTATTTCTCTTCACTCTCGCCGCAACAGTTTTTACGGCCCAAACATGATAGTTTGCCTAGACGAACACTAATAATAAGACTTCCAGTCGACGTAAATATTTTTTGAAAATTTTATGTACCAATTACGCATTTTGCTGTCAAAAAGCTGTCATTTTGCTGTTACGCATTTGTGGAGCTGTTTGAGATGATCGCGAATAAATCCAGACTCAAGTGATTGATCTAAGCAAACAAGAGCATTATATTAAAATAAACCATACACATTTTAAAGATAATGGGTGGTTCTTGTATGTTCTCAAGTTTTATAACGATCCGCCGTTTATTTGACGAGAACGCAGCCAGAGAATTAGGGTATATTTTTAGTTATTTGAAAAGACCGGAAGTCGTTTGTCTACCCCAAATCGAACTTTTTCAAAAATCTCAAAAAATAAAAATCGTTGAACCTTTTTGTATTTACCGTTGAAAATAGCTTGCCGAAGAGGAACTTGTGGCAAGCTAAGAAGCATTTGAAATTTTTGGAGTTGTCCCGATATTCTCGATATTTACAGGCGACGGCTCTTACGTCTATATTTCTTTCCGTGTTTAACAGCGGTACTCACATGTATGCATTGCGTACCTATTTTTATAAATGTTTTCGCTATATAATAAAGCAATTATACCATTCGCTCTCGTCGTATATGAACTCATAGAGCGAATGGTATAATTGTTAAATATATATGTATATATATATATATATATTTCTAAACCTCATTAATAATTCATGAGGAAAATTCAAAATAAATTAATCTTTAATCAGTGCCTTTATAGTATGATATAAACCCAGTTGCTATAGGCAATAAAGGTAATAAATCTAAATCTAAAATCTAAAAATTAACGCCTAACCAGTGTTCCGGAACCCCCTAAACCCTACCTGTTACTCAACCCCCTGGTTTTCACTACGTCATAGCGATTTATTATTTATTCATTCTCAGACTCCTTTGGGACCCCCCCTAGCCCTAAGTTTTATCCAACCCCCCGGTATTCATACACCACTCCCGAATGGTCTCCGACTAATTTCCGAAGTTACGTCATTATCAAAAGGCATCCCATTTTTTTCCTTATAAGTATTAGTAATTACCGTTTGATTTATACACCTAGCCTAAATGATAGTCAACGGTTGTGGGACACATAGACGTTCAGATCATGCGTACAGTAAGCTTAAACGAAATAGACGTTCTTTACAAGGAATTAAAGAGAAATTGATAGAGACACTTTATACTTTTTATCTGAAACCTTGTCTGGAGGAATATAGAGAGTTTTTAACAGCCTAAAGTGTCTGAATTGGCCGAGATAACGTATAGACTTGAATTAATAGTATATCATGAATATTATAATACAACCTGAATGGAGTAAGTCATCCTAGAATCATTGCTAACTAAACCTTCGTTTATAAGCGAGGAAATCATAGGAAGATAGAATGAAGAATCACTTCGAGAAATCGTGAAAAGAACGATTTTAAGTGTCGAAATATGAACTAAAGGCAAAGCGGTTTATTACTTTGAAAGCGTTGCTACGCTTTCTGTTAATAAGTGTGATATTTGCATATTTATCCTCAGTGCACGTGCAGGAGACAAAAGAGCAACTCATTAGAGGTCATTAAGAGGATTAAGCGCTTAGGTAAGCCTAGGTGGGAAGGTTATTAGCATTGGTGTAAACCGTCGCGTCGCCCCATAAGACAGAATTCAAAGCATTCAGTTTAAAATATTTATTTAGGCTTTGGTTTAAACTTACACATATCAAAATAAATTACGATTACATATAAATAGTTTACACCGAGCATGTAGTAAGGTCTGCTTCTTATATTATATTTAGGTGTTTTTATTTTAAAAGTAGCATGATAATCTTTCTTGTCTTCTGATGATAATTGGGACACATATTGTCCGGTATATTGATGATAATTGGGACACATATTGGCCGGTATTACTTATCTTTCCCTTATCTTCCCTTTATCTTGCTCTCATCTTCCTTATCTTTTCTTTATCTTCCCTTTATCTTCCTCTTATCTTCCGCTAATCTTTCTCTTCTCTTCCTTATCTTACTCTTATCTTCCCTTTATCTTCCTCTTATCTTCCGCTAATCTTTCTCTTCTCTTTCTTATCTACCTCTTATCTTTCCCTTATCTTCCCTTTATCGTGCTCTTATCTTCCTTATCTTTTCTTTATCTTCCTCTTATCTCTTATCTTCCTCTTATCTTTCTCTTATCTTCCTCTTATCTTTCCCTTATCTTCCTTATCTTCCCTTTATCTTCCCTTTATCTTTCTCTTATCTTCCTCTTATCTTCTTTATCTTTCTCTTCTCTTCCTTTTATCTTCCTCTTATCTTCCCTTTATCTTCCTTATCTCCCTTATTTCCTCTTATCTTCTTTATCTGCCTCTTATATTCCCCTTTATATCTTCCTTCCCTTCCCTTCATCTTCCCTTTACCTTCCTTATCTTCCTTTTATCTTTCTTATTTTTCTCTTATCGGCCTTATTTTCCCAATTTTCAGTCCCAGACCCCCTCAAGGATATCTGTCACAAATGCAAAATATACAGACATGTTCTGGTAGAGATTTCCTCATTTAGACACTGACTGTCAGATAGAGATGTTTACCAACGAACAGAGGGCATTTCTTCAGTTTTTGTGTCTTTCAAAACCCATACAACAGCGAGCTGTTTTGGAGTCTGCGAGCCCTGAGCAGGTTCAATGTATATGCGAGTGTGCGCACAATTTTTGGCAAATGCACTACCAACTACCTCGTCAGGTGATTGAAACACTTAGCCCTTACCAGGACGATCTACACATTTTGGTTGATCCCGGACGAAGTTTTAGACGAAAAAAGAAAACACTTGTTCAAAACGGTGAAGGATTTCTAAGCCTGTTGCTTGGTCCTGTTTTAGAAGGACTCGCAGAAATGGTATAAAAGAACTAAAAGTTTCTACGATAGTCAGTTTAAGCGTGAACATCATGGAAGAAATAAATCTCGCTAATTATCGCGTCCAACAAATAATATCACATTTACACTACGAAATCGATGAAGAGAAAGTGTCTTCTCTGCTAAACAGTTTGCTGATATCTCATAGTCTTCTCACGTAGAATTCAAGAGGGGAAATAGTATATAACGGAAGAACTATACCAAGAACAAATATCACTGATTTGATAGAATATAGTCTTACAGAATACGATGTCAAGATTCCCGAGCCCCATGGTTTGGATATGTTTGTTAAAGGACTAGCAAATTTGAAAATTGATAAAAGTCTGAAAATGTTCAAGTTTTGATCATGCTGGCACGTCACGAACATCAAGAGCTGGTATCCGAAAGCGAAGACGAAGAAACTGACTCCGAAAAACACGAAGAGTCGGACGCGGAGCATTGGAGTGGAGAGGACTCGGAGAGCAATGAAGAACTTACTGGAAAATGTGAACACTGTCAAAGTATTGCACGTGTTGTATATTTACTTCAGTGTCCTAAATGTTCATGGAAAGATTTCTACAGGATAACAATCAATGTAAATTATGTAACTTAGGATTCCCTTATCTTTTTCACATTCAATTTGTTTCTGTACTGCATGTCCCAAGGCTTATATTACCGATGGAGTTAATGAAAATAATTTTGAACCGAAATAAAAAAATAGATAATCTTGAAAAATACACCAAATTTGACACCGGAAATAAAGCAAGAAACTGACGATCTTCCGTGAGGTTTCCGTGCTACACCTAAAACCTATTTCCTAACACCGCCTCCTACCGTTGAAAAAACGACGCTTAAACATAATTTCTTTCATAACTGGGAAAGTTTGGGCGACCCGACAAAGAAAGACTTGGCAAAGATGAAAGAGAAGACTATCAACATCATCTATTGATGACTAGATCAAAATATTTACCCATGACAAAAGAAGATGTGTCCCAATTATCATCAGAAGACAAGAAAGATTATCATGCTACTTTTAAAAATAAAAACACCTAAATATAATCTAAGAAGCAGACCTCGGTGTAAACTATTTATATATAACCGTAATTTATTTTGATATGTGTAAGTTTAAACCAAAGCCTAAATAAATATTTTAAACTGAATGCTTTGAATTCTGTTTTATGAGGCGACGCGACGCTGTATACCAATGCTAATAACCTTCTCGGCTAGACTTTGCCTAAGCGCTTAATCCTCTTAATGACCTCTAATGAGTTGCTCTTTTGTCTCCTGCACATGCACTGAGGATAAATATGCAAATATCGCACTTAGTAACAGAAAGCGTAGCAACGCTTTCAAAGTAATAAACCGCTTTGCCTTTAGTTCATATTTCGACACTTAAAATCGTTCTTTTCACGATTTCTCGAAGTGATTCTTCATTCTATCTTCCTATGATTTCCTCGCTTATAAACGAAGGTTTAGTTAGCAATGATTTTAGGATGACTTACTCCATTCAGGTTGTAATATAATATTAATTCATGATATACTATTAATTCAAGTCTATACGTTATCTCGGAGGGGATGGGGGGAGGGGGGGGGAGGGGATGGGGGGAGGGGGGGAGGGGATGGGGGGAGGGGGGGAGGGGATGGGGGGAGGGGGGGAGGGGATGGGGGGGGGAGGGGGGAGGGGATGGGGGGAGGGGGAGGGGGGAGGGGAGGGGGGGAGGGGATGGGGGGAGGGGGGGGAGGGGATGGGGGGAAGGGGGGGAGGGGAGGGGGGGGAGGGGATGGGGGGAGGGGATGGGGGGAGGGGATGGGGGGAGGGGATGGGGGGAGGGGATGGGGGGGATGGGGGGAGGGGGGGGAGGGGATGGGGGGAGGGGGGGGAGGGGATGGGGGGAGGGGGGGAGGGGATGGGGGGAGGGGGGGGAGGGGATGGGGGGAGGGGGGGGAGGGGAGGGGGGGAGGGGATGGGGGGAGGGGGGGGAGGGGAGGGGGGGGGGGAGGGGATGGGGGGAGGGGGGGAGGGGATGGGGGGAGGGGGGGGAGGGGATGAGGGGAGGGGGGGAGGGGATGGGGGGAGGGGATGGGGGGAGGGGGGATGGGGGGAGGGGGGTGGGGGGAGGGGGGATGGGGGGAGGGGGGTGGGGGGAGGGGGGGGTATCACTACTCTTGTCCCTCAACAATCTCGACAAGGGTACGCTGGTAGCGACCCTATACGAGAGGGGGAGGCAACTTTTAGTTGCAAACAAGCTGTTTCTTAGCTAGATGAGAACTTTATTCCTCTTTGCCTTGAATACAAAATGTGGGACTCTTTTGTATCACAGCACATGCTCCAATCACCAGTATGATAATTTATAGCCTACCACATTCGGTGATTGACTTGCTTTGTTATAACCTTAGGTACCTTTATGATGATGGTTTAGAAGTTATTTAAAAACCTCGTCATCGTGCTTTATCATTGTATATTGACGCTCGCCTTCGGCTCGCGTCTATATACAATGATAAAGCACGATGACGAGGTTTTTAAATATTACATACACATACACACACACACACACACACACACACACACACACACACACACACACACACACACACACACACACACACACACACATGAAGATCTGAAGATCGCCCAGCGTGAAACTGACAGTAGCGACCATCAACATTTGAGGTAAGCCCACTTATAGTATATATATATATATATATATATATATATGAATTTGAAGATTTGTAATCCAGGCATAATGTAGTAAGTAAGTGTTCTCCGGACTATATTTTTAAAGTTTTGAGCTTTCAACTCGGTTCTTCGAGTCTTCTTCAGAAAAGTTTAACGGTGTATTAGAATGTTCGCGCTGTTCCTCACGTAATTGTATTCGACGAGAGCGTCTGATTGGTGCGATGTTAGGAATAGGTGGCGTTTGATTGGTTGTGATGGGACGCGTTGCTAACCAGGTCTGTGTATAGTTGATGGTGGTCGTGGAGTGTCCAGTGTTCGACGGGTGGATTTATTCGGAAGGAACGGAGGGTGGGTGTGAATCAGGATTGTTATGTGAACGTTTTAATTGAAGGTAGGTTGTAGGAATGTCGATGTATCGGTTTAATGTACGTTTGTCTATGCTGTGCCACGCTTCTTTAAATTCGCGCGCATGTTTGGTAGTCGCCTGTCCTAGTATTTTCGTTCGTGACCAGTCAAAAGTGTGTCCGTTGTCGTCAGCGTGTTTGGCAGGAAGTGAATTATGGTCATGTCGGTTTATAGCGTTCTGATGTTCTGTTAGTCGTGTCTCAATCTTTTTGGATGTTTGTCCAATGTATTGTTGTGAGCAGTTACGGCAAGGAAACATGTAAATAGCGTTGTGTCTATCGATTGTAATCGTCTTGTCTTTGTGTTTCGTGAAATTAGATCTAAGTTTGTGTGTTGGTTTGTGTGCTATGTCAATGTTAAAAGGTCGGAGAAGTCTAGCTGTCATTTCTGATGTAGTGTGGATGTATGGTAAAGTGATCCTAGTCCTTTCAGGAGCAGGTTGGTCAGGTGTGATGTTCGTTGGTGTTCGTTTTTTGCGTGTTAAGACTTTGTTGATGAAGTTCCTAGGGTAGTTGTTCATACGGAATGTCGAGAGAAGGTATCTACGTTTTTCTGTTTTGGATTGTTCTGTGTTACAGTGCGTGTCAATTCGGTTGAATAATGTTTTAATACAACTGATTTTGTGTTGAGTAGGGTGGTTGCTGTTGTAATTCAGTATTTGGTCAGTGTGTGTTTTCTTTCGGTAAAACGTTCACATAACAATCCTGATTCACACCCACCCTCCGTTCCTTCCGAAGAAATCCACCCGTCGAACACTGGACACTCCACGACCACCATCAACCATACACAGACCTGGTTAGCAACGCGTCCCATCACAACCAATCAAACACCACCTATTCCTAACATCGCACCAATCAGACGCTCTCGTCGAATACAATTACGTGAGGAACAGCGCGAACATTCTAATACACCGTTAAACTTTTCTGAAGAAGACTCGAAGAACCGAGTTGAAAGCTCAAAACTTTAATAATATAGTCCGGAGAACACTTACTTACTATATATATATATATATATATATATAAGTGAGTGAGTTTTGGTTCACGAAATGTTAGAGAGTGCTCAATACCATATAGATAGAGCAAAATACAAAGCATGGAGTATAGTTACCTTAAAGTCTTCGCTACCAGAGGTTTCACCCTAAACGGGATCATCATCTGATGATCCCGTTTAGGGTGAAACCTCTGGTACCAAAGACTTTAAGGTAACTATACTCCATGCTTTGTATATATATATATATGTAATATTTATAAACCGCGCAGGAGGGCTTTATCGGATATAAAACACGAGGCGATAGCCGAGTGTTTTAGAGCCGATAAAGCCCGTACTGCAAGGTTTTTAAATGGCTTCTAAAAAGAATCACTTCATACGTTCATTGGCGTAGTAATTTTGAAAATTAAGCTTATCTCAGCCGTTAAAAACCAGCGAGAAACTTAGAGCGAGTCTATATCACATATATAGATCCGATACGCTCATGATTTTTCTTTGTGTTTTCCTCATGAATTATTAATGAATTTTAGAAATATATATATATATTTTTTTAACTCGACTGCGTCTCGTGGGCCACTTTTTGGTTCTTACCACGTTGTGACGTCATCTGTGCATCTATAACTGAACAGACAACGGCAAAATGGAATCTATTTGTTAAATATATTTCTAAAACTCATTAATAATTCATGAGGAAAACACAAAGAAAATCCATGTTTAATGAGTGTCTGTATATGTGATACGGATTCCTCTTGATTTACATAAACTTTAGCTTTGATTTCTCGACTTAGACAAGTTTTTTCAGAAAAACGACTACGCCAATGAACTAACCAAATCGGATCGTTTTAGAAGTCATTTACAGAATTCGTGTCCGTTCTGTATCGGGATACAGTATACCCTGTATACCCCGATACAGAACGGCCACTCATTCTGTAAATAGTACATATATATATTATTTTTTTCTTTCATATTTTGGCTTCTCCCCACTAATTTTATGGAATACAAACAAAAAATATGGATTACTTCACTGGCAAGATCTCAACCGCGTTTTCTTGCCAGCCAAGAAATATCGGATTTTCTCCTCTGATGAAGATTCGCATGTCATTGTTCTTCTTAAATTTCCCAGACAATATGGCATGAAAAACGATTCTAACGCCTTTTTCCTCTCTTGTACGCGTGATAGGACCACTTCTAAAATCGAAAATAGAAAAGATTGCTATTTCTTCAAGGCAGTACTGTATGTCTTTATTTAATTTAAAATCTGTAGAAGTAAAATATACAATATGAGCGGCCGAACAGTAAGGGCATTTAATTTTGGAAGCAAATATTATATATGACTTATCCAGTTCACACATCTAATTGTTCGAAGTTCAGAAACACGAGATATGCGTGAACAACACGAGGCGATAGCAGAGTGTTTCGCCAGCTCTATGAATCGTATTAACTTCCCAAATACCGAAAAAAAACTTTATACCGACTCTGTGACAAAGTGTTGTTATTTCTTTACGTAAATAATGTTTTAAATAGTAAATTAAAGACATAAAAATAGGGATACAGAAGCTCAACTGGCTCGGAAACGCTAATTGTTACACTCTAGCACAACCACAAAACAACTCGTTCGTCATTGCATAAGTAACGAACCAGAACGTGTGTTATACCAAACCTGTCTTCAAAACATGTTTGGCACATTCAAGATCATGGACGGCGCCTATATCAATCAAAGCGTCGGATGTTGACAGAAGTCTCTTTCCTTTCTTGTAGAGGCCTCTGCCAGCAACCAACCAACCAACCAACCAACCAACCAACCAACCAACCAACCAACCAACCAACCAACCAACCAACCAACCAACCAACGTTTAGCACATACGTTTGACTCTGGCTCCTATTCTCGTTGCCTGCCCCACGAGTATTTCTATTCTTTCCACGAATATAACTTTGTTGGACATCGGGTTTCATGTAAGGCTGCCAACCGTCAAACTAAATAAAGAAAATACATCTTGTAGATATTTTGAATACAATATTTATACGAGGTAACAATGTTCAGATAAAATAATCAAAATTGTACTGTGTTAAAGTGGCACTACGATGAAAAAATCGTGTCTTTTTTTTTATCTTATCATAAATACATTTAAAATGAGGATGAACGGCGTTTGTGGTTTGTCAATATCTCATCTCGTTCAAGAGATATTCACGTTGGACATATGCAAATTATATGGCTGATGACGTTATTTACTCCAAACGAGCGAAATGAAAATCGTAAAATAAGGAATCACTAGAAAAAAACAATAGAACGTGCTTAAACTTTGTATGCTTACAGTATCCAATAAAATACACTTCTGTCTTGGCCTTCCTCTTCCTCTCACACCTTCCACCTTATATGTCATGCTTTTTTTCACCAATCACCATCATATTTCCGTAATACATGCCCCAGCCATCTCAACCGGTTCCGCCTTACAACATCAGTCACCAACTCAATCCCCATTTTTTCTCTCAACTCCACACTCGGCATTCTATCCCACAAAGATACATCACACATCCATCGTATCATCCTCATCTGTTGATTTGCGAAGTGAACTCGTCGATAGTCGTTCTGACGATCTCGTACACCATGGATCTCGTACACCATGTTGATAATACAACCTTTGACGATAAAGAAGAGCAAACACAATCCGAAAACCTAAACGCTGTGGCTTTAGTCAAATTTAAAATTAGCTTGGAACAGTGACTATCAATCCTTGAAGAATTTTGTTAACGACAAACCAAATATTACGGGTGAGTGGACTTCGCTTGGTGGAGAGAAGAAACAATGTACAAGTGATAAAGTCGTAATATCGCTGAAAACCATAACATTAATACTATCGGACATGCCTCAGGTGAAGAAGACAAAAAGCACTCATGCTCTTGGGAACCAAATTGGATTTAACGATAGCAGAGGCTAGAATCAAAGCGAACGAAGTAATGATATCCGAAATCCGCCAAGAAATTCACAAAAGAATGAATAACCTAGAGAATTATCAAAATAAAAAGCAAGGCGATGAAGTCGGCTTTAAAGAAGTAGATGCAGGCAGTGTAGGTGATTACCATAATAAAAAACAATCCTGTTTCTGCCATAGTCAAATTGAAACTATTTCGGAACTTGTTGGTTCTTTACAACGTGATATGGAGAGATTTAAATACGAATCTCAAGAAAAAGACAAAAACTACAGTGAAGACAAAAACTACAATAATTATCCTCATCAGTAAGATTTTCTCTTCGCAAAATCGAAGACGTCATTAACGAGTCCGTCCTCAAGGGGGAAAGTCCTGGTTCAACAATATCGAACATCATTTCACCTCAAGTCGACCCATTTTCAACAACAAAGGAGAAAAAAGTTCATTGTAGTAAATCATTCGCGGAGCAATCACAGGACTATAGATCGTTTTCATCTGATGTCACGGCGGCCATATTGGTGTACCAAAACAATGAAATGGCGGCCATATTGGTGTACCATCTTTATCCTATGGGAATTTAACTCTATTCTTATTCAAATATTTCGTATTGTTTTACCACCCCAATGGGGTTACCGATCACGTGAGTGAAAACGATCTATAGAAAAAGACAGCATGAAATAATTCATTCAACGATTAATATTGATGTGCCTACATCTCCACAAGTCAACAATTATTCTCCAAAATTAAGCTCATCGACGAATTCGTTCACCGAATATAAGATTATAGAAAGAAACAGCACGAGATGGTTCAACAACCGCTTTTAAATGTACCTACGCCGGCATCAGGTTCAAACGGATTGCCCAGTAGAGCTAACCGGAGATCGCTTGCTAAGAGGGTTCAACCGCGGCAGCAGTTCAGACGACCGTCAAATAGGGCAGAGATCAGCTGATTTACAATCGGGAGATCTCTCGGGGTCAATTCACTAGCAACAGGCCAACTTATCGACAACCACAGCAGTTTGAAAAATCATCCAACAAAACAAATCAGAAGACGTGCTGTCAGGATTTTTATTCGGGACAATCCAACAAAGCAAATCAAATCAGAAGAAATACAGTCACGAGTTATTTCGAAAACAGTCGTTGAACAACCAGACCAGCAGTTGGATTAATTATCTAGAATTTGTTCGTCGCATAATGCGATCGTAGATGATATTGATGAAGTAATTAAAAATTATCGCTCATGGCCAGTTTCTGACCGGTGTTCGATTCCTGTAAGAATAACAAACCGCACTGATATTTATTCTAAAAAGAAGTGCAAAAGCGAACCGAAGCGAAATACTGTTAATCAATGCAACTTATTACATATTCAACCTGATTCTTCAATGATTAGCGCTGTGACAACTGCAAACACTCAACCTAATTCAACTTTAAATGATAACAGAACGGTTACAGGTTTGAAATTAGCTCATATAAACGTACGTTCGGTGAGAAATATTGCTCACTTCTTGCAGTTAAAAGAATTCACTAAAACAAACAAAATAGATGTCCTTACCATTTCAGAGACATGGCTCAACATCACAGTAACAAATAAGGAAGTAGAAATCGAGGGATATACATTACATCGCTTGGACCGCTTGTATAAGAAAGGAGGTGGTGTATGCGCGTATGTAAGGAACTTACTCAGATCTCTGACAAAAGTTTCCATCAACTATGGATTAACTTGCAATACAAGAAATCCAAATCATTATTGGTCTGTGTTTCTTACCGCCCTCCAGAATGTTCCCTTGATTATTTTGAAAACTTCTTCAAGCCTTCTTACATCCAAACCCTTAGCATGGGAAAATCGATCATCATTCTCGGAGATCTGACTGCTAGTCTGCTGACTGCTAGTCTGCTGACTGCTAGTCTGCTACTGACTGCTAGTCTGCCACTGACTGCTCGTCTGCTACTGACTGCTAGTCTGCTGACTCCTAGTCTGCTACCGACTGCTAGCCTGCTGATTGCTAGTCTGCTACTGACTGCTATAGACTGCTATTCTGCTACTGCCTGCTAGTTTGCTACTGACTGCTAGTCTGCTATTAGCCTGCGTAGCAGGCCCTTTGGGGAGGCGAGATGAAAGGAGGGCCTGCCGGCGTCTATTGTGATTTTCCCACACGCCGTTCGTCCACGAACGGCGACATTTCATTGGTTGGGAAGGTGTTAAATAAATGACAGATTTGTCTAGACAGGTTGTTATTGTGATTCGTATTTTCAGAGTACAAAACCTGAAGAGTCGATTTAATAGTCTATAATTCGTGATAACAAAAGTATCTCGATCGACGGAGACGTAATTCGCGGAGCTACGTGCAACACTGTTAATTTCAAGGAGTTAATTTGACTCCAAAAGTGGAGTTAAAAAAAAAGGTGCAGAATAACTCCTTTTCTGGAGTTATTTTTTACTCCAAAATTTTAACTCCTTTTTCGGAGTAAGCATAACTCCAAAACTGGAGTAACAATAACTCCTATAGGAGTAGATATTACTCCAGAATTGGAGTAAAAAGGGCAATAATTTGACTCCAGAACTGGAGTAAAAATAAACACACCAGATAACTCCTTTTATGGAGTTATATTTATTTACACCGGTAGACAAATTTCACAAATGAATACAAACACAAATTGGTTAAAAACATTTTATTCGATAGATTATATGGTTTGCACTTGTCTTACATATAAAGTTTGTTATATACTCTATATATATATATATATTTATTATATAGCATGCTATCGGATATGAGCTTTTGCGTAATCTGATTGCATGGCCAGAAATTACGGACATGCAAGATTTGAGCAATTGCGCATGTCTCAAATTTCCCCGATAATGGCGGCCCGATACCCTATGTTATTTCATAGGGAAATTAAGTATTCTCAAAATAGAATGGTCTATAGACTTCTTCAAACAACTGCCGCTATGCGGTAGACATGCGACGGTCATCGGAAACACATTCATCAACAAACCTTCTCAACAGGTTGTATAACCGCTCTGCTTTTTTGTGATTAAATACTCAACATGATTTACCTTGTATTACACTGGGAATATGTGGGATTTCTCAAATGATTCCATTTTAAACGCTTGGTTCTCCTTAGGTATTCAATAATCGATAGTTGCCGCAGTCGTTTGGCTTTGATGAGTAACATCTCCATGCTTTCCACCATCTTCGAGTTTGATATTCACGATAAAAGTTCTTCTTTTTCGATTTAAAAATCCATTAGCCAGCGAGCGGAATGAGTGCCGCCATATTATTGCTTCGTTGCCAAAAGGAGCGATTTCACTTGCTAGTTAAACCCGAAATATTGCTCGCTATACGTCGTGTTTGGCACCAAAATACTCGTCGAAGGCTTCTCTTTTCATTTCTCTAGTCGTTGCCTAGATACCCCTGAGCCCGCGGCTTTATTGGCCGGTGATCACACGAGCACGAGACACATTACGGCGGGAGGAAAACCGGAGTACCCGGCGAAAAACCCTCGGAGCATAGGAGACAAACAAGAATGACTGGTGTTGGTTCAAATATATATTTATATATAAATACAAATATATATTAAGGGTCGCGTTCCCGTTGACACAAGTCACTGTCTACAATATATACGAAGACAGAGTCTTTCAGACAAGGAAATCATTTTTACAGTCGACAAAAGCTTCGGCACGGCAGATGACCCAGATCCCATGCGGCTTCGTGGAGATTTTAAATGCATTTCTGAGTGATTTCTCTCCGAAAGAACCGGATTTAGAGTTAAAACCAATTGCCAGCGAGTTGAAGAACGGCTAAGAAAGTTATGCAGTGAAATTAAAGCAAAGTTCGTCGGCAAGAATGGCACAAGCTACCGAAAGCTTGGCCTGATGGAATCATATTGTTTCCTTGTCCTTGGGGAACGCAAACGTCCGAAGAGGATAATTGGGAGGTTTAAGGGATATACGCGACGACCGCTGACAGACAGACGCGCTCGCTCAAATGTCCGCGATTTCTGGCCATGGGTTCCCTACCACCAGGCTATCAGCTCATATCCTGCTAGTATAGAAAAACAAGATGGCGGCATGTTTTTTTAAACTGCCGAAAAGAGTTGAAATTGACGGATTTTTATACAGAAAAACATCAACACCCTCAAACCAATGTATAAAAAAAACAACATTGTGTAAAAATACATTAACAAATACACAATTTAGCATGTCAAATGGTAAAATTCACCTAAAAATTACGTCTTTTTACTTCAGAAACACGACTAAATTAGCGGGTTGATATTAATTTGTTGCCAAACAAAGAAACTCACGGTTAAAATCAAGCTTACAACACACATTTCGTAGGAGATCACCAGTAAAGAGACTTTTTTTATTTAGATAAGCATTTGCCGAGTAGTAAAAAGCATGTTCTTTTTCAAAAACAACCAACTAAGTAATTTAGTTTCACTGCCGAAGGTGTTTCAGTTTCATTTTTGCATGAAATCAAAACCTTTTTCACGACAGCAACGCTAATATAAACAACTGACCCACCTTTTGACTTCATGAAGGTACCTTTTAATCTTTTTTGTTGATCTGCTTAACACATTTTTTGCCTCTCGAGCAACATTTCACTGAAGCTGTTTGCCGAACAGCTCAGCGAGAAACTCTGTGAATGCATCATTACGCATGGCGGAAGTATTAGTTGCCTGTTGCCTATGCCGGAAGTTTGACGTTTCAAACATTTCGCTGTAATTTTGTCTCTTGTACAGTGCTTGGCTATATAATAAAACAGTTATACCATTCGCTCTCGTCGTATACGAACTAATAGCCAACTCGGCGAAGCGCCTCGTTGGCTATGAGCTCATATACGACTCGAGCTCATGGTATAACTGTTAAATATATATAAAATATTAATCACATGCAGTCAATATATGCATTTGTAAGAAAAGTTCTATTCAAGAACGTTCTCGTCACCACTCACCGTAGGACTCTTACAAGTTCTGCCAAATTATCGAGATCTTGGTTCCCTACCATGTATTTATCCAGCACATATTTCTGGAGTTGTCGTACGCATACTCGAAGCATAATCCTTGTTGTGAATATTTATATAATAACAATAACCAACAATTGACACGAATCTTCGAAGAAAAGCATTTATTGTTCAATTCTTTATTTTATGGTTGATACTCCACCAATCCTTTGAAGTGACAGACTCCAATAGTCAAGTTATGCAAATTTAATAACTTCAGTGCGAATAATCCCGTGCCATATATTAATGTGATCTGGCAAGTCGTCGTCTCGTTCGCTAGTCTTTGCTGGAAAGACTCGATGTGGTCGTCGTTGCGTCCGAACTCGACGAGTTATTCAGCAACGAAACAAGTATAGCCTTTCTTTGCGGAGTTTTAATCGTTAGGTTAACTATAAGTGTAAAAGCTTCTGTCGATATAAACACTGCCGTAGTCTCGTTCGCTAGTCGTCGATGGAAAAGATTGACTCCAATCAATGCGGTCCTCGTTGTGCATCCGAGACATTCAGCGATAGAACAAATGGCCTTCCTTTGCGAAGTTTGTCCATGAAATATTAAAACTGTTGGTTATTAAATGATCAAAAATCTTCTCGTCTTGTCGACATCGGTGAAGCTTGGTATAATTATCATGAGCTGTGTCATGAGCGAAATCAACCGTGACTGCCGAAGAGGATCAAAATTTGCGATTTCTGATTGGTTGAGCCCTGGGTGGACCTATGCGAAGACAGTACTGTTTGTTAATTGTTTGTCTTCGCAGAGGTCCGCACGGGGCTTAACCAATCAGAAATTGCCAATTTTGATCCTCTTCAGCAATCAAACTAACGGTTAATTGTTAATTCAACGACAAACTTAATAAACGGCTGTAGAGATTTAAAGCAACGAAATACCGACGTATAGAAGAAAATCCTTCAACGAAGTAAAACGTCAGATTATTAAACGACGTTTTAAATGATTGAAATAAAATATTGCCGTTTCCAGCGGCGCCAATCAATTCTTCACTGACAGTCAGAATAAAAGCTCGAGTAAAAGGACTATCACTTGAGATATATCCACAACTGGAAACACTGCCAGAGTCTAGACAAATCGAACGTCCGTGACCATGAATGATTCGTTATTTTGATTTTAATATTACGACTAAAAATCAACAAAGTATAGCAAGGTGAGACAGCTATCCCCGGCCCGCGACTATTGTTACTCCAAGTAAAGTCAAACAAGGATGAAACTTTTATACAATGCCGTCAATGCACCATAAACTCTTCTCAACTCTTCTTAAAATTTGAAATTTTTCTTATCCAACGCACCGCTTAGGTAGCACTCGACGTCTGAACTCAAAGCTAAACCAACATTCTGCGAATTATCTTCTCATTTGGAGTTAAATTCAGCTCCATCATTCAAGATCAAATTTAACTCCATTATTAAGAGTAACTTTTAACTCCATCAGACCAGGATCAAATTTAACTCCATTATTAAGAGTAATTTTTAACTCCATCAGACCAGGAGTTAAATTTAACTCCATTATGCAGGAGTTAAAACAACTCCTGGAGTAGAATAATGTGGGTCAAAATAACTCCACTAATCTTACTCTAATGTTGGAGTTATTTCAACTCCCCTGATGGAATTAAAATAACTCGACATGGAGTAAAATGAAAGGTAACTACTCCTCAGTTGGAGTTAAATTAACTCCGTTATTGGAGTCAAAATAACTCTGAAATTTTTACTCTACCAAAAGGAGTTATTTTTACTCCCTTGATGCAGTTAAAATAACTCCTTGAAATTAACAGTGTGGGTACAATAATATAATTTTTTTTTAATTGTTTTTGGTTGACGTGTATTTGACCCGAACGGTATAGAACACGCGCCAGTATTAATCTGGTGGTCTTTACATCAAGTTGTTTAGACTATAGTGTTTGCAATATCGCTAGAAATTTGAATCGTTAGTAAGTTTTCTCCAATAGTTTGATTTGATGCCTAAGAAGGCTTGCGAGTTGCGAAGCATTTATTAAACATTTTTCGCGTCTAAATTTCTGAGCTTCGTGAAACCTTATTAAATTGTCGCTAAAGTCCGAACTTGTAGGTTTGTGCGTAATCGAACATTGCTAGGCTATTATTTATATATATTTTCTATTTTGTTGGAGATAGCTGCTATAATTTAATTGAAATATTTGAATTGAGAATGTTCAGAGATGCACTTTATTTTTTTGTGAATTCGTTGGAGACAGAATTTTGTAAGGATGTGTGTAATTTAGCCTGCCGATATCATGCTTAAAACTGTATTAATTAATGGCGGCTTTCCAATCTTTATCGCCCAGTTCTTTAACCAAGTTTATCGTTATCAAGTCAGCGACATTTTATTCAGTTCAACAAGTCAGTTTTAAAGTCAGTTTTACGCCAGCCGAACCATATTATTTAAATGCACATATAGTCTATTTTGATTGGTTGCGTGGTTTTGTTTGCAAGTGGGCGTTTGGAAAAAAACACAATAGACGCCGGCAGGCCCTCCTTTCATCTCGCCTCCCCAAAAGGCCTGCTACGCAGGCTAGTCTGCTATTGACTGTTACTGTAGTCTGCTACTGGCTACTAGTCTGCTATGGACTGCTAGTCTGCTACGGACTGCTAGTCTGCTACGGACTGCAAGTCTGTTATGGACTGCTAGTCTGCTACTGACTGCTAAATAAACTATACGACACGGCATGAATAAACTATAAAAACCTACCTGTTTTCCCCCACTGGTTTGTGAAGAATCGCGTCGTTCAATGAGTTCCTTTAGAGTTAGAGTATTACCATCGCCAGAACTAGAGCCACGATCGTGCGAGCTTCCCTTTAGAAAAAAGACAAAGATTTTTGACATTGGAACTGCTTTTTTTCCCGTTTTTTTTTTTAAATATTTCTACAGGATACCCATATCACGGAAGTATTCTTCAGTAGGGTCTTGTTACATATTAAGATACAATACGACAATAACATAATATATATAACAAATTCTAACTAAATTTAAACAATATAATAAGTTGACGGCGGGTTAGTCGTCCGTCAGATCGACTTGTTTGAACCGTTGGAATAGACTACGTTCAAATGATAAAAATCAGCATAGAAAATGTTTCCGCGTCTATTCATTGCTTTTGCAGCTTTTTGCTTATTATGTTTACTTGTAAATTCTAATCCACAGTTCGGTGAATTCCGTAGTAAACATCGACGTCCACGGCAAAACCACTTGCTAAAAATATCCCCAATCTATTTGTTGGTGACTGCTCTGTGTTCGCAAGTTCTGTTGCAAATAAGTTAAATGATACATTTCGAATCAATATATTTGCGGTTTTGACACAAAATTTACGTCATGCAATTTTTCAGACAACAATCGTTGGGACAACCCCCTCCCCCCCTTTCGCGGATAATGAAAAGTAAAAATACAACTATATAACACCGCTGCCAAACGTTTTGCGCCTGCGCCATATCCGAGCTCGTATCTCAAAAAAAGAGGGGGAAAACACTGAAATATTTGGACTGGTCCGAGAGTCCGACACAAAAGTTAAAATTATAAGCATACTACGAAAAAGAAAAGGTAGGTAATTTGTACATGGCTTCTTTGTCAATATTGTAACATGCCCCTTTTTTAAAACACAAATGAATAGTCGAGCCTTACTTAGTCTTCACTGTCTGGTTGTTGTTGCCACAGCTATTTTCCACTTCTCTTGCAATGTTTACTCTAGCAAATCCAAGCATGCACAAACGTTTGGCAGCGGTGTTCCACTATATACTAAACAACATTGAAAGAAAGTAGAGCCTGCATGGGAAAGTATTAAGTGTCCCATTACATGTAAGTCCTAACAAACTCCCAGCAGTCCCCAGAGCACAGTTTGGAACGACTGCACTCATTCTTGTACCCAGATCAACTGTGTTTTAGTTAAGGTGTTTTATAGTGTCTGAAGCGACTGCCCGAATTAGTTTACTTGAAAGCTAATATTCCGCTTACTATAGCTCAGAGCTTTACAAAATTTACGAAGAATGGTATTATGAATATGTTCTTGCTGGTCGTGTAAATAAATCTGTGCGAAAAGCTTTAAAAAAACTACAAGTGTCGGCGAAATGTATCTAGCGGATAATATTTTTTTACCGGGATGTCTGGCCATGTCTGTGTAGCAACCTCGATGATATTAGCATGTTTATACTCAGCTTCATATATTCCAGGCAGTGACGCTTTTAACTTTATTTCATGTACATGTATTCATATCGCGATTCACAGTTACAACATCATCTTACTGATTCTATTAACGCAATTTTTTTACTAAACTATAAGCAATAGTCCGTTTCTAAAACTGTGGACTGGAAATTTATGAAATTAGGTGTGAATGGTAGAGTCACCCTGTTTCTATCAATGACAACATGGCAACGAATGTCCATGAAAGAAACAGTAATGACAGCGAGTGTTTACCAAAATAAAACAGTTGTGAAAGGTATATCAAATAGTATTGATTATTGAACAGAAATGTCTGCGGCGTCCCACGGTGTTCGCTCGCAAATATTTTCAGAAATATAATGACTGACAGAATATAGCAAAGCGTCTCACGGTGTTCAATTTCAAAATCAAATTCAAGAACTTCCTAATTAAGATATATTCCAAACTCTCGCATGGAGGTTTATAAAACTTAGTTGAATGGTATGGAAGCCGAGGAGGCTCACGCACTCAGCATTTTCAAAGCCCAAATCGCAAAAGCAAAAATTTGATAATCTTTGTTTGAAAATTAGAATTGAAATTATTCATTTTACTTACTAAACCTTCTTGATTGACAGATTATTGGGCGTTAAGCGAATCACATTCGACGTAATCAATAATTAAAATCCTGTTCGTCAGCGAACGGGTTTTTCAAAACTAAAGAGCTCCACTGCAGGCGTTACTTTCAAGCCCTCTTGTAGCGCCTGCTACACAGGCTAATGGAACACCAGCTGCCAAAACTAAACAATATAGGATTGAAGGCTGTCGTTTTGCGAGAGGATCGCAAAATCAGTGCCTTTTGATTGCCTTGACAAGGCCACTTCAGTAAGAAATATGCAAGCACTAAACAATTAAGTATACATGCAAAATGTACATGCAGCGTATACTGTAACTAGACGTTTACCTGTTCATCATCTGGCTGTCGTGATTCACTTGATAATGGGTTTTCTGTTATAACAACTTCTGTTCCAGCCGGATCTTTAGCACCACTAGAACGAGAATGGCTCTCGTCCAAACTTCCGAATACACGCTTTTCTTTGCTCTTTTCAGCAGATTGTTTCGAATTTTCATCATCACCTTCAGGCACTGATGTCGCTTTTATATCATGGTGTTTGGCGGCTCCCGATTGCTGTTTATAATCCCGTTCAACATCTTTAGCTTTTTTGTGGGCCTCGGTCAGCTTTTCTCTACAAAGAACTGTTGTCTCGTCTTCAGTTTTCCCGTTATCTTCAGCATTTTCTTTTCCGTCAGCTTTTTGGGTCTGTGTACTCTCTGTGTTCGCATCATAAACGCTTTCTCCAAAGAGTTTGCTGGTATCTGTACCTTTTACATGTTCATGAGTTTGCCCACCTAACTCTTCTGTTCCTTCAGAATCGTCATTTTCTGGCTTTTTTCCCTCCTCGAGTGTTGGGGTTTCTAAATTGTTTCCTTTGCTCTCCACTTTAATATGGGCAGGATCTTTAGCAAGTTCGTCCGACTCTCCCTTGTCTTCTTCGCCAAGTTGTTCTGCTCCCTGAATATCTTCGTGTGCGCCTAGTTTAACCTGTTCAGCAACTTCAGTCTCTGAACTATTCCCTTCGTTCTCCTTTTCAATATGGGTGGGATCGTCAAACTCTTTCTGCTCTGTTTTCCCAAGCTGTCCTGCTTGCTGAATATCCTTGTTTGCCGCGAGTTCGACTTGTCCATAAATGCTGGTCTCCGTATTGCCTCCGACCGCTTCGGATTCATTCTTCCCAGACTGTTTCTCACTATTTTCATTCACTTCTGCCTGAGTTTGTTCACGGAGTGGATCACTGGACTTGGTCTCGCAGGTTTCAGCTTCCGTCTTTCCGCTCCGCGTGTTTTCTGTTTTATTTTTGTCAACCTCTGTTCTATTTTCTTCATAAACATGATGCTGGGTCTCTTCAGCACTTTGGTCCATCTCGTTTTCATTTTGTTGGTAAAATTGGTGAAGATATTCAGGACTTTCTGTAGTCTTGGGCAGATTTTGTCTATCATCAAATATATTCTGTCCATCGTGATCTGGTTCTTTGGTTTCTCCACTATCCTCCACCATATTTTCTTCAATACTTTCCCCTCTGTTTTCGTTTTTTTTATTAACATTTTCAGTGTCAACCTCGACACTGGATCTATCACTACTTCTCTTAGATCCCATAGACACACTGTCCAGTGGCGCGCCTGTTGGTAATCCATGCTGGACATCTGTGCTTGCTTCAGCTACTCCAACTTCTTGCTTCGTATGTTCAACAAAACCAGAAACTACAACCACCTTACCAGGCTGCGCTCCAACTCTACTTCCACTATGCACTTGGATATCAGAACTGGAAGAGCTGTTGCCTAAAAATAAAACAATTATCATGGTTATAGAGCTGGGTTCTCGCTGGATGCAAATCAGTCTAGACTGTGGTTGGTTCATTTATGGTCACATGCATCATACATGATAGCAGCAGTAAGCTTTATAAAATTATATAACTAGAGTTATATCTTTGGTTCGTCGATTGAAGTCAAACATGGCGGACAGTTGGCGGGCATGTAGGCCAGAAGTACGATTGAGCCCTCTAACGGTCAAGCCTGTACCAGTGAACTCAATTTTCATAACTTTAACGCTAACTCCGAGGCAGAAAGTGACGTCAACTATATTACGTTGCTCTGAGTTCCCTACTGCACAAATTGTTCCCTACGCGGTCAAAAGGTAATAGACAACAGGTATATAGGGGTGTTAGTGGCATAGTGGTTAGCGCCTGTGCCTTTCAGTTCACTAAGTTTCTGATTAAAATTTCGTCTTGGCCGCGTGCACGAGAAGAGTGCTTCCAGTTTGACTCTACGAAACACCGCAGGTTTCCTCCGGGTGGCCCTTGTAAGGGACGGCCTTACTGGACCTCTAGGGAGAACAGTTAGATATAACTGATAGAGCTAGCCAGTATAAACAAGATTAGTTTGTAGGGAACTGAATCCGATGTGATACACGAAAATCCTGACTTTATCTTTGAAGCGTAATAGATAATGACTGAAGTTAGAGTTCCAGATATGAAGAGTTCACTGGTCTGCATCCGATCAAAAGACCACATATAGAAGACTGGAATTATAAGTAATATTTATAAACCGCGCAGGAGGGCTTTATCGGATATAAAACACGAGGCGATATGCAAGGTTTTTAAATTACTTCTAAAAAGAATCACTTCATACGTTCATTGGTGTAGTAATTTTGAAAATTAAGCTTATCTCAGCCGTTAAAAACCAGTGAGAAACTTAGAGCGAGTCTATATCACATATATAGATCCGATACGCTCATGATTTTTCTTTGTGTTTTCCTCATGAATTATTAATCAAGTTTAGAAGTATGTTTCAGATGTACAATTGCCCGCCATGTTTTGGCTTCAATCTTTGCCTAGACGACCAACTTTCAAACATGTACCAGCTAATACTTCTCTGAGGTTCAAACTATTATAAAGGTGAAATGCAACTCAAAACAAGTTTGCTTTATGTTAAAGTATATAATGAAGTAACTAAGTTGAGAAAGTTTGGTGGAGAAACTCAGCATAGTTTAAGAATATTAAGCCTTAAAAGACTTTCCAATAACAGTGAGATATTTTTCCGATTTTATCCCAAGATATTCCGACTGTTTTTAAATTTTTAAAACGGCAGAAAAACCTACAGTATTGTAAGTTTTTTATCAAGTTCTGCAATTAAATCGTTATTTCAATTAAGAATTATTTAGTATACCATTTTTGAGTAATAAAAAGAAGTGTCGACAAAGCGTATTTCATGACAACTTTGGTGCAATGTTAACTGTGACGTCACAAGTGACATTTTCCAAAGCCATTTCTGACAATACGCCATTTTTAATTGACAACACTTTCAGTTACAAAAACATCAATATCTCTAAAACTTTAATTATCCGTTGAAATTTTGTCAATGGATTTGCACTATCGTCTAGTTTAAGGTCTTCGTTTAAACTCTCAATTAGTCAGAATTTATGCTACAAAAATAAGACAGATATCGTTAGAAAGCTGTTAATTTGTAGAATACAATCATGTTATAGTGTTTTGTTTTGCGATAAACACAAACCAATAATACTTGCAAATTTTTCAAGTAAAACCAGAGGGCTTCACCTGGGGCGACTTAAGAACAAAGCATTTGATTTGTTCAAAAAAAATTTCCCAGTTCGATTCCGAGATAAATTTCCAGCAAAACGGTGTCAGCATTTATTTATTTATTGCCTGGTTTCGATTTTATGACTTATTTTGTCCGAATGTTGGTCGAAAAACAGGATTTTCAACTTTATTGGTCGTCAATAAACGCCGTTTTGCTGGAAATTTATCTCGGAATTAAACTGCAAAAAAAGATTTTGAACAAAATAAAACGATTTTTACTTGAGTCGCCCTTAGTCGCCCTCTGGTTTTAATTAACAAATTCACAACTATTATTTGTTTGTGTTTATCGCAAAATCAAAAACAACATTGTATTCTACATATTAATAGCTTTCTAACGATATCAATTTTATTTTTGTGGCATAAATTCTCACGAATTGAGAGCGCTTTACCGAAATGACCTTGCAAACCTTAACGAAGACCCGTTAATATGATGACGAAAATCTGGATCCCCGCTTGACGCGACACTTTTCGGAACGTAAATGCGCTATCCCGCCTAACCGGGACGACATAACGGATACTAAAGTTTTAAGACCAGTTAATACTACCGAAGGTGAATGGAAACTATGGTAAAAATACTCTTAGGTTCAGTGGGGCTAAAGAGGAAAACTCCTTGCCCAAAGAAATAATAACAAGGTACATTAGGCGACTTTGGTACTATGACTATGTTTTGTCGACTTTTGTATTTTTTTTGTATATTTAACAGAAGTTTTGTATTTGATAGGTACTATGTAAATTAAGATAAGTAGGTTATCATTTTAATTTTCTATTTTAGACATTTTATGCAATAGTTTATATTACCTAGTTTTATATACAGGGCCCCTATGGATAATCAGCCTTTGATCTATATACAGGTATCTATTTCCTGTACTTATTCTTAGTCTTACTGTAAGCTCATGTTTGTTTGATATACAAATGAGTGATAACAGCAAGCAAAAAGACAGTAGGTCTACATATTAATACGTAAAATTCTATCTATTTTTCTGTTACTCTGTGGTTTTTACAACTTTCTAGCTGTGTTGTGAACAGACTTGAACTAGACATTGTGCCATGTTGCCATAGAACAAACTGCCTTATACTGTAATGCTTTACCTAAAAACATTCTCATGTAAACTCATCAAAAACGCTTACTTGTTCCATCTCAGTTAGCTCCTTAATGTATAAACAGCCCCTAAATTTGTAAAAAATGTAATACACAAAATTATACCCACAAGTAGTACCTTGAATTAGCTGTTCTATTATGTCCTTGATACTTGTTCCACACTCAAAGCAGAATTTATACCCCCAGAGAAATAGTTCAGTCGAGCAGAATGGACATGCGATTTTCTCGAGGTCTTTCGCTTCGCCTGTATAAATCAAGGTGCAGAAAAAAGAATTACATGACTTGTATATGGACTAGACATTGACTATATGGACTAGACATTGTGCCATGTTCCCATAGAACAAACTACCTTATACTGTATTGCTTTACCTAAAAACATTCTCATATAAACTCATGAAAAACGCTTACTTGTTCCATCTCAGTTAAACAGAGAATTTTACCCAGTTGAAACAACTCTTCAGGTGGAGTTAAAATTACTCCTTCGTGTAGAGTTCTTTTGCCAGAGTTATTTTTACTCTGAGAAGAGAGTTATTTTTATTCTCTTCGGAATTGACTGAGTTAAAACAACTCTATTTAGAGAGTTAACCACAGGAGTCATCATCTAAACTCCCAAGGGGAGTTATTTTGACTACATCAGAGTTAAATTAACTACAGCTTCACAGTTAAATCAACTCGATATTTAGAGTTAAATCAACTCCAGCTGCATCGTTCAGTTAACTCGATGTTCAGAGTTAAATCAACTCGAACTTCAGAGTTAAATCAACTCGAACTTCATAGTTAAATCAACTCGAACTTCAGAGTTCAATCAACTCGAACTTCAGAGTTCAATCAACTCGAACTTCAGAGTTCAATCAACTCGAACTTCAGAGTTAAATCAACTCGAACTTCAGAGTTAAATCAACTCGAACTTCATAGTTGAATCAACTCGAACTTCAGAGTTCAATCAACTCGAACTTCAGAGTTAAATCAACTCGAACTTCAGAGTTAAATCAACTCGAACTTCATAGTTAAATCAACTCGAACTTCAGAGTTAAATCAACTCGAACTTCAGAGTTAAATCAACTCGAACTTCATAGTTGAATCAACTCGAACTTCAGAGTTAAATCGACTCGAACTTCATAGTTGAATCAACTCGAACTTCATAGTTGAATCAACTCGAACTTCAGAGTTAAATCAACTCGAACTTCAGAGTTAAATCAACTCGAACTTCATAGTTAAATCAATTCGAATTTCATAGTTAAATCAATTCGAACTTCATAGTTAAATCAACTCGAACTTCATAGTTAAATCAACTCGATGTTCAGAGTTAAATCAACTCGAACTTCATAGTTAAATCAACTCGATGTTCAGAGTTAAATCAACTCGAACTTCATAGTTAAATCAACTCGATGTTCAGAGTTAAATCAACTCGAACTTCATAGGTAAATCAACTCGAACTTCATAGTTAAATCAACTCGAACTTCAGAGTTAAATCAACTCGAACTTCATAGTTGAATCAACTCGAACTTCATAGTTAAATCAACTCGAACTTCAGAGTTAAATCAACTCGAACTTCATAGTTGAATCAACTCGAACTTCATAGTTAAATCAACTCGAACTTCATAGGTAAATCAACTCGAACTTCATAGTTAAATCAACTCGAACTTCATAGGTAAATCAACTCGAACTTCATAGTTAAATCAACTCGAACTTCATAGTTAAATCAACTCGAACTTCATAGTTAAATCAATTCAAACTTCATAGTTAAATCAACTCGAACTTCATAGTTAAATCAATTCAAACTTCATAGTTAAATCAACTCGAATTTCAGAGTTAAATCAACTCGAACGTCATAGTTAAATAAACTCGAACTTCGGAGTTTAATCAGCTCTGATCCCGGTGAAATCCTGAAAAAAATTAAACCCATTAGGGGGGGTCTGACATCATTTCCTGTAGGCAATGTGTCCCAATATCCGGTATCCCTATAATTGTTTTCTTTCAGTTTCCCAGGGCCAAGAAAATTCACCCTGCGAATTCAGCGTCCCAACGGTGAAAGCGACCAAAATAATTTAGAGATTCTGTAAAAGTTAACGCAGAATAACCTATGCAAAGATTGCAGTTGTACGGCATACTTGCCAGTTTTGAGTCGATCGACACGACATACATACTACAAAATAATTTTCCCACGAATTTTCCGGCGTATTTCATGTACCAGGTTCCAAATATGGTCACAAACGTTAAAAAATCTTTCCGAGGATGATTTTTGGTAGTTCGAACATTGTGGTTTTTGTTTGAAAGCTGTCCAGGGATATACAGAGTTTGAATTGAGTCTTTTTTGCTGGCAGTTACAAGTAGCAAGTAGTCCTTACCTACACAAGGTCATTAATGGTGAGTAGAATTGCTTTGATTAGAAACCATGGGAAACCAAAACGGTTTATAGGTACGATATCGCTTCGTCAATGCCAATGGACGAACAAGTTTTTTTTCTTCCGACAAGTTTTATTTGCTCGTGTGTATGGACTGATCAAATATTCCTTGCTCGTAGACGAGCTTAGAACAGCCGGAATAGGCATTTATTTTACGATTTATTTTTCGGACTTCGTTTAAAAGATGACACTTTCGGGGTCCCGTTAAAATGAATTGGAATTGTGTTCACGTTTCTTTCATGAATTTCTTCTTGAGCACAG
Source organism: Paragorgia papillata (assembly GCA_035771165.1). Lineage (NCBI taxonomy): Eukaryota > Metazoa > Cnidaria > Anthozoa > Scleralcyonacea > Coralliidae > Paragorgia > Paragorgia papillata. The sequence continues at coordinate 1,219,223 of JAWNZC010000123.1, forward strand.
TCGAATTTATGTTTAAAAGCAAACTAACATAGCTTTATGACCTTTATCTGTCAACAGTGAATGTTGTCATGAAGTTTAGTTTGCCAAAAGTAGAATATCTATGCAGAACAGTTACTTGTCAAGGCGCCAAAATCGCCGGGGATTTTCGTGGTATCTTTACCCATAGCCACTGGAAAGGGAGAGGGCTGTGAAAGTGGGCGTGACTGAGATTTATGTTATTGTTCGCCAAATTCAAGATCACGTGACGTTGAACGTGCATGATTGAGCAATAAAAAGCAAGATTTTACATTAGAGCAGCGAGGCGCGTACCTACAAGTGCTACAACGAAAGTTCTTCCGTGATGGTTTCGATATAAATTCCACTTCATTTGGACATTATATGCATAGATGGTCCCTCATGAAAACTCCGTTTGCAAAGAATATTTAATAAAGTACAGTAAATTCGAATAAACGATCAATGGTCGGACCGAAAGCCGTGAGAGCCAAGGTAAAATAATGATACAATACAGTTTTGCCAACAGTACAACTAAAACTAAAATTCGTTTTTGTCTTAATATAAATGGTTTTGCTAAATTATATGTCGTAAGTTGAGTTGCCTTCATTGAATATTAAATGCACTAAATGGCTGGTGTATTGCGTTTCATAAACAACGGTGAGGACTGGCAATTGTCGTATGCGTATCAGTTTACGTACACGTATAATTAAAGAATAACTAAAGTATTAAGAAACATTGCCATCTGACAACAAAAGTGCAAAACTCCGATTTAATAATGGCACGGCGACGACAAATGCTTTTCGACTTCGTTGTTCCTTGGTTTTGTTTTATTAATAAATTGTAGACATGCGGCGATTCATAATTTCAATTTATTCACACTATTTTTAATACTTACAATAAAAAATACAAAGTTTACATAGTGATACATAAATAAATCAAAGTTAGATATAAAACAAAATATTTTATGAAAGAATATACATATGTGAGAGTGTAATTAAAGTATAAAGCTTTCGAGTTTAATCACTGCCTATATTTACATACTAGGAGTTACTATCGCAAGGGACGTGCTGCCTCAAATTTCGCAACTCGTGCCCAGTCGATTGGCATGTTTGTTAGTTACCATTCCCGGCCGCGCGGTTTCATGCATGTCAGGCAAAGAGTTTAATGCATCTACATTAATTTCTAACTCAGAATAATGAGGATTATTATGTATAAGCCACAATAATGCATTGTGTACTTTTTCTCTACAGTCACATCCTTGAAATGTGTTATGTTTACCTTTGACCTTGACAATAATTACAGCCAATTCCTTTGGATATCTTGGCAATGATGTTGCTAGTTCTTTCACATTTTGTGGTAAGTTAATACAATGACCGGAGTAACCTCTTTGACCACCAGGTTTAATATAAACTCTCATAATAGGGAGAGCACAAGCAATCAACATTTCCTCAACTTGAGTTAAATTTTGTAACTCAAATGGAACAGGTGAAGAGATCATTGAATTCTCAATTGAAAACGTTTTAGGAGTTTTCTTATCTCTAGAACATCGTGAACACACATAATTTTCATGTGATCTTGGTTTAGATTTTAATGGCCATGGCTCACAACAAATTGTACACTGACTGGTGCAATATTGAACAGATTTGTGAAATTTGTTAATATTAGACTTTGCCCAACATTGTTTTTCAAGACCACCATTTTCCATGGTGTTAAATACTTTCAAATACTCCTGTTGATTTGTTATTGTTTGGGTCTGTTTTTCATTTTCAATATGAGCTTTCTCTGCTCGTTTTCTTTTTTGGTAGATTCTATCTTTTTCAAGTCTAGCTTGTTTCTCAGTTTCGTCTGATCGTACTTTTTGTTGGGACTCTCTAGCTTTTTCGAGTCTTGTTCGTTTTTCACTTTGAGTTTCTTCTGATCGTTTCCTTTTTCGATACTCTATCCTTTTCAAGTTTTTCACTTTCAGAATTTCCGAATGTTTACAAAACTGATTTACATTTAACTGAACCGGGACAATTTCAAATAAATTTGTATTTAATTCACTTGACAGATAAGACAAATATTCCTCTAATTCAATAAGATCATTGTATTTCATGACAACAGCAGTGCCATTAGGATCAGGCATGCCATTACAATTTCTGGCATGAGGATCAAATAAATAAAAATAACCTAGACCATTTATCAAGGCCATCATATACCCTTCTAATATTAAAATAGCATAATTGTAAAGTAGGGAGCCTCAACTTCATGCTCACTATTAATGATCAGACCTTGGTGGTTTTTCAATAATTTATAAACCATATTTGGTTTTCATTTTGTGCCTCAACAGGCTCCACCACAATGGGCAGATCAATATTTATAGTTTGTGCCTCAATGGGCTCCACCACAATGGGCAGATCAATATAAGTTTGTGCCTCAATGGGCTCCACCACAATGGGCAGATCAATATTTATAGTTTGTGCCTCAATGGGCTCCACCACAATGGGCAGATCAATATTTATAGTTTGTGCCTCAATGGGCTCCACCACAATGGGGCAGATCAATATAAGTTTGTGCCTCAATGGGCTCCACCACAATGGGCAGATCAATATTTATAGTTTGTGCCTCAATGGGCTCCACCACAATGGGCAGATCAATATTTATAGTTTGTGCCTCAACGGGCTCCACCACAATGGGCAGATAATATAAGTGTGTGCCTCAATGGGCTCCACCACAATGGGGCAGATCAATATAAGTTTGCGCCTCAATGGGCTCCACCACAATGGGGCAGATCAATATTTATAGTTTGTGCCTCAATGGGCTCCACCACAATGGGCAGATCAATATTTATAGTTTGTGCCTCAACGGGCTCCACCACAATGGCCAGATCAATATAAGTTTGTGCCTCAATGGGCTCCACCACAATGGGGCAGATCAATATAAGTTTGTGCCTCAACGGCCTCCACCACAATGGGCAGATCAATATATTTTTGTGTCTCAACGGGCGATATATTTGCAACAGTTGGTAAGTTGTTCAGCGACAGAAATCCCTCACGAGGAATGAGACCATTGTTACAAACACTCAAATACATGTTGTCTCCTTGTACTAAGACACAGTCGATGGTTGTCAAACTCCACTCGATAACTGGAATTGTTTGTGCTGTTAATAGCGCTGATAAACTCATGAAAGAGCACTGCTTTCCTCGATACTGGCCACTGAAACCTTCATGGCCTTGATGAATACTTCCACGAGAAAGTAAAGACATGATGTATTGTTCTTACCGTAAATTTTCTGTTAAGAAAACTTCGACAACCTCGAATTGCAAAAACCTCGAAGCGAAGGCAGCGTGGTAGTGGAACATGCGCACTTTCGAATATATGAATGACGTAATGCCGACAAACAGACGCAAAATAAAACAAATCGAGATCTTGGCCGACTATACGTAGCTCGGTAAAAGGACTGGGCACGAGTTAACACAGCCAACGTCAAGAATAGTGTCCCTGAGGGGAGGCAGCAATTAATAAGTTTGGGGATCAGCAGAGGATGAAATATTAAGGTCGTCTCGAAGTAACAAAATAGACATTGTATAATACGAGAATGAAATTCAGATCAACCTTGGTGACTTAATATTTTTTTACATTGAAACAGAAAGGGTTTTTAAATCACTGGGAATATTTTCCCAAATTTTTGTAGCTGGGAATCTTATAAATGTTTGTTTACAATAATTAGTCCGACGGGGAGAAAATAGTTCGCGCTACGGCTAATTTGCTCACAATGCCAGATTGTGAATTATTTGAGTGAGCCATGGATGAGTTAGCGCTTATATATCTTTTCTGTTATCAAACGGAATCACTTCAAAGCAATTATGTGTGCGTTTTTCCCTTACAACAACAGAAATATACATTTTCAACTGATTCCGTTTAGTAATAGCAAAGATATATAACCTTTCCCAGTAAGTCATTATGCACGTTGTGATGTCACTGGTTAGTTTCACATATAAAACAAACTGAAATATCTCATAAACGAAGCAAGGAAACAAAAAACAGCAAAAGATCTTACTTTGTCATTTCAAAAGTTCTTTCAAATAAGACAAACTTAATTTTCGTTTCATAAACACTTTAACGAAATACAAGGGTACTCTTTTGGACTTGTAAATATCATGTTTCTTATGGATTTTTAGGAGTCACCATAACCGACATCGTGCCGTTTAACGAAGAACTAGGTTATAATCTAATGTAAGCCATATGAAAGAACACACTGGCCATGCCGGTTCAAGATCACGTGACGCTTAGGCGTGCAATTTTCAACATCAAACCGGAAGTTCTATTGTTTCAGAGCGGAGTTTCACAGCCCTCTCCCTTTCCAGTGGCTATCCGGCGACAAACAACCCCGGCGATTTTGGCGCCTTTTGTCAACTTGTCAAGTGAGAACTTGTCAATTTTTACCGTACACACGAGCAAATAAAACTTGTCACTTGGTCGTCTGTGCTGGGCTAAATGCATATTCGTAAATTTTTTTTTGTAGGATGCGGAATGTTTGAAACGAAAATTATCTGGGGCTGGAGCAAGTGAAACAACAATCCAACTGCTGATTGACGAAGAGGTATTACAATTCAATTTAATTATTTCTTTATCAATAATGTTAAGTATTTTCAAGTCAAAATACCTAAACCCTAATAAAGGTGATGTACGTTACACGGGCGAAGATTTTTGTGTTATGTTATGTTATGTTATGTTATGTTATGTTATGTTATGTTATGTTATGTTATGTTATGTTATGTTATGTTATGTTATGTTATGTAATGGGAATTTTGTATTTTATTTTGTCTGTCTAGATTCTCCACTGCCAGTGTTTAAGGTTGTCCACCAATGAACCACTAAGAACTATTGGCCTTAAGTGTGGCCAAATCTTTGCAATTAGAAGAGCGTTTCCAAGTACTCTAGGATCTGCTGCTCCAACACCTACAGTGGAGCATCATACGGTATAATTTAATACGTTGATGCAACTACCATTTTCAGTTTTTCCAAATCGGTTGTTATCAACGAATTTGACTTTCTAACCTTGCATTGTTCTACTTTTTCATCTATTTTCTCTTGGCTGCCATTAAAAAACACAGACCATCAATACAGACATTCCTGCAGAAATATCAGAATCTGCACATGAGTTTATAAAATTAACTACTGATTTCAAAATTAGTTGTTTGCACTTGTCAGAATGAGTATAATAATTTTGAAAGAATATTTTCATTCGGTAACAATATTTTCATTCAGTGAACGATAAAATGTTCCAATTTTCACCGAAGGAAAATATTCTTATCATTGTACTCATAAACATTCATTATTTGTATATTATTGTTGTTTTAATTATCAGAACAACGCATTGCAAGAACATAAGGTGTCCAGTGCTTTTGTGGAAACACCTGAATCCAAGAACAAGAACATGTTTGCTATATAGTTGCCTGAAGAAGCTTCGGTAATTAAAACATTTTATGTTTTTATCAATTATGTGTCTACATGTATGGCCCAAATTGAAACATATTTTTATTTTGTTAATAGTTGCCTAATTTTCAGTTTTTCACCAACCTTTTTATTTATTTATTTATTTATTTATTTATTTCTTTCTTTCTTTCTTTCTTTCTTTATTTCTTTATTTCTTTATTTATTTATTTATTTATTTATTTATTTATTTATTTATTTATTTATTTATTTATTTATTTATTTATTTATTTATTTATTTACTTATTATTCTTCCATTTTGATTGCAGTTATCTCCAAACAAGACGGTTTTATTAAAATAGTTTCGGTAAGCTCTGTTTATGTAAAGAAAAAACACTGTACATACAGTAATTTGCTGATATCTGAAACAGCAGACGACTGAGTTTTTATTTGGATTACATTTGGTCAAATTGCATGTTCACAGTCATGCTTGATTAGATATTGGCATACAGTACATGTATGTATAGCAATGTGTTACTGGTACAGTATATACATCTGTATGTAGTGTGATGTTTTTAATTCGGTGCAACAAATGCAATAAACGTTTTGAACTGGCGATGAAAAGTTCAACTAGATCGTAGACGCATAAGCCAATAATTATAAATTCAATCTCTATTTATGAAACTGAAAACTTTTGTTTTCTATGTTTCTGGTACTGCCCCATTACAAAGAAGTGAAAATATAAAATGGAGAAAGCTACTTACAACATTAGAAGTAAAAAAAATTAAATTAAAAGGTTGGGCTTAATTTGTAATCATTTATTTACAATTTTAAATAAAGAGCTTTGTCCACCTTGCAATGTATTTTCACTTGCTGATAAATAGGCAGTGACATAAGTTGTGTGGGTTAGTTTCTTCGTTAGTTTATTTATTTATTATTTATTTATTAATAAATTTATTTATTGATTTATTTACTTATTTATTTATTCTAGGATGATGATGAAGGGATTGACCACTTCATCGAAACTTCAAGTGCACCAAGAATTGTGGGAGCTGGAAATATGTTCCAGCCTGACCCCCTATACATTTGTATAGAGGGAAAGGCTGTTGTCGGTCCACTCACAGGTGTAAATGCATCACTAGTGGAAAATGCAATATTATTGCTGGCATGTTACTACACGTTCAATTTGGAGTATCCTGACCATAAGAATATGTTCCTTTTTTTAGAAGCACTGATGTTAAAAAGTCATGTTGCTTTAAAAGGGAGAGTAAGCATTTTAAAATTGCTGAATTCTCTAAATCATTGAACTCATAACATTCTATAAAGTATAAATTTATTTTTGTCCACAGTTTGCAGCATAATTATATCATGCTTTTACATGTTTTTATCAGCGAATCTTGGAAAAAGACTACTGAAGTTGTTACATTTTATGTTTTATAGGTTAACATTATACACTCCTTGACTGGCGCCGAGGGAAACATCGAGTTTTACGGACTCGAAGGCTTCAATGTCACCAGAGGGCTTAAGCCCGAGGGTGACATTGAAGCCTGAGGGACCGTAAAACTCGATGTTTCTCGAGGCAAAAGTCAACAAGCGTTTTGTTATATACTAAAGACTTTTAAAATACAAAATACAAAACTGCCTTGAAACTTGCAAACGGCGAAAAGACTTACCAAAACACTTTGACTTTGTCTTCGTAATAATTTCAATTCAAGTCATTCAACTAAACAAATACACCAGACTCAACACTAAGAACAGCTTTAAATTTCTCCAAGTGTTTTTCAGACCTTCTTTGAAGATATGTATAGAAATTCTTTCTTTCGGAAAATGGACTATTTCGTACCAAACAAGCTCGAAACAAGCTCTTGTTTTCAAAATGCCCGAAGAGTCCAAAGTTCTTGATCTGGTGCAATAATCGTGTATTCACGCGAACAGCGCATGATTAAAGCGACGTCAGAGGGAAACATTGCACTGTTTCCCTCTTCATTGTTGACGTCAGAGGGAAACAGTGCAATGTTGCCCTCGGCAGAAAGAAACATTGAGTTTGTTGAACAACACGTGACCATGATTTGACCAATAGGATTTCATCTTTGGCAAACGAAAGTCTTTGGTATATAACAAATATTTTTATATATGTTTTGCATGTTGCAGTTTCATTCCAGTAAAAAGTAATTAAATAAATATCATTTTTGAAGTTTTAACTGGACGCATTTAATTTATTTGTATACACTGTTGTAATTTCATAATTCAGATCTGTTTTAACCCTGATGAAGGAGTTCGAATAACTAATTTTATACGTGCGTGAGTTTACACTGTATTTAACTCAGAATGATCAGTGGAGTTAAAATTCCTCTCTTCTTAGGCATTGTTTTAACTCCATTAGAAAGTGTTATTTTAACTCGTTATTTATGCGAGTTAAAATAACTCAAATTACCGATTATTCTGTCCCCAACAGTGGAGTTAAAAAAACTCTCCTGGGTGGAGTTATTTTAACTCCATTAGAAAGAGTTATTTTAACTCGTTATTTTTTTATTTTTTTAACACTTTATTTAACGAGGATTAACAGATAAAGCAAAGCTTGTTTCCAATCTGGTCCTCCTAAAAGAACATTAATACATTATTCACATAAAAGCATAAAATACATCAACTCGCATACATTACTATCACATAATATTAAAACTATATATATCGACGAATATATCTATCAGATCAATCAAAAGTTAAAATTGGGATAAAATTCCAAAGTTCCTAATATAGTCTTTGAATATTTAGTTCGGTTGACTTAGCCAATTTTCCTTTATAGTGTTCTTTACTTTTAATCTACCAGGAGTATTCCATTTAGTTCTCCTTTGTCCATGTTGTGTAATAAGATATCTGTTAGATGCACTAGCATCGTTTCACAGGAGTGAAAGGGCCGGGATCCAGACTGAGAGCTTGTAAGTTATGTTCATTAAGATAATTAATGAGATACATTCCACAATATCGTTCCAAGATTCTTGAGAGTACAGATAACACAGAAATTGGTCTATAATTATCCTTATCTTGTCGGGAGCCCTTTTTGAAGATTGGTGTAATTTTACTAATTTTCCACTGTTCTGGAAAGATGCCTGAAGTTATACTAGAGTTGTAAATGTATAAAAGCGATGGAAGGATTTCTTTACGGCCAATTTTTAGTAGGTGGGCATTGATAGAGTCGATTCCCTTTGCCTTATGACATGACAGGTTGTTGACTTCATTGAGAAGATAATCGGCAGGCATAGGCATATGGGCATATGCGAGTTAAAATAACTCTATATTACCGATTATTCTGTCACCGTTCATCTAACTCCGTTTTCGGAGTTAAAATAACTAACAGTGGAGTTAAAAACTCTCCCGTGTGGAGTTATTTTAACCCCATCAGAAAGAGTTATTTTAACTCGTTATTCATGCGAGTTAAAATAACTCTGAATTACGGATTATTCTGTCACCGTCAATTTAACTCCGTTTTCGGAGTTAAAATTACTCGATAAAATTATCTGTGTAGCTCCTTAATGTATAAACAGCCCCTAAATTTGTAAAATATGTAATACACAAAATTACGCCGGCAAGTAGTACCTTGAATTAGCTGTTTTATTATGTCCTTGATACTTGTTCCACACTCAAAGCAGAATTTATGCCTCCAGAGAAATAGTTCGGTTGAGCAGAATGGACATGTGATTTTCTTGAGGTCTTTCGTTTCGCCTGTATAAACCAAGGTGCAGCAAAAGGAATTACATGACTTGAAAACTTGGATAGACAGTTCACTATTTACAGTACACACCCACAGGGGCGTAAAATCAGCATGTGACCCCAACTTTGTTATAAAGTGCCCTTTTTATGATAAAACATGTGCCTCAAGTGTCCTTTTGAAACTCCCCCAAACAAGGGCATCCTTTTGAAGCTGTGATCCTCCAACAACAACTTGCCTCCTACGCCACTGCACACCCACTATTAAAGTGCCTATGACACACAAATTAAGTCTGTCTCATTTGAAAAAAACCAAAAAAAACCCCACTTAAAATGACAAAGTAACATGTTTTGCAGTTTTTCATTTTCTAATAGACGAGTTTCAGGGTGTTGCACGGATCGTTTTTCAAAAAAACTGGCAAACTCCACACGAAGTAAGCATACTGCTGTTGTTGGTTCGATAGCAAGTCTGTTTGCCATTGCTTACCGAAATTCGCCTATTGCTCTGTTTTTGAGATATTTCTCCACAAAAATGTGAATCCAGAGCACAGTTCATCTAAGTTTTCTGTATCCAAACCAAGTGGCGAAGCTATAAGTGTCATGTTATGCAAATTTGAAATGATCTAGGCATAGCTACGGTTGGAAGCTTTTCAAATTTAAATTATCTACAATATTCAGGGCCTGTTTATATGGAGGCGAGTTTACTCGGTCAGCCGAGTTACCCAGTTTGCCGGGATAAACTTTACAAGCCCTCTGGTTTTAATTAACAAATTCACAACTATTATTGGTTTGTGTTTATCGCAAAATCAAAGACAACATTGTATTCTACATATTAATAGCTTTCTAACGATATCAATTTTATTTTTGTGGCATAAATTCTCACGAATTGAGAGCGCTTTACCGAAATGACCTTGCAAACCTTAACGAAGACCCGTTAATATGACGAAAATCGGGATCCCCGCTTGACGCGACACTTTTCGGCACGTACTGTAAATGCGCTATCTCGCCTAACCGGGACGACATAACGGATACTAAAGTTTTAAGACGAGTTAATACCACCGAAGGTGAACTATGGTAAAAATACTTTTAGGTTCAGTGGGGCTAAAGAGGGAAACTCCTTGCCCAAAGAAATTATAACAAGGTACATTGGACGACTTTGGTACTATGACTGTGTTTTGTCGACTTTTGTATTTTTTTGTATATTTAACAGTAGTTTTGTATTTGATAGGTACTATGTAAATTAAGATAAGTATAGGTTATCATTTTAATTTTCTATTTTAGACATTCTATGTAATAGTTCATATTACCTAGTTTTATATACAGGGCCCCTGTGGATAACCAGCCTTTGATCTATATACAGGTATCTACTTCCTGTACTTATTCTTAGTCTTACTGTAAGCTCATGTTTATTTGATATACAAATGAGTGATAACAGCAAGCAAAAAGACAGCAGGTCTACATAATAATACGTAAAATTCTATCTATTTTTCTGTTATTCTGTGGTTTTTACAACTTTCTAGCTGTGTTGTGAACAGACTTCGACTAGACATTGTGCCATGTTGCCATAGAACAAACTGCCTTATACTGTAATGCTTTACCTAAAAACATTCTCATGTAAACTCATCAAAAACGCTTACTTGTTCCATCTCAGTTAGCTCCTTAATGTATAAACAGCCCCTAAATTTGTAAAATATGTAATACACAAAATTACGCGCGCAAGTACTGTAGTACCTTGAATTAGCTGTTCTATTATGTCCTTGATACTTGTTCCACACTCAAAGCAGAATTTATGCCTCCAGAGAAATAGTTCAGTCGAGCAGAATGGACATGTGATTTTCTTGAGGTCTTTCGTTTCGCCTGTATAAATCAAGATGCAGCAAAAGGAATTACATGACTTGAAAACTTGGATAGACAGTTCACTATTTACAATACACACCCACAGGGGCGTAAAATCAGCATGTGACCCCAACTTTGTTATAAAGTGCCCTTTTTATGATAAAACATGTGCCTCAAGTGTTCTTTTGAAACTCTACCCCCCAAACAAGGGTATCCTTTTGAAGCTGTGACCCTCCAACATCAACTTGCCTCCTACGCCACTGCACACCCACTATTAAAGTGCCTATGACACACAAATTAAGTCTGTCTCATTTGAAAAAACCCCCCAAAAAACCCCACTTAAAATGACAAAGTAACATGTTTTGCAGTTTTTCATTTTCTAATAGACGAGTTTCAGGGTGTTGCACGCATCGTTTTTCAAAAAAAACTGGCAAACTCCACACAAAGTAAACATACTGCTGTTGTTGGTTCGATAACAAATCTGTTTGCCATTGCTTACTGAAATTCGCCTATTGCTCTGTTTTTGAGATATTTCTCCACAAAAATGTGAATCCAGAGCACAGTTCATCTAAGTTTTCTGTATCCAAACCAAGTAGCAAAGCTATAAGTGTCATGTTATGCAAATTTGAAATAATCTAGGCATAGCTACGGTTGGAAGCTTTTCAAATTTAAATTATCTACAATATTCAGGGCCTGTTTATATGGAGGCGAGTTTACTCGGTCAGCCGAGTTACCCAGTTTGCCGGGACAAACTTTACAAGCCCTCTGGTTTTAATTAACAAATTCACAACTATTATTGGTTTGTGTTTATCGCAAAATCAAAGAAAACATTGTATTCTACATATTAATAGCTTTCTAACGATATCAATTTTATTTTTGTGGCATAAATTCTCACGAATTGAGAGCGCTTTACCGAAATGACCTTGCAAACCTTAACGAAGACCGGTTAATATGATGACGAAAATCGGGATCCCCGCTTGACGCGACACTTTTCGGCACGTAAATGCGCTATCCCGCCTAACCGGGACGACATAACGGATACTAAAGTTTTAAATAGAGAATAATACATGGATGTGCGGAAATATGAAATTTATTTCGAGTGTTGACCAGGATATCTCACGAGTGAGGGAAGCGAACGAGTGACATATCCTGTTCAACACGAGAAATAAATTTCATATTTCCAAGCATCCATGTATTGTTCTGTTTATTATATAAAAAAATTGTCCTATTGCCTTGCAAAAATTGTATTAAACTATAATGCTGATTCAGCGATAATCGTCACATGTGCGATTATCATAAATAATCGCACATGTGAGATTATCACTTTTATTAGTGGCGGAAAAATCAATAAAACACTCTATTTTATATAATAAAACCAGTTAATACTACCGAAGGTGAATGGAAACTATGGTAAAAATACTTTTAGGTTCAGTGGGGCTAAAGAGGAAAACTCCTTGCCCAAAGAAATAATAACAAGGTACATTGGACGACGTGTTTTGTCGACTTTTTTTTTTTTTTTGTATATTTAACAGTAGTTTTGTATTTGATAGGTACTATGTAAATTAAGATAAGTAGGTTATCATTTTAATTTTCTATTTTAGACATTTTATGTAATAGTTTATATTACCTAGTTTTATATACAGGGCCCCTATGGATAACCAGCCTTTCATCTACTGTATATACAGGTATCTATCTCCTGTACTTATTCTTAGTCTTACTGTAAGCTCATGTTTGTTTGATATACAAATGAGTGATAACAGCAAGCAAAAAGACAGCAGGTCTACATACTAATACGCAAAATTCTATCTATTTTTCTGTTATTCTGTGGTTTTTACAACTTTCTAGCTATGTTGTGAACAGACTTGAACTAGACATTGTGCCATGTTGCCATAGACCAAACTACCTTATACTGTATTGCTTTACCTAAAAACATTCTCATGTAAACTCATGAAAAACGCTTACTTGTTCCATTTCAGTTAGCTCCTTAATGTATAAACAGCCCCTAAATTTGTAAAAAATGTAATACACAAAATTACACCCACAAGTAGTACCTTGAATTAGCTGTTCTATTATGTCCTTGATACTTGTTCCACACTCAAAGCAGAATTTATACCTCCAGAGAAATAGTTCAGTCGAGCAGAATGGACATGTGATTTTCTTGAGGTCTTTCGTTTCGCCTGTATAAATCAAGGTGCAGCAGAAGGAATTACATGATTTGTATACGGACTAGACATTGACTATATGGACTAGACATTGTGCCATGTTCCCATAGAACAAACTACCTTATACTGTATTGCTTTACCTAAAAACGTATCATATAAACTCATGAAAATCGCTTACTTGTTCCATCTCAGTTAAACAGAGAATTTTACCGAGTTGAAACAACTCTTCAGGTGGAGTTAAAATTACTCCTTCGTGTAGAGTTATTTTGCCAGAGTTATTTTTACTCTGAGAAGAGAGTTATTTTTATTCTCTTAGGAATTTACTGAGTTAAAACAACTCTATTTAGAGAGTTAACCACAGGAGTCATCATCTAAACTCCCAAGGGGAGTTATTTTGACTACATCAGAGTTAAATTAACTACAGCTTCAGAGTTAAATCAACTCGATATTTAGAGTTAAATCAACTCCAGCTGCATCGTTCAGTTAACTCGATGTTCAGAGTTAAATCAACTCCAGCTGCATCGTTCAGTTAACTCGATGTTCAGAGTTAAATCAACTCCAGCTGCATCGTTCAGTTAACTCGATGTTCAGAGTTAAATCAACTCGAACTTCATAGTTAAATCAACTCGAACTTCATAGTTAAATCAACTCGAACTTCATAGTTAAATCAACTCGAACTTCATAGTTAAATCAACTCGAACTTTAGAGTTAAATCAACTCGAACTTCATAGTTAAATCAACTCGAACTTCAGAGTTAAATCAACTCGAACGTCATAGTTAAATCAACTCGAACTTCATAGCTAAATCAACTCGAATTTCATAGGTAAATAACTCGAACTTCATAGGTAATTCAACTCGAACTTTGGAGTTTAATCAACTCTGATCCCGCTGAAATCCTGAAAAAAATTAAATCCATTAGGGGGGGTCTGACATCATTTGCTGTAGGCAATGTGTCCCAATATCCGGTATCCCTATAATTGTTTTCTTTCAATTTCCCAAGGCCAGGAAAATTCACCCTGCGAATTCAGCGTCCCAACGGTGAAAGCGACCCAAATAATTTAGAGACACTGTAAAAGTTAACGCAGAATAATCTATGCAAAGATTGCAGTTGTACGGCATACTTGCCAGTTTTCAGTCGATCGACACGACGTACATACTACAAAATAATTTTCCCACGAATTTTCCCGCGTATTTCATGTACCAGGTTCCAAATATGGTCACAAACGTTAAAAAATCTTTCCCAGGATGATTTTTGGTAGTTCGAACATTGTGGTTTTGTTTGAAAGCTGTCCAGGGACCTACAGAGTTTGAATTGAGTCTTTTTTGCTGGCAGTTACAAGTAGCAAGTAGTCCTTACCTACACAAGGTCATTAATGGTGAGTAGAATCGCTTTGAATAGAAACTATGGGAAACCAATACGGTTTATAGGTACGATATCGCTTCGTCAATGCGAATGGACGAACAAGTTTTTTTTCTTCCGACAAGTTTTATTTGCTCGTGTGTATGGACTGATCAAATATTCCTTGCTCGTAGACGAGCTTAGAACAGCCGGAATAGGCATTTATTTTACGATTTATTTTTCGGACTTCGTTTAAAAGATGACACTTTTGGGATCCCGTTAAAATGAATTGGAATTGTGCTCACGTTTCTTTCATGAATTTCTTCTTGAGCACAGTCGAATTTATGTTTAAAAGCAAACTAACATAGCTTTATGACCTTTATCTGTCAACAGTGAATGTTGTCATGAAGTTTAGTTTGCCAAAAGTAGACTATCTATGCAGAACAGTTACTTCAAGGCGCCAAAATCGCCGGGGATTTTCGTGGTATCTTTACCGGCGACAAACAACCCCGGCGATTTTGGCGCCTTTTGTCAACTTGTCAAGTGAGAACTTGTCAATTTTTACCAGGGCGCTTATATACTGGGCGGTGCAACGGGAATGGGAGAGCTGATCGACGTGTGATGTGGGTTCTGGCAACGAGTAACTGATATTCACCGGTCAGCGGTTGTTACAATGGTTGATAACATTACTCTTTTCCTTATATCGATTCATAAGCAAAAAATTGTTGATAAAGTGGTAACATTAAAATAAAATTAAAACAAAACCATGATGACTAGCAAAACCATGATGGCTAGCAAAGTGGATTTAAAAAATATTTCAAGTTTGAGTTGGATGACACTAATAGTGAAGATAAGGTATCAAAGCATTCAACATTGAGAATGAGAGTACAACTGGTTCAAGTATTTTCATTAAAAATGTAACAACTGTTTACAAACTCTGGCAACTATTTTTAACACAAAGCAGATAAATAAATAAAAAAATTAATACATTGGCACTAGCACCAGCATTGGATTCCACTAAATTTGGTTTAAAATAAGAATTTGTGAATGGTACATCCCAGAGTTATTTCAAGACTTTCAAGCTTGTTTTCATGAAGTTGAAGGTGAAGAAGAAAGCAGTTGACTTGAAGAAAACTTTTGCAAAAACAAACCACTCATGGGAACAAATAATTTTTTCACCAATACCAAAAATTCTTTAGAACAGACTGCTTTTCACTAAAAAACTATCCTCCAGCAAATTCTGCAGCATTTTTGGTCAACTGGAAGTAAACATTCCTAGAGACTGTAAAAATGAAAAGATATATGCTTGTCAGAGAGTAATTACTCAACCACTTGATAGACAGTTGACAGTGATAAAGAGGCAATAAGGCATAATAATCATATTGAGTATGCTTAGAACTGGTACTCATTTCTTGGATTTAGGATTTGATAGTTATCATGTAATGATTTAACATACAGCAACTTGAATTAACATGTTACAGTTTGTAAATCTAATAATCTTCTGTTGAAGATTGGTTGGTATAGATTCAACAAATGCTGCAGGTTGATTGCTTTCAGATAACAGCTCGACCTAGGTTGTTTTTAACAGAAACAGCAAAGCAAAGTTAAAATTTCTTAAGAAATTTCATAATTTCTTAAGAAATTTCATGAGCAAGTACAATTGATTCTTATGAATTGAATTGCTGGTATTGTATAAGATAGATAAGGCCGTGCTTTGACCAATTGAAGAAATAAGTTCTTTTGAGGATTTAGCTCGTTTTATATACGTGGAAGAATATGTGACAAGGTTAGTTTTCTTTTACTCTGAAAATTGCTGAAACTTGCTTACGACATTACAATCCTGACGCGACATATCTTTTTAAGTTTGCAAACGCCATGCATAAGCACAGGTCAATGTTCTATAGAAGAAACCTCTTGCTTCCACACAGTACACCAAGTTTCAGGGTCAAAATAAAAAATTGATCAATCACAAATTGTTTTATTTCTCCTATATATGAAAATGATACTTCTTACCTATGTCACAGTAAAATCTCACGGTGTTGGCAACATTTTAACACACAATGCGCCGACTATACTTCCAAAAACTCGTATTATAATAAATCGAATAAAGAAATGAATCTGTTTAGAAATTACAATCATTTTGTTTCAACAGTCCGGAAACTTAAGGAATACAATGACACGGTTAAAGAGAATCGCCGTATGTCAAAACAACACGTCTTGTTTATATTTCTTACAAAATTTGAAAGGTTAAACGGCTAGAAATCAAGCATTGATAAGGGTCGAGTTTCAGCCACGATATCTCAAAATGATCATCTCCAATTTTAACAAGAATTTTAACAAACAAGAGTAAGATAATAAACTTCAACATACCTGAATCTCTAGCCGTTGGTAGTAGAAGAACATACAATGCGCTCGTGGTGAAGTTTAGCCTCCATGAAAGGCATTAAAAGGCATGGACATTGTCCAAAATAAATTATCTTTGACACGAGTTTCTACACAAAATACATACTGCTGCAGTAATAGAAGTAATATTTTATCTGTAAATCCAATCAATTTCTTCCCACATGAAAAACTTAACGAAAAAATAGTGATAATCTACGGATACACGAATTGCTGCTTTTGCTCGAATTTTCTTCAAAACTCGCTCGTGCCAGTCTACTTCCGCATCACACGTCGATCAGCGAATTGACTGGCGTTGCGCCGCCCAGTATATAAGCGCCCTGATATTTACCGTTCACACAACAGGGAGCCCATCTTGGCAGCGCGTGGGCACCCTGTGGCGGACTTGAAAGACGCGCGGGGGACTGTGGCACACTCGATCGTTGGTGTGTTAAGGAAAATAATAAAGGGATGAAACACGAATTCTTCCTGGTTTTGAACATCGTTTTAAGCGCCTATAGGTATTCAAATTGTAAGACAATTGAGCGAAGTAGTGGTGATAATGATTCATTTATCAAAATATAAATCAAATGATGCAAAATCTCAACTTTTAGCCGTGATTTTGCAGCTAAATTACATACCGTATTTTCGGGAGATGTGTTCCGCGAGTAGTTAGGACACTACATCATCGTTGACACTTCGGATAGCTACGAAATCCTACGATAAGCTTTTCGGATAAAGCGGGAAGTCTCAGGATTATGGATTTATTGCACATTCATCTGACTCTGAGTTTCAGTCGGTTTCAGTATTCTAACGGTGGCTCCCGACGATACGATATGTCCTGGCTACTTGCGGAACACATTCCACGTTGAACGTTTGGTGTTTCATCCCTTATATTTTTTCCTCTCCCTCCCCCCCCTTTCCCCTCGTTTTCCGCCTTTTTTCCCGCTTCCGGTAACCGTTTTCCGTTTTTTAAAATCCCCTGCCACAGTCCCCCGCGCGTCTTTCGAGTACGCCACAGGTGCCCACGCGCTGCCAAGATGGGCTCCCTGTGTTCACTAGTCTCCTTCGCAGCCGTCAATTTCAGGTTCGTTCTCACTCCCCTCAACTACCGGCTGCTTACCCGAGCAGCAAATTCCTTTCCAAATGTTGACCAATCAGAATCAGACTTCCAATATCTGGAAACCTGACCTTCGACCTTGAGGCTTGAGCTGATCGTTTGAACCATTGAACAAATATTTCGAAACTATAGTAAAAAAATAAACTATAAAAATAAACTATAGTAAACTATAGTTTAGTAAAAATTTAAACAGAATCAATAAGATGATGTTGTATTAACTGTGAATTGCAATATGAATACATGTACATGAAATAAAGTTGAAAGCGCCACTGCCTGGAATATGAAGCTGAATATAAACATCGAGGTTGCTACCCCAGACATAGCCAAACATCCCGTAGAATTTATTGTCCGCTAGATATATGTCGCCGACACTTGTAGATTTTCTAAAGCTCTTCGCACAGATTTATTCACACGACCAGCAAGAACATATTCATAATACCATTCTTCGTAAATTTTGTAAAGCTCTGAGCTATAGTAAGCGAAATATTAGCTTTCAGGTAAACTGAATTCGGGCAGTCGGCCAGTCTCTTCAGACATTGTTAATAAACACCTTACAATCTCAAATTTCTCTTAAACGCTCTTACGCTTTACACTGACTTTCATACTTATTTGTTTGCATAGGCAGCAAGAACATAGTCAAAACAATATTCTTCGTAAATTTTGTAAAGCTCTGAGCTATAGTAAGCGAAATGTTAGCTTTCAAGTAAACTAATTCAGACTGCGTCGGTTCAGACACTAAACATGCACCTAAATATTATTTGAGCTTTTATTTACAATCTTAAATTTCTCTTAACGCTTTACACTGACTTTCAACGCTTATTTGTTTGCATAGGCAGCAAGAACATAGTCAAAACAATATTCTTCGTAAATTTCGTGAAGTTCTAGGCCAAACTTTTCAAAATATTAGCTTTCGACTAAACAAATTTACATATAACAACACCATGCAGCCCGGACGGCTTTATTTAGCACGACAATGGTGTAATTTCATTGGTCCATGTACACAAAGGGAATGGAATGTAGCTCTCGGGTGAGCAGACGTTAGTTTGGGGAGGAAAGCGAGCCATAAGAACGTCTGCGAAGGAGGCTATGTGTTCACACGAGAAAATAAAACTTGTCACTTGGTCGTCTGTGCTGGGCTAAATGGATATTCGTAGATTTACTGCGGGCTATTACTTAATTATTACTTTGTAGGATGCGGAATGTTTGAAACGAAAATTATGTGAGGCTGGAGCAAGTGAAACAACAATCCAACTGCTGATTGAGGAAGAGGTATTACAATTCAATTTGATTATTTCTTTATCAATAATGTTAAGTATTTTCAAGTCAAAATATCTAAACCCTAATAAAGGTAATGTACGTTACACGGTAGACGATTTTTGTGTTATGTTATATTATGTTATGTTATGTTATGTTATGTTATGTAATGGGAATTTTGTATTTTATTTTGTCTGTATAGATTCTCGACTGCCAGTGTTTAAGGTTGTCCACCAATGAACCACTAAGAACTATTGGCCTTAAGTGTGGCCAAATCTTTGCAATTAGAAGAGCGTTTCCAAGTACTCTAGGATCTGCTGCTCCAACACCTACAGTGGAGCATCATGCGGTATAATTTAATACGTTGATGCAACTACCATTTTCAGTTTTTCCAAATCGGTTGTTATCAACGAATTTGACTTTCTAACCATGTATTGTTCTACTTTTTCATCTATTTTCTCTTGGCTGCCATTAAAAAACACAGACCAGCAAACAGACATTCCTGCAGAAATATCAGAATTTGCAATTGAGTTTATAAAATTAACTACTGATTTCAAAATTAGTTGTTTGCACTTGTCAGAATGAGTATAATAATTTTGTAAGAATATTTTCATTCGGTAACAATATTTTCATCCAGTGAAAGATAAAATGTTCCAACTTTCACCGAATGAAAATATTCTTATCATTGTACTCATAAACATTCATTATTTGTATATTATCGTTGTTTTAATTATCAGAACAACGCATCGGAAGAACATAAGATGTCCAGTGCTTTTGTGGAAACACCTGAATCCAAGAACAAGAACATGTTTGCTATATAGTTGCCTGAAGAAGCTTCGGTAATTAAAACATTTTATGTTTTTATCAATTATGTGTCTACATGTATGGTCCAAATTGAAACATTTTTATTTTGTTAATAGTTGCCTAATTTTCAGTTTTTCACCAAGCTTTTTATTTATTTATTTATTTATTTATTTATTTATTTATTTATTTATTTATTTATTTATTTATTTATTTACTTACTTATTATTCTTCCATTTTGATTGCAGTTATCTTCAAACAAGACAGTTTTATTAAAATAGTTTCGGTAAGCTCTGTTTATGTAAAGAAAAAATACTGTACATACAGTAATTAGCTGATATCTGAAACAGCAGAGGACTGAGTTTTTATTTGGATTACATTTTGTCAAATTGCATGTTCACAGTCATGATTGATTGGATATTGGCATACAGTACATGTATGTATAGCAATGTGTTACTGGTACAGTATATACATCTGTATGTAGTGCGATGTTTTTAATTCGGTGCAACAAATACAATAAACAGTGAGTAGGCAGTGACATAAGTTGTGTGTGTTAGTTTCTTCGTTAGTTTATTTATTATTTATTTATTTATTTATTAATAAATGTATTTATTGATTTATTTACTTATTTATTTATTCTAGGATGATGATGATGAAGGGATTGACCACTTCATCGAAACTTCAAGTGCACCAAGAATTGTGGGAGCTGGAAATATGTTCCAGCCTGACCCCCTATACATTTGTATAGAGGGAAAGGCTGTTGTCGGTCCACTCACAGGCGTAAATGCATCACTAGTGGAAACTGCAATATTATTGCTGGCATGTTACGACACGTTCAATTTGGAGTATCCTGACCCTAAGAATATGTTCCTTTTTTTAGAAGCACTGATGTTAAAAAGTCATGTTGCTTTAAAAGGGAGAGTAAGCATTTTAAAATTGCTGAATTCTCTAAATCATTGAACTCATAACATTCTATAAAGTATAAATTTATTTTTGTCCACAGTTTGCAGCATAATTATATATCATGCTTTTACATGTTTTTATCAGCGAATCTTGGAAAAAGACTACTGAAGTTGTTACATTTTATGTTTTATAGGTTAACATATATTTTTATATATGTTTTGCATATTGCAGTTTCATTCCAGTAAAAAGTAATTAAATAAATATCATTTTTGAAGTTTTAACTGGACGCATTTAATTTATTTGTATACACTGTCGTAATTTCATAATTCAGATCTGTTTTAACCCTGATGAAGGAGTTGGAGTAACTAATTTTATACGTGCGTGAGTTTACACTGTATTTAACTCAGAATGATCAGTGGAGTTAAAATTCCTCTTTCTTAGGCATTGTTTTAACTCCATTAGAAAGTGTTATTTTAACTCGTTATTTATGCGAGTTAAAATAACTCTGAATTACCGATTATTCTGTCTCCAGCAGTGGAGTTAAAAAAACTAACAGTGGAGTTAAAAAACTCTCCTGTGTGGAGTTATTTTAACCCCATCAGAAAGAGTTATTTTAACTCGTTATTCATGCGAGTTAAAATAACTCTGAATTACGGATTATTCTGTCACCGTCAATTTAACTCCGTTTTCGGAGTTAAAATTACTCGATAAAATTATCTGTGTAGCTCCTTAATGTATAAACAGCCCCTAAATTTGTAAAATATGTAATACACAAAATTACGCCCGCAAGTAGTACCTTGAATTAGCTGTTCTATTATGTCTTTGATACTTGTTCCACACTCAAAGGATAATTTATGCCTCCAGAGAAATAGTTCGGTCGAGCAGAATGGACATGTGATTTTCTTGAGGTCTTTCGCTTCGCCTGTATAAACCAAGGTGCAGCAAAAGGAATTACATGACTTGAAAACTTGGATAGACAGTTCACTATTTACAGTACACACCCACAGGGGCGTAAAATCAGCATGTGACCCCAACTTTGTTATAAAGTGCCCTTTTTATGATAAAACATGTGCCTCACGTGTCCTTTTGAAACTCTACCCCCCAAGGGGCATCCTTTTGAAGCTGTGACCCTCCAACATCAACTTGCCTCCTACGCCACTGCATACCCACTATTAAAGTGCCTATGACACACAAATTAAGTCTGTCTCATTTGAAAAAAACAAACAAAACACTTAAAATGACAAAGTAACATGTTTTGCAGTTTTTTATTTTCTAATAGACGAGTTTCAGGGTGTTGCGCACGCATCGTTTTTAAAAAAAATATTGGCAAACTCCACACAAAGTAAACATACTGCTGTTGTTGGTTCGATAGCAAGTCTGTTTGCCATTGCTTACTGAAATTCGCCTATTGCTCTGTTTTTGAGATATTTCCCCACAAAAATGTGAATCCAGAGTACAGTTCATCTACGTTTTCTGTATCCAAACCAAGTAGCAAAGCTATGCAAATTTGAAATGATCTAGGCATAGCTATGGTTGGAAGCTTTTCAAATTTAAATTATCTACAATATTCAGGGCCTGTTTATATGGAGGCGAGTTACTCGGTCAGCCGAGTCACCCAGTTTGCCAGGATAAACTTTACATTCTGTTTATATGTGAAAGTGAGTTACCTGGTGGGTTGTAATATTTGAGATGATTATCATCAACGAAAGCGACATAAAGCAACAAATATACTAGTTACCCGGGAAAAAGTGTTTATATGGGGAAATGTTTCTTCCACGTTGCCGAGATCCTGGCTGGCAGTGCCGAGTTCTTGCCAGAGCAAGTTACCTACCTGCCTCATAAACACTGTGGTGGGAGAAACAGTGTTTGCTCTACCGACCAGGAACTCGTCATGTGCCGAGTACAGTCAGTAGCTTGGCAGTCCAGGTAACTTGCCTCCATACAAACAGGCCCTCAGACATCAATTTGGCTTATGCAACTTAGTCAGCTTTCACTTTCTTATACTCCCTTCCCCCTTTCTCCATTCACTGTTTCTTTTCCCATACTGTACTGTAGTTAGTCACAGTTTCCATCTCTTCAGTCCAACAAATGTCGACAGTACATTGTTGTCACTCACTATCCTCCCATACCTCACTGCTCTTCCATGTTATCATACCAGCATGTTTCCTCTTGGTGTGGTGTCATGTCTATTGTAAATATATTGCTTGCTGGTCAATACAAGTTCCTCATTCTCAGTATGGTGAGTGCGTTCAATCTGGGTGAGTACTTTATTTGTAATTATTATTCTTAGTTTTCCCCATACTAGACAGGTGACTTAGCAGATCACAGTATGGAGAAGGTACTGTTGCATCGTGGCTCATCGTTGTTGACCATGTAGTGAACCTCATTCCTGCCATGGAGGTTAACGATGTTGGCAAGGTTGTTGGTTAGCAACTGACTCCATCCCCTCCGATCTGCATTCCACCAAAATATGTTAGGTTGTGGTACTGCAGTGTACTGTGAGCCTGTGTATCGTCATTACTGTTTTAAAGTACTAGCTATATTTATTTACTACCTTAGCTTCAGGAGCTGCAAAAGTTAACACCCAGCAAATATAGTTACAGTAATTATAAATTTCAATAGCTTTGACAGGTATTGCTATGCTTTTATGTCCATCTAAATAAGCCTTCCTGTCTTCATTATGAAGCAAAGATTGTTTTGAATTGCAGACACACAAACTAGAAAGGCTAGAAAGGCTGATAAAAATGCACATACATGTAAAAGACACTGATCTATATAAGAGACTGGATAGAGCATCCGTTGTCTGAAATTGAAGTCGGAAGTGGTCGGAAGTTGGCAACAGCCGCCATGTTGGATGGTCCCACTTTCGCTATATTTTACTGTTGCACAATTATAGTTTTCGCATATTAAGGCATTTTTCTCCTTCGGGTTCGGACAAACTTTTTTATCACGAGGAAGAAAGGACACGTGAAGCATTTAGAGAGAAAAATTGTAGTTATTTAGCCCCAAAATGTGGGGGGAAACGGAATTTGCGAGTTCGATGGAGCGAACTCCCAAGTGTCATTGATGACAACTTTGAACAGACGAAAGCCGTTCTCATTCAGAATTTACTTACAATATGGAAATACTGCTAAAGGACCGAATGAATTCGGGAAATTTGATCAACTGAACAAGCTACACTACGAACAACTGCTGTGGTATTATTATATCATAAGCCAAAAGACCGGAATCAAACAATTAATTTAAGAATGCGATGTGCCCAACTGTATAGATCAGTGGATGTGCCTATATATAGTTGAACAATATATTTTCACTCACAGAAAACTCGGGGTAATGATTCAAATAAGTTATCCTGGCATTCACAGGATTAATCAGAATGAGTTTATTATTTTCTATGAGATAGGGTTATCTAATTTGGGCAATTGGGCCTACATTTGCCTACAACTAAAAATCTTGTATTAATTTTAAGCCATTTTATTAAGCCATTAATAAAATAAAGTTAATGAGGAAACGTTCTTATCAAGGCGTGTCTTGGGTTTTGGCAAAACAGATGTTTTTCAGGTGGTTTAAGCTATCAACATGTCAGATATACGCCAGATCGGCTCTAAAGTCCATTTGCTTTTGCTCATCCAGCTTGCCAGTGCACGTGAATAACAAATGACTAGTTCCTGGCGCGAAAAAGTAACCAATAGCATTTCAAAAGAGTCACATATAAGCAAAACGCGCGCTAAACCCTTTCACTTGGTACATGAGCTCTATACAAAGACATAGCACGCACAATCAAAACGCGTAAAGCTCTAAAAGAAAATATTGGTCCACCGGCTTAATGAAATTCAATCACCTGTCCTTAACCAACTGCCACAATCATTTTCAAGCAAACCATTACAACTGAAGGCTCTAGTATGCAACCACAAGGCCCACCATCAGCGTAAAGTATTTGTGAGTATGCTCCTTGCTTTCCCGTCCCTAGAATATATACTTGTGTCCCAACCTCGCTTGAGGTTTGGGATTTCCTTCCTTACTAGATCTCGAGAATAACTTATTATTGCGGTCAAATGACTCGACCCGATGAATACTTGTCGACAGCCACTCCAGTCTCGGTCAGTCGACGATAAATATATGGATACAAAAGGAAAGAAAAGAATAGTATATATTTAAATAATGAGGCAACCACACAACTGTTCGCAACCTTCGATATCCTTCAATAGTTCTCAACTGTTTAACGCGTTAATTTCTGACACTAAACACTTCAACGCATGATCGTCCAAACAATCTGTTTCTAAAAATGTCCAGGGCCCGGTTGTTCAAAGGCCGGTTAGTACTATTACTTTAACTCGTTATGCTGCGGCTACCATGATACCTTATACATACCCCAAAACCCGACGAAGGAATATCACTAAGACGATCGAAAGTCCTGCTAATGGAAATTATCGAAAAGCAGTCTGAAAGCGCAAGGACACATTCTAATTTCTTACGATCAACAAAAAATAAAATTATAGACTAGTCGCTTCAGTTAACGATAAGAAATATACAAAATGTGTAGCCTGATGTCTGTTGTTTGACATAGAATTCGGCATTCAAGGATTTCAAGACATGATACGGAGCGGCACAGTGCCGCTTCAAAATTTTAAAGAAATTTCCTGCGCGCGCCTTATAATACTTTATACCTTGGCGATCGATGACATGCATTATCTAGAATATGTTTCGGCCCACGCATATTGGCGTCCCAAGCAGACACGGTTCTAGCGCTGGCATATTGTGGCCTGTTCTGAAAACCTATTTTTCTTCCAAATTAATATTTTATTTTATTTTCGCCTACAGTCATTGCACCCTCTTATGATCTGTGATTGCACAACCCTTCCCTTTGTTTCTTTGCGTGTTTTTCCTTTGTTTTGCTTTGCTTTGCTTGTCCCGTTTTCTTCTTGTTATACCAATATTAGATGACAGTTTTTGGCAAACCACAGACCCCCAAAACCACCAAAAGCCAAGACGGAGGGCACGTTGCCACGGCGATATGATTCCTTATTGGTCTACATCCAGATTGGTCCAATTATCCAACTACCCGTACTTCAATTTGAAGTCAACACATGCAGAGATTAAGGCAAAGACTCCCCTCACGCAAGTTCCGAACATAACCGCAATTGACGCAAATTTATTTATTTTTTCTGAGTTCCGCAATAGCCTATTCTATTTTGCCCAACACCGTTGAATGTTCATCCCATTCCGACTTCGATCGTCATCCCTAGACAGTACTCAACAAACCATGTGAAAAATTACAAATCCAATAATAACAACCTAGAACCAATTTCCTACGCGATGCATACTATAACTATAGCTTGGCGTTGTTTCGCAAGATATTGACACTCGGCACAAAATTTGTAACATAGCTGCTTTGTGGAGAAGCTGCTGGTTTCGTCTTGGCTCCACCCAACTTTTTCCTGTCACTGGCTTTTCCCACGGGGTTTTTACCAGTGTTAGGTTTTTCTGGCCTCCCTGACATTCCAGCAAGTAAGCTTTGAGTGTCGGTATTTGCCTAACAACAAACCCGTTTTTCCCAAGCCTAGGTTCACACTTCAGTAGTATCCAATCGGTTTCAGCGTTTTCGTCAACTGGCTCCACAGGCAGATACCAATCCATGTCCAATTCCAGAAGTAATGTCTTCAATCTGAATGAAGATATATATGCTGGTCATAGCTATCGGATTGGGGCTGCCACAACCGCAACCTCAGCAAAATTGCCTGCTGGGCTTATCAAAACATTAGGACGTTGGTTCATCAGATTGTTTTGAACGATACATAAAGACACCTACATCTACCTTATCAAGTGTATCAGCCACACTGGCCGACGTTTCGAAATATTAACCATGTATAGAGTAGTTTCCTCATACATGCCTAAAGTCGTTCTATGTACATATGTGTACATACGTCTGTATGTCTATATGACTAAAATTCTCGTTTCGGGGGGAGGGTTACTTCGTCTATGGGGTATACACATGCTGTGTATTTTGGGGATGAAGCGCTCCCGATTGTCACGTTCAAGCCCATAGACTCAGGCTATTTATTGTAATTATAGATCAGTCGAATCGTAAGGACTGTCCAACTGTGTGTACGGTTGGTCAGGTTGATGTCTTATAGGCTAGCTACCTATTTGGCAGTATATGCGCGTGTGCGCATATATGCGCGTGTGCGCATTAGCAGAGTCCTAATGGGGATTATAACCCCTGGACAACAATCTAAGGCCATGTAAGAATGAGTCTGTGGGATGATGCTTGACCATAATTTTACACTATAGAAGTGCTTCCCCCCGAACCCCTTCTCCCACAAAACTGCTGTGTGTGTGTGTGTTTATTTGCTCGACATTGCTGCGTTCAATAAAGAACAGCTTTAATCATTAAAGCCATTTTATTAAGCCATTAATAAAATAAAGTTAATGAGGAAACGTTCTTATCAAGGCGTGTCTTGGGTTTTGGCAAAACAGATGTTTTTCAGGTGGTTTAAGCTATCAACATGTCAGATATACGCCAGATCGGCTCTAAAGTCCATTTGCTTTTGCTCATCCAGCTTGCCAGTGCACGTGAATAACAAATGACTAGTTCCTGGCGCGAAAAAGTAACCAATAGCATTTCAAAAGAGTCACATATAAGCAAAACGCGCGCTAAACCCTTTCACTTGGTACATGAGCTCTATACAAAGACATAGCACGCACAATCAAAACGCGTAAAGCTCTAAAAGAAAATATTTCCCGCCCACCCACCGCTTCAGAATAGCACTTTAATACATGCTTTCACAGGCCGCGGCGTATATGGCTTCAAATAAGCATACATATAGATTAGATATTAAATGATGACATATATACGTGCGAACATCCGCTCATATTTCGAGTGGCTACTAGTTTATACTTAGTTTCCTGTTATGTTGGGTTTGACATCGCTCATAGACATTGGATAATTTGGAAATCCAGAGACGATCTTATGTCAACGAACTGGCTTGTTAATGTTAGTTAAATTAATCAATGTAATCCTTGTTATATTTGTGTTGTTTTGAAAAGAAATACAAGTTTGGGTTTGGGGATGAAGCGCTCCTGATTGTCACGTTCAAGCCCATAGACTCAGGCTATTTATTGTAATTATAGATCAGTCGAATCGTAAGGACTGTCCAACTGTGTGTACGGTTGGTCAGGTTGATGTCTTATAGGCTAGCTACCTATTTGGCAGTATATGCGCGTGTGCGCATATATGCGCGTGTGCGCATTAGCAGAGTCCTAATGGGGATTATAACCCCTGGACAACAATCTAAGGCCATGTAAGAATGAGTCTGTGGGATGATGCTTGACCATAATTTTACACTATAGAAGTGCTTCCCCCCGAACCCCTTCTCCCACAAAACTGCTGTGTGTGTGTGTGTTTATTTGCTCGACATTGCTGCGTTCAATAAAGAACAGCTTTAATCATTAACAATATAATTAGTTTTGTGACTATACCTTTGCCAAGATGCTTTTTTTTAGCCAGTTTACAAATGTTATCCGCCACATCGTTGTGAAGTTTAACATATATATTAGCTTGATTTGTTTTGACTTTATATAAACATCAAACACTGGCCTTGTTGATCTACTTGTATAGTACACACTGATAGTACAGTATTAGTACAGAAGTCAGAGAACAGATTAAAAATTTATCATTATATAGTACATTTATACAGAATCAAACTACACAAGACAAAATACACTCATGAATTGTAAACATTTTCTTTAATCAAATCATTGACAAAGTTTGAAAACTATAAATGACACTGTTCAATTATATTCTGTATTAAGTTGTCATGTTGCTTCACCTTTATTGTTCTTCATTCATTGTTGTTTCATTTTAAACTACCTACAACATAACATACAAATATCACATTCAATTTTACAGATACTCACAAACAATTTTTTCATCAAAATGACAGGGAGTAATATAGCTCAGCTGTTAATAAAACAATGTTGACAACTTAATTTCTTAAATACATGACTTGGACACTGGGCATGGAGTTTAATAAAACAAACTGGCTCGTTCTTGTTATGATGCATGCTACAGTTTACTTCTATGGAAGCACCAAACATTGTAAGTATTACAAACTTATAGAGTATTAACATGCTCCTATGTTGCCAAAGAAATATGCTGCTTGTCGAAATCTACTCACAACTCTACAAGCCAATCTATCTTCTGTGCCATAATTTTACACGTCCTTCGGCTTTTTAAAATGATCTACTCGATTGTGAACATTCCACAATTACAGTATTATCTCACATTTGTATCCTAAAAATCAGTTTATTAACCACCGGCCGTTTACAATGTTGGGTTTCCCGTTTCCTTGGTAAATAACCCTTCGGGAGCTCTCCGTCCCCTTCGAAATTTCGTCAAAATATCAAGTTATTTACTTACGATTCAGTTTCCCTTCACGTTCTTAGGTCCTCCATAGTTCCATGATGTGTCCCGTTGCTTGAAATACCAAAATGGAATTCACAACAGTAAAATATAGCAACTCACTCCTCATGGTGGGACCATCCAATATGGCGTCGCTTACAAATTAGGGCGTAACTTCCTGCTTCAATTTCTGAAGGCGCTCAGATTATACATGCTCTATCCAGTCTCTTATACAGATCAGTGGTAAAAGACTATTCAAATAACTCGCATTATGAAAGTGGTCTATGGTTTTCACTCTAATTTTGATACAATATTAAGTATTGAAAAACTTGAGATAGCCATGCACATAACATACAGTATAAACAACCTCGTTAATACTCAGTCTGTACAAAAAAATATCAGACCCTAATTTTTTTTACAAACCTCACCCTTGACATATATATGTCAAGCAGTGGCATGGCATGACCAGTTTGAGTAGGAGGGGGTGGGGTTGCGTTTAGCTCTATTGCCTCCTCACTTTACCAACCAACTAAATTTTATGATCAATTTACCAACCAATTTCTCATCAATTTACTGACACTTAAATTTCTGTTTTACCAACAAGTTTTCTAAAAAGTGCCACACACCCTACCCTATACACACCCACACGCTATGCCCTTGCTATCAAGACCTTGGTATTTTCATGTAATGCCATCAGTGCAAAATAATTTTTCAACAAGACGCCTGGGTCAGACATTCACTCGGGCTACTGGAAAGTGTGGAGGTCTCTATAACGCGCGAGCAAAGAGGTGGGAGTGGGCCGAGGAAGATCAGATTGAAGGCTCAGTGGTGGATACTTCACATTTGTGAACAGGATTATCCTGAATTGTCAATTTAAAGTTTCTACAGTTCAGGATTATCCTGAAGCCTAGGGGACATCTCTGTCCCACATGCGAGTTGTTAAACTAAAAAGCATATACAAAAAAATAGTGGGTATTGTAGTCAGGGTCTAAGAGGTGGAACTTTCTCCCTGGGGGGTTGTATTGACTTCGTAAGCATTAACTAATAATTACAGCAATAATGTAGTGATTGGAAAGTTGAGTTTTAAACTGATTAACTGAGGTGGATTAGACTATTTCGAAGTTTAAATATACAGTTAAAGTATTAACTAGCTTAAAAAAGTTTAGTTCGGCACTTAGAAACTAGTACATCTAGTTCTGAACTGTTTTTAGTGATTCTGACTGAATTATTGAGTTGCACAAAACTATTAATAGGAATATTATAGTGACATGTATACTGTAACGTTTAAAATAGATAAGATCTTTCAAGTCATGCCAGTATGATAATGGTATAGTAGTAGATTAACTGTTTTCAGATGATCATTCAGATTGTATGATAAATCATCCTGCCAGTTCAAGAACTTAAAATATATTTAGTTGCCCTGCATTGTAGTCTTTCAACCTTACTGATTTTAGTTATTGTCTGAGGTGCCCAAACTTCACATGTGTAGGCCAGGAACAGATGCACTAGCAAATATGCAATAGGTGACTAGTAAAATATACCTGCACCCTATGTCTATGCAATATCTTCTTACAACATGAATCCTGATTCCATGTTTTTGCTTTAGAGCATGTTGAGAAGGCTCTTTGACTCTGCAACACTGGTACTGTAGGTGAATGTCAGACACTGTAATTTCTCTATAGATTTTGGTACCATCAGCATATAACACACACTTGGCTGTTGATGTTATAATGGCTGATATGTCATTAAAGTATTACTGTATGTATACGAGGAACAGGACTGGATATGTATATGGATAACATACTTGTGACAAAATTACATACTCAAAGGTTCAAAGCACTTTATACAACATTGAATATAAATCCTAATGGATCAATAAGACTACTGTCCCGTCCATTGCCAATCTCAAACTCAAAGACAAGCAACAGTCAGTAAAGACACAAATGGTATGTACATAGAACATACATGTACATGTATCTACAAGCTTCCTACTCAGCACAACAAATATAAAACTTGTTTAGTAATAAAGCACATAAATAATAATGCAAAAAATAAAGATATTGTTAATGTCAACAAACTGTTTCCTCAAAGTCTGTCATCTTCATGAATGTTTCTTGTGTTCTCACATCTTGGATTTTGTTTGCAATGATCCTGTACCGGCAGTATTACTAGTACATAATTATAGAATGTAGACCTGCTTGCTAGCGTGAGAAAAATATACTGTATTATATCGTTGTCGGTTGTTCAGTTGCCACTTGGATGCAACAGCTTTGCCTTTGACAAAATTGTTGGTAGGTTTTCCAAGTAAGATGCTTATATGGTTGATCAGTGATGTGCTTGACACAAAGTTCCACAGAATAGGTAAGGAACATGACTGTCAATGAATTTTCGAGGTGACCGAACACTCAAAGTGTAGGCTCCATATATGGGAGGTATTGCACAATTTTGCAATTTTGTGTGGTGAAGAAAATAAAAATAACAAACAGAGCCGAAACCTAAACTCGGCCACCACAGTAGCACGAGTAATTACACAAACATGCATGGGCACGCTTCATCAACGCCGAAAAAGGTATTGAACCACAGATTAAACTTGTTGAATAAAATTAAAATTTTAATATAAAATAGGAAGTTGGACCCTTCAGGGTTTTTAGGTTTTACAGCCATGTACCCAACTGTAGAAGAATTAGCACCAATAATCAATATATGCACACTATTTCACAATCCTAAAATTAAGAAAAATTCGATCCCCTGGAAGAATTCGATCCCCTTGAAGAAAGATAAATTATCTCTGTCGCATTGCTTTCGCCTTTTGAATATTTCCATTCAAACCAATGTACGATGAACGATAGAAAAGGATTGACAAACGCTTTTATATTTACTTTAACAATTAACGCTTTAACTATTAATTATATTTACGCTTTTAAACTACTGTCTCCTGTCCCATAGAGCCATACTAAACCACAGACAAAGACAATAGTCATTATTAAACCATGCATATAAAGTTTCAGAAACGCGAGCCCAAATATTTGCTGCTTGCATGTTATGGAAAACACGAGAAGAACACTACCTTCTATTAAAGACGTTGTTGTTTCGCCAGAATTTCTGGCAAGTCCCTCAGGGCCTTCGTATTCTTGAAGAGCTTCTTGGGAAGCCATACTAGTTGTATTTTGGACATTGCGAGGGCTTTCTTGGCCGACAAGAACTGATTCCTCAACGGAACTGGTTTGTTCTTGGCCATCTTGGGCAGTAGTCCCCGCCGCTTCGTCCCCCTCGCTTTCTTCCATGGATGAACGTTTAGCCAACGACTTCTACACTGAAATGCTTCGCATTCGATGTGGTCTCTGCTCTTTAAACTTTCGAATGAACGAGTTAAAAACGAAAGTAATTCGCAACCCAACCTCGTCCCCAGGGCCATTTGTAGGGGCTGGGCCAAGATGGCGGCCAAAAACAAAATGGCGGGAACAAATGGCCCTGGTGGAGGCTAGCTCAAAATGCGCAGTATATTGCGCATTTTGATAACTAGAACTCAGCCCTTTACACAGTAATTATACCTAATTACACCTAATTATTGCATGGTTTGAAATATAATTTCCCGTGCCGTGAGCAGGAACAACCGACAAGGTCAAAATACAATATTTTTTTTTAAAAATACAAAATCAAACCGTCTGATTTACGCCATAAGCTCTTGACCAATCAGAGGCTGAGATAGCCTGGCCTCCACCAGGGCCATTTAATTGTTCCCGCCATCTTGGCCCAGTTCCCTACAAATGGCCCTGGGTACGAGGTTGTTCGCAACCTTTGTCTGTGTCATTCCCTGTTCCTGGAACCGATTTATAATCAAATCACGCGCGCTTAGGTTATTTTTAGATTTCACGAGGCAATCCCGCGCATAACTCGTGTCCTGTTGGGTTGCCTGGCGAAAAGGCGCGGGCGAGCGTAACCTGAGCAACACGAGTCTCTCTTGAAAGAGAGCCTGACACAAATCACTGATTCTTCTCTTCCGCCCCCTATTCATCTTAAAACACACGTTTATTCAGTTTTCAAGTAATCTTTCGAAGTGGCAATGCCGAAATAAAATCTAGTACTGTAAACTGCAATGAAATTAATTTAATTAAATGCACAACGGCAATTCCGATTTTCCGAATAGCCACAACATTTTAAATGTTTTCACCAAAAGTTTTGATGTTTCGCCCCATTTCAACGACTGCTTTAATAGCTTGGCGACGAGATAATAATTTGTCTCACGCGTTTCGGTGCACGCAGGCTAGTTTCAGTTTAGATTCAGACATTCAGTCAAGCAAAGGCTGCAAAGCGGTATTGATATGGTTTGTATTCAGACTTTATACGTACAATACTTGCGTATAAGTTCCAGTAGACTATAAATTACGGACACTGCGTTCGCGTTTCCGATCAGAATGAACTTTCAAGCGCAATTGTTTCTTCCCGTAGTTAGACGACTAGACAGCAGCAGTGTTTTGTTTTGACAGCTAGGCTGGCTTTCAATACACATTACACAGTTCTTGCTCTTCCTTCACGCATAGTATTACGGGCAAAACGCGGAGGTTCCTTCTTCAGCTTCTTCTAATCGCTCTTGTCCATGAAAATGGCAACAACGCTAACGGTAAATTTGAGAAAATACAAACTTTCTAGTCGGAGTCTCGGCAATTCCCACGAAGAACTTTCGATTTTCGAACCAGTTTTACTTAATTTCCGTTGATGTTGCGCGCTAGCCAATTAAACCTTATCAAATCGAGACCTTTGTTGCAATAGCCAATCAGGACGACTTCCAAAATCTGGAAGTACTGCACGAACTTTCAACGACATTTGTATCAGGCCATAGTTTACAACTGGCCTGAATGCAGGTTAGGGCGAGCGAGAAGGCGAGAAAAATAAAGGCCTGAGGAAACTCTTATTAAAACCGTCTTCCGCCCACTTTGTTATTTTTAAAAATTAACGAGGTATGATTGATATGTGTTTTCAAAAGTACAAAGCGTAAGTTCATTTCATGGCTTTCATCTTGTTCTGTGTTATGGCGTCCGCAGAATGCGCTTTTTGTTCCAAACATAAAACACCAAGGTATTTTTAGTCTGCGAACTTTTAACTAATAATTGTAAGTAATAAAGAACTGATTAGTAGTGCGCAAGGACTGCATTCAGAAACCGTCTTCATCATATGTGATCTCCTGTCAGCGCAAGGACTGCCTTCATCATGTGATCTCCTGTCAGCGATAATTGGTATTGAAGTGCAGAGAGAAAACGCACGAAGATCGCTGTGTAAAAAATGTGCAAGATTAAGTTGTACATTGCAGCTACAATCTATTTCGTGATATATTGGATGCGTTAGAAAAAAAATAGAAGCCCGGCCTTCAGCAAGTCCATCGACGACGGGATCCAATGGCAAAGGGCGCAAAGCTAAAGAGTCGGCAAACGTAGTCTTTCTCCGCGTCTGGTTTAGGTAGACTTGCAATAAATTCAGTACACGAGCTCGAGTTGAAGGCGTTTGTCCATGGTATCTAGACCCGATCTAGAAAAGTCTCATCTATAATGCGGGTTGAAGAATTGGAAAATACGATAAACCGAGAAATTTGACAATTTGAGAATATACCTATATATATATATATTGATTCGAAATGCCACCATAAAAGATAAACACGATTTGATAGCCGCCGTGATATAGTTTCGACTAAATTAATAAAATATATAATTTTGGAGCACAGGCTAGAACGCTGGAGAAAAGGATCGACTGGATATAGATGTTTTCTATTAAAAACGCAATAGTTTGGGAATTATATTTTATACAGTAGTTTAGAATTTAAATTTTTAAATGCAGGTAGGCCATTTAATATATTCGAAATATATAGTATAAGGTTAGATATACTGCCGAAACAGAGAACGTAGGAATCTAACGTTTCGAGCGAAGGCCCTTCGTCAGAGAGCCCTTCGTCACGTTTCTCTCTGACGAAGGGCCTTCGCTCGAAACGTTAGATTCCTATGTTCTCTGTTTCGGCAGTATATCTAACCTTATACTATATTTCGATTGTTGTTTCTACACTGCCTACGCAGCACGTTACTTTTATTTCACCATTTAATATATTGATACATAATTATAAACACGTCTCAACCGTATAAACTCAGTGATCCACAACTAAGACTAATAAGGCCTTGCCAAACGCTTTCAACATCGCATTCAACATCGTTCAACATTGTTGAATTCAACATGTTGAAAGCGTTTGGCCACCCCTATTGAATGATGTTGAACGTTGTTGAATGGTGTTGAACGAAATTTGAACATGTTCAAATTTTCGTTCAACACGCGTTTAACATTTCTATTGTTCTCAAAATGTTGAAAGGTGTTGAATTTTGCCACATTTCATTCGACTTTGTTGAACAGAGACATGCGCCGTGAGGGATATTATCGATTCCAGCTTTCGTGGTAGCCCCCATTCAATTAATTGTCATTCATGAATGTTGAACGATGTTGAATTCATTTGGCCACTCGTGCTTTCAACATTATTCAACATCGTTCAACAATGTTGAATGATGTTGAACGCGATGTTGAAAGCGTTTGGCCAGGCTTTTTAACTGCTCCGAGATTCCCGTTTTGTAACTTATGGGTCCACTTTTCTGACAACCATTGTTCAGCACTGCCATAAACAACTTGGACTTTCGCACCGCTTCGCCTTCAGTAGCCATCGTCTCCTGTTCATCCAACGAAGGACCCAAGTAGACTGCTTTTCGCAAGGTCTCCACTTGCTACAAGGAAATTCTCCACCGTACCATGTTGAAGGCGATGAAGTTCAGAGAACACAACTGATGGGTATATATTACAAACCAGTAAGCAAAACAGAAAATATATCTTGGCTGTCAACCGCGAGCTTTTGAATGCACCTTCTATTGTTTGGAACCCCTGATGAAACACGATAAGCTCGTGTTTGATCAACACGATAAGCTCGTATTTGATCTATTCACTGATCTATTATATAAAACAATTATTGGATTCGGCATGCGCAATTGATATCAAGAATTATCCAGACCTTGGTCGTTATCCGCCTCAGCCTTAAGCAGGGCATTGACATCGGTCTGGATAATTCTTGATATCATGCTCAGCCTCATCCAATAACCGTTTATTATTTTACATATAGTTTTAACAATTAAGCGACTATATTAATATAATTTTAATAATGAAACGGCTAAGTTGAATTTATTACAAACTTATTTGGTACAGACATATATAATTATTAAATATATATTGGTAATAAGTTGTAATGACAGAAAAAATCTTCGATGCAAAATATCATTCAAAGTGCAATTGAAAAAAATGTAACTATTTCTATGTGGTGCAAGAATGTGAATTGTGAAATATGGAATTTAGTTCATTTATGAGTTCAAAACTAAAAATAGTTAACTAAACTTATATATTTGTTATTTATTTTATAAACTAACAGAAAACAAAAGAATTAAGACTGTATTCTTTCATGATAATCTTCACTTTTCTGGCAAGCAATTTTCCACGTCTCAACGGCGTGCTCAAGAAGAATATCTTGCGGAAGATGTTGATCGAGACCTTCGATCATGTCGCTTTGCTTTTCGTCCAGTTTGGCATCAAGGTAATCGGACAAACTGAAATACAAGAAGAGCATTCTTGGAATATTTCTAATTAGGGGCGATTACATGGACCCGGGATGAGTTTTGAATTGACGTGGATGATTTCAGGCCGAAATTCGCAATTATCAAGTAAATAAGGGCAAAGTTACGTTAGTTTTACTTCAGTTTTACACTAATTAGTCTATTATTTATTTTGTAAGCCCATCGTAAATAAGCTGAATATTGTTATAGTCTTAGCTAACCCACGAAAGCGTCTTCACGAAGACTAATTAATGTATTAAGTCTTCGCTATGATCACGAAACACACGAACAACGTTTTGATGTTCTATTTCAGTTCCTTTCAAATGCACTATTTATTCGCACAGTCGAGTAAACGAACGCGTATCGAAGCGAGTTCAACAGTTTTTCAGCCCGGTTGGCCGGGCTAGTCCGGCTGTAATCGATTGCCATGTAATCGAAATGTTAAAAAAAATGCGTTTTATATGTAAAGCGGGCCAGCCCGGTCCATGTAATCACCCCCCTTAGTATATCAACCCACTAGTGCATGTCTACTACAAATTCGGTTTCTGATTGGTGAACTACTAGTATCGTTATCCAATGACAAACTTTCTTATAATTGAATATTCTTATTTTGACCAATCAGAAGCCACGACATATTCACGCCACAAGCAAAACCTGGAAACTAGGCCAAACACGGCGTCAGCTATTTGTTTAGACATTAGTGATGAAAACATTGGCCCGAAAGTAATGGAAAATTGTTCAATTTGACATATTCGAATAAGAAAATGAATTGGCTTTTGTCTATGGAGTATATCTACACCATATTTGAAGCAAAGTAATTACAATCCCGTTTTTTTGTGAGCGATTGTTTATCATGTACCATCGAACAACTCTACATTTTGAATGGAACAACAAACAAAGTTTGAATTGGAACAACAATTCCAACAACAATTGGAACAAGACTTTCTTACGTTAAAGAAAAGTTGTTTATAGTTGATGCTAAAACAATTAGCCAACTCGCCCTCGTTTTTTACGAGCAGATAGTCAACTCGGCTTCGCCTCGTTGTCTATCAGCTCATAGAATACTCCATCTTGTTGTTTAATTGTTGATTACCATACATTCTCCTACCCAGACCCACGCGCTAATGCGTCAAGTGGCTCTGGGAAGCTCTGTAAATGCGAGCGTTCTGATTGACTTTTAGAAACAATGAAAAATTTCAACAAAATAGGAATTTCACATTGTATACACTCAAGCTGTTTGCCATGAACGTACGTTTGATATAATTTAGACAAACCAAAAAACAGCAATACACCGCAATTGTATTCGAAAGCATAATGTATTATCTTAATAGTATTAACTCATGTGGCGATTAAAGCTGCGTCGATTGGGAGATTAAGAAAATTCATTTGGGGGTGGAAAGCGGCCAGGTAAAGAATTGTATCAAGCTTTATTACTCGTCTTCTCGCCCGCCTGCCTGCCTCGCTCCCGCTTGATCCTTTTAGCGGAAGAAGAGAATAAGACACTCAGGTTAAGCATCACGAGGGACTTGCCTTCGGCAGAACACCAGATGATGACGTCAGCCTCAACAACGACGTCTTTTAAACAAAATTATTATTTTTTTCGTATGTTTTTTGCGGTACAAGCTGTCATAAGTAAACTCAGAGAAAAACTCTGAGCTCCAGACGGGACTCGAACCCACAACCTTCCGAATGCCAGCCGGACGCTCTAACCATTGAGCCACTGGAACTCAGATGGTGCTTTTCGATACTTACTCGCCTGGGTCGCCTGGGAACTAGTCAATCCGTACGTGTGTCACAAGTACTTGTTGGGCAACAAGTCGCAATGTGTCGGTTTATTTTCAGTAAATGTTTTTTTGTACTTGTGACACACGTACGGATTGACTAGTTCCCAGGCGTATAAATATCGAAAACAACCTCGGTCTACCATCTGAGTTCCAGTGGCTCAATGGTGAGAGCGTCCGGCTGACATTCGGAAGGTTGTGGGTTCGAGTCCCGTCTGGAGCTTAGAGTTTTTTCTCTGAGTTTACTTATGACAGCTTGTACAGCAAAAAACATACGAAAAAAACTTTACCAACTCAAGCTGAAAACACTAATAACGTACAAAAGAATTATTTTTTGCAAAACAAAGAGAATGAGTAATTTTTAGTCGCAACAGTAGTCTCTACACCGTCCTCATCCTTTATACAACGCCCCGTTTAGAACATTTTCACGTCTTCAGGACGATGTCAATGGCCAAAAGATGAGAACCGTTGCTTAAGTTTGACTTTAATACAAACCATATATTGTTGCAATAGATATACCAGGCGGGAAACGTAATTTGAAAATGAAAGTAAGTGCCCAGCAAATAACTTTTAGACAAGACATAATTTCAAAGATAAACTTTTAATTAGCTAAAGTTTCGTTGCTTAAAGCGCAACATCATCAGAGCAGTTTGAAATCTTAAGGATAATTAAGTATTTATATATACATGGTTCAAATATTATATTACAAACAGTCAAAATAGTACAATAACAAATTAAAAAATTTAAAGAAACAAATGAACGTAAAGATTTAAGTTTTGTAATAACAAAAAGTAAATAAAATATCATGTTTCAGATAGTCAGTTAAAGAGT
The DNA here is from genome assembly GCA_035771165.1 of Paragorgia papillata. NCBI lineage: Eukaryota > Metazoa > Cnidaria > Anthozoa > Scleralcyonacea > Coralliidae > Paragorgia > Paragorgia papillata. The sequence continues at coordinate 1,258,769 of JAWNZC010000123.1, forward strand.
ATGATTATAACAATTAGATTAGTCATAAGTTAGAACAAAGAAAGAGGTACTGAACTTATGTTTGCGTTAAGGACGGGGTTAAGTTTAGAAATTAGAAGACTTTCCCTCAGTAAGAGTTCAAATTTAGAAGTGGAAGAAGCCGTAAGTATTTTAAAATCAGAAGGAGCAACAGGATGATCAGTTTTGAGCTTGAACGCTTCTTTCCAGTCAATGGCGAAACACCCATATGTTCTGAGATACGTGTGTGAATGTGTCGGGGTGGTTGTCCAACATACAATGCACCACAGCATTGACACTTGTACGAGTACACAACATGTGATCTCAGTCCAAAGGGAATTCGGTCCTTGAAAGGAAAGAAGTTTGAGAGGCGAACAGAAGGACGAAATACAAAACGGAAATTAAGTTACGGATATGCAGAAGAGAGTAGTTTGCGGAATTGGGTTCGTATCACTAGAACATACGAACCAGTAAAAGGAAGAGAAATACAGAACTTGTTCAGAGCAAGAGTGAATATTTTATCTAAAAAGGTGCTAATAAAGTTCAAGTCCAAGAATAGGACTGGATAGCCATTAAGAGTGAAAATTTGTTTAAGTTTCTCTAGCTCAGCGTGGAAAGAAACATAAAAAGAACATATATTAAAATAACGAGAGACTAGTGAAAGAATAAGTCCTCTTTTATAAGAGACGGGAATAAAGCTGTCAAAGTTAGTTTCTTTCTCACCAGCTCAAAACTGATCATCCTGTTGCTCCTTCTGATTTTAAAATACTTACGGCTTCTTCCACTTCTAAATTTGAACTCTTACTGAGGGAAAGTCTTCTAATTTCTAAACTAACCCCGTCCTTAACGCAAACATAAGTTCAGTACCTCTTTCTTTGTTCTAACTATTATGACTAATCTAATTGTTATAATCATACTCTTTAACTGACTATCTGAAACATGATATTTTATTTACTTTTTGTTATTATAATCTTAAATATTTACGTTCATTTGTTTCTTTAAATTTTTGAATTTGTTATTGTACTATTTTGACCGTTTGTGATATAATATTTGAACCATGTATATAAATACTTAATTATCCTTAAGATTTCAAACTGCTCTGATGATGTTGCACTTTAAGCAACGAAACCTTAGCTAATTAAAATTTTATGTTTGAAGTTATGTCTTGTCTGGGCACTTATTTTCATTTACAAACCATAAAGTTAATAGAAAATATACATGGTTTGGAAACCCGGCAAACTTCAAAGTGGATAACAATCAAGCTACGATTCATGTTGAAAGGTACATGAAGGTGCCAAATCCTTCGTAGAAAATTTTTTTACATCTAAAACAAGGACAATGAACAAATCGAAGTCCCAAGAGTATAATCCTGGCACCGTCCTCGTTGTACATACAACGTCAACTGATGCATCTTAATTACGTATTCAGGAATACCTTAAAGTGTCACTGAGACGAAAAATCGTCAGTCTTTTTCTGATATAATCATAAAGTAGATTTAAAATGAGGATGAACGGCGTTTGTGGTTTGTAAATATCTCATCTCGTTCAAGAGATATTCACGTTTTTGAAATATGCAAATTATATGGCTGATGACGTCATGTACTCCAAACGAGCGAAATGAAAATCGTAAAATTAGGAATATCTCTAGAAATAAACAATAGAAAGTGCTCAAATTTTGCATGCTTATAGTATTAAATAAAATACGTTTCACTGTGGAACTTTAGTTGTTTTCGTGGAAACTGCTGGTTCCTGGCCCCATCCAATGATAAAATTAAATTTTCTTATTTATCAGCAATCAAGTAGCGTTTACTCCAGCGAATAGATGTGACGATTAGGGCTTATGTAGGCATTGTAATTCAAACGTTTAAATCTATCTATTTTTAAACAATGAGGCACAAATGATAACTCCCTTTTTAAGGTTTTGAGTAACCTGAGAGCATGCGCTTACCATGGCAATCACAAAAGCTCCACAGAGAAGTGTATTTTATTAGATACTATAAGCATACAAAGTTTAAGCACGTTCTACGATTTTCATTTCGCTCGTTTGGAGTACATGACGTCATCAGCCATAAACTTGCATATTGCCAAAACGTGAATATCTCTTGAACGGGATGAGATATTGACAAACCACAAACGCCGTTCACCCTCACTTTAAATGTACTTTATGATAAGATCAAAAAAAGACTGACGATTTTTTCGTCTTAGTGACACTTTAACACATTGAAAGCTGTTGGGTGACGTTAACCTATGCGGACAGCATATCTTTTAGAGGGTCTAAAGCTTTCTGAAGGTTGAAACATATACATCAAGCCCATGAAATTGCAGTGTCAGTGATGCATGATTTCTTTTAAATGTCGTAATTCAGATTCCTCGCTTCGTTCTAGCCTTGTTTGCAATCTTTGAAAGGTGGCGAGTTTGACGTTAAACCATTCTTAAACCCCCCAACAACTTTCACTGTGTAATACGTCGTTCTGCGTAAGCTAAGATGCTTTCGTTGGATTTTACATTGTATGAAAGACGTCATCACTGACGTTTCCGTTGTCTAGCTTTGCTAAATGTCCATAGTATCTTAAGTGGGGTGTTGGTGGCACAGTGGTTAGCGCACGTGCCTTTCATCTGTGCCACGTGAGTCCGATACTGGCTCAGTTCAGTTATCTGATTACAATTTTACCATGGCCGCATGTGAGAAGAGTGCTAATTTCTTTTGAAAGCCTGCAAGCGAGCTAATATACAAGCTGAGTGACTGCCCTCATTGCTCGGCTTACACTGGAAAAACAATAATTCAATTCACACTTACGGCCAACGCAGCTGTTCGTCCTGGACATGTTTAAGGTAGAGTAGGATTTCCTCCAGCAATTCTCGAACGAATTGGTCCACATTCAGTTTTTGCAGTCCACGACTAACGTTAAAAGTTTGTTCCTTGTTCAGCGATTTTTTTACGCTTTCGGAAATATCGTCAAATGGATCCTGAAAATAAAACAAAATATACACGTTAGGCATGTACACACGTAAAACCCGTTAAGCCCCATGACCACTGATCTCTATATAACTGGATAGGGCATTCCCTATGGCCAGTAGTCAAACATTTCGTGCCAGTCGCAGCCAACTTACGTAGTGGAACATATGCCGCATTGCGGCCTTAGAACTTGTTCCAAATCCCAAAGTTGGCTGCAACAGTAATCTTCACGTCAGCATGCTCAGATCACAGAATAGATACTCAACCAGAAAACTCCCATGATTATTTTTATACACATGTGCGAATTTCGTCATTCCTTGACGTCACTCAGCAAGCGTGCCATTTGCTGGATTTCACAATTCTTAATTATTCTGCCATATTGGTTGATGGGGGAAAATGGCTAATAACTTCCAACTACGCATTGGTGAAAGACATCGTGTATACGTATGTTGTTAACAATTTTATAAGCTTTCATTTGGTGTATAGTTCAAGTTTTTCCGTTATATATCTGTAAATTTTTAAAATGTTCAAAATGTTCGTACCGTTGTTGGTCAATGGGAAGGGAAATTCTCCCTTATGTTGTAGAATTTTGAATACTGTTCATAAAATATTTAACACAAAAGATTGGGCTGGATATCAAACAGAAGATACTGTAAGATTATATCTGTATAGAAATTTCAAGTTTCTTGCTTAACGGAAAGTATTTAAAAAAAGAGGAAAACTTTTTTCATTTTGTCTGGCCTGGGTGAATTGCGAAGTTTGTTTTTCCTTTTGCAGTTGCGGTGTTTGCTATTTTATATAACTTTGCAAATACTGTATGTATGAATTTCGGATATATTTAAAACAAAAGCTAACTTACGAAGCTTTGTTTTTTTATGTAAAATAAATTTATACGATTCTTTTAAAGTTATAGATTAACAACAAACTAGAAGATGAGAAATTATATATTTCAATATTCTTTAAATATATGTTCAAAAATATGTTCACTAATGTTCACCTAAAACTTTTTCTGCTTCAGTTAGAAAACTACAAAGTTTTGCAGAGCTTTATCTTTTAATTAGCTTTTGTTTAAGACATATCCGAAGTTCATACATACAGTAATTGCAAAGTTATATAAAATAGCAAACACTACAAGGGCAAAAGGAAAAACAAACTTCATGAATTCACCCAGGCCAGACAAAAATATAGGACGTTTTCCTATTTTTTAAAATACTTTCCGTTAAGCTAGAAACTTGAAAGTTCTACCACAGATATAATTTTACAGTATCTTCTGTTTACAACATTTGGGAGAAGTTCAGTTCGCATTGGCGAGCAATGTATATGACTACATGTATACACCAAATGAAAGCTTATGAAATTGTTAACAACATTTGTACACGATGCCTTTCAAAAATACGTAGTTTTGAAATTATAAGCCATCCTCTTCTATAAACAAATACGGTGGAATATCAAGAATTGTGAAACCAGCTTCAGGGGGTAAGGCCTGAAACCAAAAAGTAGTTTGCTAGCAAAATGGCGCGGCATTTGATTTATCATTTTATCGACATTTTAACAAGTTGCAGATGATGCAGAAACTTGAACTATACAATCTAGAATTTATGAAATTCTAACAACACACATACATATTTCAACAATGCGTCGTTTGGAAGTTATTACTGCTTATTAGCAATCTCTGGCCAGAGGGGTGAAGCCGACGCTAATTGCTAAGAAAATGCGGGAAAATCACGAATATTTGCTATTCTGTGACGTCACCCCTGACCAAATATAGATACGCGAGGCAACATGCGCGAGGACATTTACATGAAAGGTGCAGACACGGAGTCGGACTTTCTGGTTGAGTATCTATTCTGTGGTCAGATTAACCAGGGAGCCGGAAAAACCGTGAGGTGGATACCGGTTCAGTTTTCACTGTCCAACAACAAATATAGTCGAAATACGGCAAGTACACAACACGTGATATTGTTAAGGCATTAAAATTACTATTAAAAGTACAATTTAAGACTTTAAATGAAATTCTTCGTATATTTTATAGCTTGTTTTCCAGTTTATGAATCGATTGTGCAGTTTCTTCGTTATCGGCACTGAAGAAAAACAACGAAATTTAAAAGTTTTACAGCTCAGTAATTCAAACAAATGCAAGAAATTAGCGTTTTCAACCTCACTGCATGACTACCTATTGTGTCATTACTTAAAGAAGATTTAAAGGAATGTAACTCTTTTTGTCTGGTTTCAATCTCAGAAAGCTTATGAACTTCAGTGGTTTCACGTCATCATGCAGCTGGCATGCTAAATTCGGCCCCATGTCCCATTCAGTTTTAATGAGATACTGAGCCCATGACCAAGCATGATTTGCTACAGTACATCTGTTGTAGGAATTATATATTGGTTAAAAAAGATTCGAGTGTAACCAAACCGGGATCAAAATCAAATCATACTTTATGTAGCAGGGTAGCCCACTCAGTATAAGATACACTGTTATCCTTAGGCCCTGGATCAGTTGCTAAAATGCAACATCAAAGTCTTTCGGCTATAGGAATGAAAATCCCAAAAATTACTTAACGCAATATACAAGAGTAACAAAGGTAACCTGGTTATGTCTCGTCAGTTGCCTTGCTCTTTCCAAAGACAGCAGACGCCACAGTGAAATAATGTGTTTTAGTTGGCAAACTTGCTGAGCCTATAAATCGAACAAAAAGTCACGGTTATAATATTAGTTCAAATTTCACGCGGTTTTCTTTGTTATTCATTTTCTTTGTTATCTCCCATTCAAACTGAATTGAATTGTCATCACAAATGCACGGTCTTTATCTGTATAAAACCAAGAGAAGTATACAGATAAAGACAACACCTTGTGATATTCGAACGTCGCGGTATTAAGCCTACACTTGGGAAGTATGTGGCTTAATGCCTCGGTTCTCGGTAATCAACTCTTACTTACCAGAGTGTTAAGCTTGTTAATATAACACCCCACAAAAACAAAACAAACGAAAAACAACAAAACACAAAAAAACAACCCCAAAAAAACATTTTACAGCATTTACGTTATAAGTGAATGTTGTTTACAAAATATTAATTTTTGTTGGATCTAAGAAATGTTTACCTTCGAACTTTTTAAGCCATCTTTGAGCGACATTTTCAAACTGGAATGCAAATATTCGTTGATTAGCATAGTAGGTTTGCCACCAGCTGACGCAAGGAATCCAATGGCAATATGAAGAGATTTGAGGACATCACAAACGTCAGTCAGTTGAGTAAGCTCGTTCAGAATTTGATCTTGAACAGGACGGCTTAGTTCGACCTAAAAAAAGAAAGACATGTAATTATTCCCTAAACTAACCTATATATAACTAGGGCACTCTAGTGACTGAACACCTCGCCTTCTAGAGAGTAAACACCTCCGCCAGCGGATTATTAGAGATGTTTAAAAGAAAACGGGCCATCCTGCAAACCAGGCTAGCTCACACGAGGCTGTATAAATAAAATGCTTGCATGATCGTAATAGAGCAGGCATTATGCAAAACTATTTGCATGATATAAGGACTATTATCACGCATTTATTTTTTCATTCATTTCTTCTACACGGAAAATCTTGCAATCAGATTTTTATAAAATTCTCATCCAAATCTCAACCAAATTCAACGCAAATGTAATGGGTTGGTCCTTGATCTGTGATCGACCTTCCACAAAGTACATCAAAGTCGGTGAATGTAAAAGGCGGAATGACTCTGCGGAATGGCATGCGAACCCAAGTGATATAAAACCTTGTTCAACCCCCCCCCCCCTCCCCCCCTCCCTCAAGTGCTTTGGGTGTTCAGGCATATACAAGAATTGTTCTTGATAAGTTAAGAAGACTTATCCGTTTTTCGGTACCCAACCTCATAACTTTTTTGCTTTGTTTTCTAACAGTATAAGGACTCTAGGATGTTTGAACTAGTAACAACTATATCCTAAATAGTACTGTGTCAACAAACATGTGAATAAGTCAATTCAAAGTTGTCAAACGAAATTATACAGATCGAGGTTGATAACGATAATATACCCCAATCAAATCGAATCGCCGAATTTGATAAGAAATCGGAATAAAAAGAACACCGTAGAATTTAATCACGTGTTTTCTAATTGAGCCCGCGTTATGAGATAACGTGGTATTTTTTTAAAAATTATTTTTTATTCCGCAAGTCATTCCGCAACCCATTCCACATGCCATTCCGCCTTTTACATTCACCGCATCAAAGGCGGTACCGTTCAATGCTTTTGAGATATCCTGGTAAACGATAACAAACAAAAGAGCTAACAAACAAACAAACAAACAAACAAACAAACAAACAAACAAACAAACAAACAAACGACAACAAACAACAGGCAGACAACGTACAGACAGATGAACATCTGTCAATTACGGGTACGTCATAAGTTCCACTACGTAAGATGGCGAACACTGGCACAAAATTTTTGACTGCTGGCCATAAGGAATGCTTTTATCCATTTTCTATAGAGATAAGCAATTTGAACAGATTTAGATCAGCTCTTAACAGAAGTGCGTTTTGGCGTGTGTGTAATATAGCGTAGAAATGTACATTAAGAAATCGTGTTTGACGAATTTCGTTTTACCTGATGGATCTTTTGTTTTAAAGTAGTAAACACCTCGCCATCACATACGTCCTTACTGAACACAAACAACTCAACCTTAACGAATTAAAAGAGTATAGGTATTTAGTAGCAAAAAAATCAACTCAAACACCGTTTATCACGCTCTAATCATTGAGCTACTAGGACTCAGATGATTTGAACGTAGGTTGAGTTTAATGTATGCATATGTGCAAGAATGATGATATATGCACATAGCATTATATGTAATATATATATACATACATACATAATACATATTGCACATAGCAGTATAATATCAAGTCGAACTCAACCTACGTTCAAATAATCCGAGTTCCAGCATAGATAATGGCAGGGAACTGGATAGGAAACTTACGAAACCGGAAACGATGTTTGCACAACTTGCTAATTATACACTTATAAGGGGTAATCGCACCTAACGGGTGGTCCCCAGTGAACTCGATGTAAGTTAAAATGTGATACCTGGAACGCTAACGAAGATCCAAAAAGTGAGGCAAAAATTTCCAGGCCCCTGCGCGGTTTGCAGGTGGGATTCAGTCTCCCACAAAATGTTTTTTACACGGCCGCCCGTCTTGAACGAACTGCGAAGGCTCGAAAAGGTTTGAAAAAATTATTTATCAAATTATTAAACGTGCATTTAATGGTTTCCCATTGTTGTGCAGTGCTTTTGTTGTTTTATTTACTGTATAGCAGTCCGAAATTATACAGTAAATTAAGCTCGGGTCTCGGGATGAAAATAGGCTGAGAAAAGTCAGAAAACAGACGTCCTTTTGCTGGCTAGGATGAAAACAGCCAGCTGAAAATGTGAGAACAAGAGCGAGAAAGCTATTCTTGTACAAGTTTGAAGACGTATTGATACTTGATCATATCCAATGTCATTTTCTTATTTCTGCTCCTTTAATTCTTTGTTCGAATGTGTTAAACGGCATTATGATATTTTAAGAAATAACTGACAACTAGATTGTTTATTTTTCGCGTTTACTCATGGCTAGTTGTTGTTTTCGGTACGAATGCGGAATGCTTTTAAACAAAACGACACTGATGAAACTAGTACTAACCTAAACGGCATATTCTATACTAAGTTTGTGTTGATTTTTTGTATCCTCTTCGGAGTGACGAAACTCTAATATATATGGTTTATAATATAACGAAAATTTGATTTAATTTCTTCACTGACAAACTTCGTGCACGTTTTGTAAAGACAATGACCCTTACTACAGCAACAAATAAACAATTACTGCATAATTAGTTCGGGAGTATAGCACAACCAATTAAAATTTAAAATGTACGTTTAGCAAAGCGTGATAAAATGGTTCAATAAATAATTTTTCAAACCTTTTTGAGCCTTCGCGGTTCGCTCAAGACCGGCGGCCGTGTAAAAAAACATTTTGTGGGAGACTAAAATCTACCTGCAAACCGCGCAAGGGCCTGGAACTTTTTGCCTCACTTTTTGCCCCACGAATGACTGGACGTTAGCGTTCCAGGTATCACATTTTAACTTACATCGAGTTCACTGGTGGTCCCACATGGCTAAAATCAGACACTACTGACTTAAGTGATATTACACTATTGTTTAAGGTGGCTCCATACAGTTTCTTGAAAAATGGAAAATACAAGTTCGAGAGTCCAAAACAGGTGCATAAACAATCTGGACAAAGAATAAAACTAAATGTTATGCATAGTTAAACGTTCTGACAATCAAAAACTGTTACCAAATAATTAGCAACAGTTGTTGCTATGGCAACAATGACGTTTCAAAATGGCTGCCAATTACCTTTCAAACTAATTTAATTCGAAAAAAAACTTTGGTGACCCCCAATTTTTTTTTTCATTAAAACTTTTCTTGAAGTATGAGTAATCAATAGGCAGATTTAAAAAAAATTCTGTAGAAGGAATATTTTTTGCCGGAAAAATCATGTTTGTTAATTTTTAAAAAAATTTGGATCTACAGAATTTTTTAAAATTCTAGAAAAATTAAAAAAAAAATTTGGGGGTCACCAAAGATTTTTTCGAATTAAATTGGTTTCAAGGTAATTGGCAGCCATTTTCAAACGTCATTGTTGCCACAGCAACAACTGTTGCTATTTATTTGGTAACAGTTTTTTATTGTCAGAATGTTTAACTATGGATAACATTTAGTTTTATTCTTTTTTCAAATTGTTTATGCACGTGTTTTGGGCTCTCAAACCTGTATTTTCCATTTTTCTAGAAACTGTGTGGAGCCACCTTAATTTCAGCAATGCTTGATTCTGGCCATGTGGGACCACCCGTTAGGTGCATTAGCTGCTTATTAGTGTATAATTACGATAGCAAGTTGTGCAAACATCGTTTCCGGTTTCGTAAGATCGTTTTAAATTTCCTATCCAGTTCCCCTTCCATTATCTATGCTTCCAGTAGATCAATGGTTAGAGCATGTCACCGCCGATCAGAAGGTTGTGTCGAGTCTCAGAACTCAGAAAATTTTTAAGTAAGATAACTCGAAGAGCATTTACACTCAATTCTCATATCCGAGCTAGCATATCAATCTCTTCAATTATCATTATCGTTATCCTTGTCATTATCATTATAATTATCATTATCCTTATCATTATAACATCATTATCACCATTAACATCATCAACATCATTATCAACAATATCATCATCATTAACATCATCATTATCATTAACATCATCGTTATCATTATCATTATCATTAACATCATCATTATCATCATCATCCAAAATACTAGATGACACGAGGTAAAATAAGCAGAGTAAAATCATTACCAATGAAGTAAGTCTAGTTCGTCCTCTGATGAATCTGTCCACTAACTGTCTCTCCAGCGCTTTCCAGTTGTATTCCACAACAGTGCCTTCACCAACTTTGAGTGAGTAATCACAGTGCGCAAGGATCATGGGAAGAAGATCTTTCTCTGGATTATAAGCAATAAGATGAGCCTTCGTTACGTTGGCCAGTGGGACATCAGCAGAACTTGAAGAAAAAAACACTAGGTTAAAAAAAGTCTAATAATTTTAAAGCAGTGCCTTTAACCTTTTGCCACAAGTCCGTTGAAGTTATCAACCTTGTCAAAAGTTGTCAAGAACATGTTGCAAAATTCCTAACAAACTGGGAAGAACCAGTGCGAATGCATCCTAGTGACGGCAGGCTGGAACAGCCTTGCAACATTAACCTGTTTGCAGGTATGAAACAACCGGGCGTTTTTACGTGTGTAGATTTTTTCCGAGTACTGACAAATTAGGACATCTTGTATAGCAAGAACTAACAAAACTTAGAAAAGAACTAACAAAAGATTTTTACTTGGGCTACTGTGGTAGGCCCGAGTATTAAATTCGGCTCCGTGTCTTCGACCCATTGTTCTTTGGTGGTGCGTCACTCGTATGTAATGTCGATCGACATCTTAATTGGAATCTCGCCTGCTAGCTAGATTTCAACTTTTAGGCCATGTCCACACTAATCCATTTTCAAACGAAAACGGAGACCTCGTATCGAAAACGTATCAAAATTTTTCCGCCCACACTATCGTTTTCGAGTCATCCATATTAAACAGACCCCGAACAAAGGTCCTGGGTGACTGGAACCAAGTTTTCGAAAAGCTCCATTGTCGGACACCGAAGACGCCGGATTAGTGTGGACATGGCCTTATACAGCTAAGGCAAGTGTCTTCGTTTTGTTTTTGCTTTGTCCTTGTTCATAAAATAAATAAATAAATAAGTAAATAAATAAATAAATAAATAAATAAATAAATAAATAAATAAATAAATAAATAAATAAATAAATAAATAAATCAAATAGAATCTGGATAGTTTTCCAAAAAGTATAGTAATTACTACTTATTGACTGAGCGTGAGGTATGTACTACTAAAATATCGGACCGACGAGGTCCGATATTTCACTAGTACAGACCGAACAAGCGAGGTCAATAAGTAGTTTATTATATGACTAAAAGTGTTGTGAACGTTCCGTGAAAACTCAATACAGTGTTAGGCCCGTATTCGCCACCATCTTTCTTGCGAACGAACCCAAAATGGCATATATGTTTTCCCACTTTTAAAGTACTTTCCGTTTCGCTAGAATCCTGAACTTTTTACCCAAATAGCATTTTTCAATTGCTTTTGTTGACATATCGTTTAAGGTTGTACGTTACATAGTTAAACAAAAAAACTTTCGAAATTCTGTAATATTTGTGAGAAGTAAATGTTATATTATTACAAACATTAATTGCTACGAACATTTTGAACATTTTAAAAAGTTTCACATAACATGGAAACTTAAACTATACATCAAATGAAAGCTTAACGCAATTTCTAACAACATACCTGCACGATATATTTCAACAACTTCTGAAATTATTATCCATCTTGTTGAATATACTGACATGACTTTCATTTTGTTTATAAAATTCTCTCAGCGGTCTGGAAAGGCAGATTCCAGATCCCGCTCAGGAACCAATCAAATTGCTGGATTTCACGTTCCGGACCGCTCGCGAAAATAGCCATATAATAAAGTAACTTACATTACTAATATTCGGAATTTTAGTGTATCTTACGTGCTTTCATCTTCGAGAAGTGTTTTGCAACGGCCAAGAAACTCGTTATGTAGTGTCACTAAAAAGCTTGTCAAACCCAAAGCACATCTCCCCAGTCCTGTGTTAGTAGGCAAGAACATCGAGATAGGCGTGCTGTTTGGTACATCCATCTTACATAAGTCAGCTGGAAGAGATAGACGACCTATAAGAAATAGCAATCGTAAAGAAAATTAAATTAAACTGGCAAACAACGTGCACGATTTCTTAAAAAGTTAGATAACTAAGTTAGAACGTGAGGTAAAACTTCTGTTTTCTTGTCAAATTGATTGAATGAATGAATGAATGAATGAATGAATGAATGAATGAATGAATGAATGAATGAATGAATGAATGAATGAATGAATGAATGAATGAATGAATGAATGAAAGAAAGAAAGAAAGAAAGAATGAATGAATGAATGACTGAATGAATGAATGAATGTATGAATGAATGAATGAATGAATGAATGAATGAATGAATGAATGAATGAATGAATGAATGAATGAATGAATGAATGAGTGAATGAATGAAGAATGAGTGAATGATTGAACGAATGGATGGATGAATAGATGAATGCATGCATGAATGAATGAATGAATAAATGAATGCATAAACGAATGAATGCAATGAATGGATGAATAAATAAACGAATGAATTAATGAATAAAATGCTTGAATGCACTTGTACCAAAATGATGCATAAAATAAGGATAATGAGCGCAATAAAGTATTTCTTCTACACGGCGGAGAATCCTGTGGTCAAATTGTTATTAATTTCTTTTATCCAAATTTCAACCAAAATCAACCAAAATTGAATGGGTTGGTCCTTGATCTATGATCAATCTTTCCACAAAACCTGTGCAGTATTTTGTGAGATATCTTGACGACAGACAGACAAACAGACAAACAAACAAACAAACAAACAAACAAACAAACAAACAAACAAACAGATAAAATACAGACACACAAACATAGGTGAAAACATAACCTCCTGGCGAAGGTAGTAATTATTGTGCATTGTTCCAATCCAAAATGGCACTATGACGAATTAAATCGTGTATCTAATTTTGATTTCGGTAAAATATAATTTGCAAATGATGAATACCGGCGTTCTCAGTTTCTCAATATATTGTCTCTTTCTTGAGATATTCAGGTTTGTGAAACATGTAAATTAGGTGCCTTGTGACGTCATTTACTCACACAGGCAAAATGAGATTAAGAAAATGACTAATATCTATGCAAATAGCAGGAAGAAAGCGCAAGTATAGTTATCATAAAAGTACACTCCACTGTGCGCATCATATTGTTGCTACGGAAACTGTTTAGAAACACGAGCATTTTTACTAAAAAATTAAAATATTAATTTTATGTTTCTTTTCAAAAGAATATGATGATTGAAACATTCGAAATACACTATCTGTGTGTCTACAAATATTCATGTCAATGTATTGTAGTAAACGTTGTTTTATGGAGAAAAAATAAACATTTTTGTTTTACAAATGGAAGGCGCCTGTTTGCAAACGGTATCCATGGAAACGACACAATGTGAACGTTGGAGTGTATTTTCCCCATAACTATTCTTGGGCAAAGTTTGAATTATTTCTGCCCCTTAGTTTCCGATATATTACTCATTTTGTAAATCGATCTTATTTAGCTTGTGTGAGTAAATGACGTCACGAGCCACCTAATTTACATGTTTCACAAACCTGAATATCTCGAAAACGAGACAATATTTTGAGAAACTGAGAACGCTGGTATTCCTCATTTGGAAATGATATTTTACTGAGATCAAAATAAGATACACGATTTTCTCGTCATAGTGCCACTTTAAACAATACCATTCTGAGAAAGAGATGAACGAACGAGTCTCCAAGCCATGCGGAAACTGTTGGCCAAAGCACGAAACTGTTTTTTCATTCCACCAGCTAAGAAATAAAAACAAACAAACAATCTAAGATTTATTGTCTTAAGTATACTAAATAACTGAATTACATATTTCCTGTTTTACATATTTAAATTTAGTATGTATTACAGCAATTGATTTGCTATATATACTCAAACTTATACTAAAACCAGACACAGTGCTAAAGGAGCCGTGGCTTGTTTTCCGTCAGAAACGCCGCTTGCTATTATTCCGCACCAACAAACGAATTGACAGACGAACAAACGAACGAACGACTCACAAACAGAATAAACACAAAATTATCACAATATCATGATCAAGCCCAGTTGAGCGAGTGTAAAAATTGTATTTACTTGCAGAATACTTTGTATATACTTAGCTCTACTATACCTAGCTCAAAACGTCGCTTGTATTCTCGTTCCCAGAGCCCACGTTTTTGTGTCCGTGGCGTACGATTCCGCGGGCCATAGCGTACGATTCCGCGGCTATAGCGCGCGATTCTGCGGGCTAACGTACGGATTTGACAAAAAGGGACACCCAGCATATAAAGCTACCTAATGTGAGCTGCTCAGCGGTTACTCGTCAGGGCCATAGAGATCACAATATAACTACTAGAGGGGGCATTCCTATGTTGAGTCCAGTCAAATGTACGAGGAATATTGAACGGCTCCATTAAAGGGAAAAAGCTAGTATCCAGGCCCTTTGAAGACTTGCCTATGAGACTTGCCAATAAGCGCGGCTGGGTACTTCAAAATGAATCTATATCCAAGGAGTGGAAAAATTCAAAAAGATAAAGACGCCTCAATAAAGAACTAAGGTAAGAATTTATAATAGAAATTAGACCAAAAACTCTAAAAGTTTTATTTTCTTAAAAGCCGTGATGAAAATTTAGCAAAAGGGTTGTTTTAGACGAATTTTAGCTTGTGTTCCCCCTCTAATTGTGGACGTCAATATTCCTCGCATTTTTGGCTCGCTGAGCCTCCAAAGGGCCTGGATACTAGCTTTCCCCCTCTAATGGCAATCTTGTACCCAGAGCCTTCGTCGGCACGCAAACGAAGGCTCTGGGATAATCCATATCCGGTTATAGACGGACGGCCAACATCGATAAAAGTGTCTCAAAAACACCGTTGATGGCATTTTTTGTTACAAGCAGGCAACCATGCTAAATCGTATCGGATAGTGTATACTTTGAAGGTGATGGGTGTTGGCAGCCGTAATTATTGATTTATATACTAAAATTTAGAGCTTTTTGAAAGCACAATGTGATGGATGGGATATCTGTAAAGTGCTACCTATTTACGTTTGTGTTTTATTTGAATGAGCTAAATCTGAATGCTATCCAATCAGCGTGCCTCTAGTTTTGGTTAACCTAATTCGCATAACTCACAAGCATAAACAAAAAAGAAATATGGCGTGAATACACCTAAATATAATACTTCGAAGAAAGGCCACAAAAAGGTAAGCTTGCCAAGAATCAGAAATTTATTAGATCTGGTAGCTATAGGAAAGTCTCACATTCCCCGAGCCCGGGCGTAGGGCCGAAGGCCCGGAGCCCGATGAGGGTGCTAATCTCGACATGCGTGGAGTCCATTTTACACGCGTGTAGAAAAAGCGAGGGAGACGAAATCTGTGAAATAGTTTATATATATATATATATATATATATGTGTGTGTGTGTTCGGAACGACGTCACGCGGTAAGAATTGTTGGCCACTGGTGACTAGCGACGAAGAAAAGTATAAACTCTCAAACAAATAGTATTTTGCTTTCGTTTATCTAAACGAAACGAAATGGAGCACGAAGAAAAGAAGGATACAAACAACCCGTTTAATATATCTTGAAGAGAAACCAAAGAACTTGAAGAAACCAAACGCCGTATGGTAAACAAAAACTCGATCTGAATTGCAGTGTTTGAAGATCAACGGTAGGATTCTTGTTGTTTTCAAGTTTACACTTAACCTAAACTAAACAATATACAGCTTCACGTTTTCGTGCTTTCATTTTCCTCGTCCAAACCATAAATCAGCTTAACTAAAGCTAACTTAGAACACTACCTTTCTAAGCTTATGTAGACGTGATGTTTTTCATTGCCATTGCATGCACTTTTTATTATTAAATACTCACGGGCTTTGGCGAAATTTTTTAGCTGTATTTCCAAATTTTCGACTGAAACGTTGTCTGTTTAATACTTCTTTCTAGAATCCGATTCTACTGAATTGTTTTTATCTCGGACTCTATTATAAATGTAATTTTGAGCTGTTGACTTTTAATTCTGCCTTTGCAAAAGCTTAAAGCTTGCTAAAAATAATCCATTTTGAAACTTCCTAAAAACATATTTTTTTAAAGTTTTGCTTTGATATGTTAAATCAGTTTAGTCATCTTATCCATAAATTATAGAATTATCTTGAGGATTATCATTTGTTTTTATATCTGTTTGTTTTTATATTGGCTGTATATCAGGTGTGCTTATTTTAATCAGGGTTTGTTTCGAAAAAGCATTTAATAAAAGCGGGTGAGGGGTTGTTGCATTCATGTATTTCTAGTACTGTTATAAAGCTGAGCTTTTGTACTATATAGTACAGTACTGCTCATAATATCCTTAGACATTTAACTCACCGGTTCAACAGTACTATCTTGTGATACACGGAAGGCAACCGGCCTAGTCATCTGGATCAATGTCTAAGCTACATTTCTATGCTGGTTGCCTGCTTGTAACAAAAAGTTTTCAGATTGTTGTGGCTGTTCTTCTAAGGGATATATTCAGGCGAATTTGCGCCATGTTTCTCGTTTGTTTATAACTGTGAGCTATGCGAATTAGAATAATCAGAACTTCAGGCACGCTGATTGGATAGCATTCTGAATTTGTAATTCAAATAATACACAAACGTAAATAGGCATCACTTTACAAATACCCCATCCATCACATTGTGCTTTCAAAACGCTCGAAATTTTAGTATATAAATCAATAAGCACGACTGCCAACACCCCTCACCTTCAAAGTATACACTATCCGATATGATTTAGCATGGTTACCTGCTTGTAACAAAAAATGCCATCAAAAGTAATATTTTGAAGCCTTGGCCGGCCCTATATTAAGTGTTTTGATTGGATAACTAACAACTGACTTAAATCAACTCTAAATACTGCTTATTGTCATAAAACAATCGCAATTCGTGTAAATCGTAACTAACAAAACTCCGACAATAAACTTATTCTAAGCAAAACTATACGAGAAGCTCAAAAGCTGCATGTATCCTTCTTATCTATTCACAAAATATTATATACAAGTCTGATGTCACGCGTGTCGGCAAGCCAAGTAAAACTACTTGATTGACAGCTCCACAAAATTGCAAGCTATTAGTTTATTAAAGCATACTATATCAAGATTAATGATGTCTACAACAGTTTATCTTTAATTTGTGGACCTTCTCTGTTTAGTTTCTGTAATGACTTATCCAGTGCAACCCAAAAAAAACACCAGTTCCTTCCATTTTCGAAGATCTCGATCACAGAATAATCTCGATATCATGTCTACTTCTGGTGGCGCATGCTCTTTTCAATCGGCAACCGGTTTTTCGGTTTCCGTTGATGGATTATCCCAGAGACTTCGTTTGCGTGCCGGCGAAGGCTCTGGGTACGATATTGCTCTAATGGTGGCGCCCGATATTCCTCGCATTTTTGTCCCAAGGACCCCTCTAGTACTTATATTATTTATGGTTTATACTATGGTCAGGGCACCGAAATTAGAAAAGTATAAGCAAAAAGTATAGGACACACAACTTTTATCACATTTATCTTTGCAACAAAAAGAGACGACAATCGTTAGTTGTAATTATGTCATACCTCTCCTTAAAAAGTCATCTAGAGTGAACTTTTCGGCTTCACTACGATCCAATCGACGATGAAATTTCTCAGAAAGTTGACGTTGGAACTTAAGAATGTCTGGAAGATACTGCAAAGCACGAAGGTGGCGTTCCTGAAAGAATTAAAAAAAAGAGATCATTACTCGGGCTACCTGTGGTAGGCCGAGTCTAAGGTTTCGGCTTGGTTTTTTGGGTGTCACGATTTTGCATTTTGCACTTTTGACTTCCGCTACTATTTATGCTTACGGTGAGTTGTTAGCCGTGAGAGTGAGGCCGTGAGGCATGTTGTCTTAAAGTTCTTTGCTCCTTTCGCTTTCGGAGATGGTTGCTTTGCCTTTTGGTCAAGGTGTTCTTGCACGTTGTTGGTTGATTTTGAATGTGTCTGGGTCGCTTTGTAGTTTAATTAAAAGTGATGTGACTGACAACTCTGCTGATCGTAAAATATGTACACTTGTGTGAAACATGCACCACATTCACCCTTCGATTCATTCACCCGTATGAAGTATGCACCACATTCACCTTCGATTCGGGCTCCGCGTACTTGCCAGCGAGTGAACGCCTGACCCAGGCGTCTTGTTTAGTCTAGTTCTTATAACAGTTCCCTTGATGCTAGCCCAAAGGACCAAAGGAACTGCGCACAAAATTGCTCAATAGTTAAAAGGTCTGCCGGATATACGAGATCGACTAATAAACTTCCAGCCGTAATATCATAGTTAATAGAAAATAGACATATGGTTTGGAAATCCAGAAAACGTCAAAGTGGTTAACAATTAAGCTACGATTCATGTTGAAAGGCACCTGAAAGTACACAAATCCTTTGTTTTAGCTTTATCAATATTTAAACAGTACGGTTGGGATTGAAACCAAATGTTGCTACTGTATATTGGCTGATTGCTTAATTACACAGAAAACACAATATGCTCAGAAACCAAGAAAGTGCACAAATTTCCATAAACCTGAACAAAAACCATAAAACAATGACTTGTCGTAAAAAGTAATACATAAGACTAGAAAGTCGGATCCTGCGTAGAAAAGGCAGTAAGTCGCATATTGACAAAAACTAACACTAGAATACAAATGAACCTCTGGTATCCAGGGTATTATTCGTCAGATCTTTAGGTGATTAATTACCTTATACGTTGTACATCAAGTCAATTAAATCAAAATGGTGCCAGTCAATAGAACTGGCCACGTTTTATGACTAAAAATCATAGTATGAATGCACACCGTTCTTGCAATCCACGATGTTCTCATAGATTTGAACCGAGTTTAACTTTTATATATTTGACATTGTCTTCATACGCTGGACTTGTGATGGGATTTAAGCTAAATAATTAGATTTGACTCGACACAAGGGCGACGTCTGAACTGAGCCTTTACTCTCCAATAGTATTGCTATTATTATATTATTTTTTAACTCTTGATTGTGATTGATCAGAACTTTGTGAGAAATCTTTTATACATATTAGCCGTAAACTAAATCAGTTAGAGGTCGAGGATTTTCTTCGACATGATAACGGTAAGTTTGTCATATAAAAGTTTTTCAAAGCCAACAACACACTATCGTAATATTAAACGTAGTTGTCTTTTACCTTCACAAAAAAATATTTTCTCGCCGAAAATCCCCTGGAGGTGGTGGCGAGGTTTGAACTGCTATTAAATTCAGATTGTTTACTTTTGTAGTTTGTACAATCTTCCTATTTGAATGTTTCTGAAATGCTACGCTGCTTTGAGCAGCGGAGCTTAATATGAGCGCCTGTACGCAGGCTAGGAATCATTTGCGAAGCGATTGCGTAATATACGAACAGATATCTGTACAAATATCCGTTCGTACAAACACAATTTTCAACATATCGAGTCTTTGCGCGCTATACATAGCTCGGCAAATGGACTGGGCACGAGTAAAGACACAGCTAACCCAAGACGAACGCCAAGAATAGTGTGCTGCCTCGCTGACGCTGGGCAGCAATCATGGCATTGAGGTTGATTAGTAATTAAATGTACCCGAAAACCGGGGTAGGTTTAGTAAAAGTCCCGAGGGGAAGCCAGAGGCATTTACTAAACGTCCCGAGGCTTGAGGGACATTTAATCACTAATCAACCGAAATGCCATGCTATCAGTTTGTAATATTACGGTTTCCGAGGAAGAAGGAGAGTAAAACAAGAACGCTTTTGGCGGAGTCAACAACTTCAAAGTGAATAAATTATTGAGTTGTCAATGTGATTAATACTATTGAGAATTCGATAAGTGTTAACTTCATGTATTTATTAGTTATTATATGCATAAGCGAACTTTGGCGTAAACGTTAGGTATGATTAGGTACTAATCGTACCTATAATGCATAAAGATTAGGTATGATTAGTTACTAATCCTACCTAATCTTTATGCATCAGGTTATTTAGAGATTAAATATC
This sequence comes from Paragorgia papillata, assembly GCA_035771165.1. Taxonomy (NCBI): domain Eukaryota; kingdom Metazoa; phylum Cnidaria; class Anthozoa; order Scleralcyonacea; family Coralliidae; genus Paragorgia; species Paragorgia papillata. The sequence goes on from JAWNZC010000123.1 coordinate 1,279,096, forward strand.
CCTGTGGGAACAATGAAAACCGAGGTGGCTGTGATATTATATAATTTAAAACTCTATAACGCAAGAAGGAAATTTGTATCGACCTAAAACTTTCCAGGAAGGCTCGTAATGACAATCTACGAAATACATAAAACAACTAACCTTTTAGGTTTAATAATAAACATTTTAGAATTTTATGACGTCACAGCAAAAACCACGTATTAATTTTAATCTGGCTAACGCTAGACGGTTTTACTCGTCGAGTGGAGACCTCCTGATAATCTGCCCGGTAAAGAATTAATACTTTAGCAATATTTCGTGTTGTCTACCTGCCATCTTTCGTCTATATGTCTCAGTTTGTTGTAGGATAGTAAAAACTAAACCAGCATCCATCCGTTGTCCGTTTTAAGGCTTTTCCGACTCCCCCGGCACAGAATTACTTTAAATTCTGTTACAACGGTTAATTTGACTGAGCTGACGTCAGGTTCGTTTTGCCAGTCAACTTTGGAATTGGGCACAAGTTCTAAGGCCGCAATACGTCATACGTTCCACTACATAAGATGGCGGCCACTGGCGCCATAGTCATTCAAAATATGGTCTGGAAACTTAGCTAAAGTCTTTGTTCCATCTTTTTGTTCGCCTTTATGCATTTTTGTGCACGGTCATGAACCCAATGTATTTTAGTATAATGAACAAATTATCCAATAGCAACGTGTCAGTTCAATCACTCAACCGTGCTATTTGAATATTAATAAACCTAAAACAAAGGATGTGCACGGTGTAAGGTACGGTTCAACATAAAATCACACCTCAATATAGGCGCTTTGACGTTTGCCGAGTTTCCAGACCATATCTCTATTGGCCATAGGAAATGCTCTATACAGTTTATATCAGAGATCAACCTACACTCCCTCAAGGTCAAATAGTAGAATTTTCCCTACCCTTTTCAGAAATTCTGCGAGAATTTCACATCTTCTTGATACATTGGTTCCTTCAACGTACTGTTGAAACTTGACATATAAATCATCCACGCTGACTCTGGTGCGATATCGCCACAGTGCGGGGCACATGGGATCGAGGTTGGTCATGACGTCATAATTTGGAGTGTCCAGTTCGTAGAGTTGTCTCATCAGCGGATCATTTCCTGCAGATAAGTCATTTAGAATAGTTAATTTTTGAAAAACTTAGATCTATTTGGCCGGTGGCCATGTTTATCCCCGAGACACCGTCCAGGCAAAAATTAGAGCAGGGAATTGAATATGTAATAAACCGAAAGTTAAACTTGCGCCGGTACGTTTGAAGTTTATGTCTTTGCGCATGTTGATTTGCGCATCTCAATTGCTGCCATCAGTGTCGCCATTCATCATCATCCTGGTAAGTTCCACAGACAGTTTTGACTGTCAATTCGTAATGTCATTTCGTAGTACTAGTGGCCGAAACAAAGGAGATGTAGACCAAATTATTTATAAAACTAAAAACATGATTTTTGAAATTTGCATTTTCCAACTTTTGAAGAAACTGTAGGGAACCACCTTAAACATGATCTACAATGAGAACTATACAGTTAAGCTTACAATAAAATATATAATTTTGACTCACCTAGTCTTTCATCCCGAACCATGCGACCCATGCTATCTTGCAATAATTGAGACACTGTCTGAAAGATAAAACATAACATACATTTAACAAATAATAACATAAATTAAAAACATAAATTACGTTACATGAAACATTGAAATAATAGGTTTATTTATCCCCATATCGTTGTAAAGATATCGTTCAACTGTTGCCGCAACTATAAAAATAGGTACGCACTGGGTACATGCGTATACGTGTTAAAAGTGCTGTGTGTTACACGGTGCAATTTTCTCGTGAAATTTTAAAGTGTCTATGAAACGAAAATTAAGTTTGTCTTATTTGAAAGAACACTTAAAATGATAGAGTAACATCTTTTGAAGTGTTTCGTTTCCTTGCTTCGTTCTTGAGATATTTCAGTTTGTTTGATATGCAAATTAAACATTTTAACGCCACATGTGCATAATGAGTTGTTGAAAACAGTTATAAATCTTTGCTACTATCAAACCAAAATAATTCGAGGGAAGCATGTGCGTGTGTTTCGCCCAGAACACTAAACAGATAGATATTCAAGTGATTATATTTGACAATAGCAAAGATATATAACGTTTTCCGATAACTCATTATGCACGTGTGACGTCGCAACATGCGACACTTACATCAAACAAACCGAAATATCTCAAGAACGAAGCAAGGAAACGAACTAGATCCCAAGGATAGTGCAAAGTTTCTAGTCAAAAATAATAACGATTTTTGCCACGTGTAAGGACAGAGCTGCCACCCCCGCAACCTGCCAGCCCATTTTCTAAAGCAAAGCCCAATAATAAGATAATACAAGCCAAAACTCAGACAAACAACCCAAAATAGAATCTCGAGGGATTCTTAGAGTCATTTTCTCTTGTGAAGAACGCCAAAAAAATTGTGCCCTTCGCTATTGTTTTCCAGTCTGTTAACAACATCAAGATCTTTTTGAACTCCTTGAAATTTTTGCATAAAAAGCTTGGCGCATCACAAGAATTGCGATACTAATACGTATCGTGTGACGTCCAGTCGATCCAGATCAAAATTGACTAAAATCTGCCAAGTGGATGTAAAGATACACATGTTTTTGTTGCCTTTACAAATAACGATCATCTGATGATTATGTTGCTAGCTTCACGTTATGTAGACTTGCGAATCGTCTGCTCAGTCACGCGCTAAGTTCACGCAGGTACAGATACGTGTAGATCTTAAACATTCATGTTTAATATATGGCCAGGGTTCTCCGTACAGTTGTTTATTGAACGCCAAATCAAAATGCGAGTATATGTATGTCGTTAAACCTGGTAAGTTCACCCCCCCGGAAAGTTTACACGCTGTATCGTGTGAATTTTCGCCACTCATCACAATACTGCAAAGTGAAACTTTGCATTAAAAACTGCAAAATATGTTACTCTATCATTTTAAGTGTTCTTTCAAATAAGACAAACTTAATTTTCGTTTCACAGGCACTTTAATGGTTTGTAAACCAAAGGTTCATAAAAAATAAGTTTCACAAGGAGTGTTACACGATGCAGATATGTATGGTACGTCAGTACGTGAAACTTGTCACGAAACGGTGTTCAGCGTATGAGGCTGATATAATCTTAATTATGCTACACAGCCGCCGCGCAAAATCCGCAAGGCCATGAGAACGAGTTTACTCGTCGTTTTTCATATCACGCGTCTGGGCGACCTGTGGCTTGACGTAACATAGTCAGGGACATAACAGAAACATCCATGCTAACATAGCGCTACACGGTTGCGTAAACTGTAGACGCAAAAACATAAACCTACCGACAGTACAGGGTTCAGATAGGTTAACATGAAAGCGTCTTCCCAAGCTGTTCTTGAATCTTTGTTGGGTAGCGTAGGATCCACGTTCACATTAACTGGGACAAAAAATTGAAGAACATACATGTATATATATTCAGGTCTTCATTAAGATTTGTCAGAATTTATACCACAAAAATAAGATAGATATCGTTAGAAGGCTATTAATTTGCAGAATGCAATGTTGTATTTGATTTTGCGATAAACTACAAACCAATAATATAGTTATGATTTTTTAAAATAAAACCAGAGGGCTTCATTTGGGCAATTCAAGCGTTTGATTTTTTTCAAAAATTTTTTCTTGCAGTTCGAGTCCGAGATTATTTTCCAGCAAAACTAATTTTATTGACGACCATAGTTGAAAATGCTGTTTTTCGACCAACATTCGGACAAAATAAGTCATAAAATCGAAAACAGGCAATAAATAGGAAAAAAAAACCAAAGCACGCTGGTACAGTTTCGCTGGAAAATTTATCTCGGGATCGCAATGGGGAAATTTTTTTTGAACAAAATAAAACGCTTTGTACTTGAGTCGCCCTGAGTGAAGCCTTCTGGTTTTTCTTGAAAAAATTCACAACTATTATTGGCTTGTGTTTATCGCGAAAAACCTGCAAAAAGGCTTTGAATCCCGATAAAGCGTTTGGTCTCGTTTTTGCAGTATTACAGTAAAAACACGCATAAAAGAAACTGCATATGAAAAACCTCTAGGCTCCAGCCTGATATTTGGCCAATTCAGCACCCAATATATAAGAACCAGTTCAGCCTGATAAATATACATGAAGCAGTTTCTTATGCGAAAAATCACTAAAGCTCAGAACACACAGGTACAGAGCATGCTTTATGGATCTTTGGAAACAGACATCAGAGTACTCAATAAGTACTCTAAATCAATGCCATGCAGAAAAATAATATTTAATACTAAATGGTGGTATTCTATTCTTCAATTGCTTCTTCATAGCAATAAACAGTGTAATACATCGTGTTCTGGATAAATACACTCTTTTTTAACCTGATGCATGTGCTCTATAAAAAATCCACTATATCAGAAACAATTGTTTTTGCCCTATAAATATGAACCTGTTAAGAACCGATCAGCCTAATTTCTCACTACACACCCAGCAAATAATAATAATTTCAGCCTGACTTGAGAAAAAATAGGGGTTCTTTTATGCGGGTTTTTACTGTACTTCAAAACCAAAAGGTCAGTTTTCTCACCTTGCTGTTGCTGTGTTTGTTGGTTTATGATGCCAGTTAACACCAAGTGAATGATCTGCAGAGCTTCATCCTCATTGGTTCCAGTACTTCGCGCCAAACATCTTATGTCATGCGCAAGATGTGCCTCCAAGAACTGAGCGATATTCTGAACTTGAGGTTTGATGATTGGGCTTAAGTTCTGTTTAAAAAAAAGTTGAATTATGTTTAGTTTTGGTCATACATGGCCTGCCAAAATGATGCGCGCGCAATATCGTGCAACTGACTTATATAACGTGATGCAAACACTCGAGTGAGTTTAGAAAAATTCAAAAGTACTTTGGAAAATACTCGCCTATAGCTTGGGTTTCTAAGTCATTCTCGTGAGAGTGTAAAAAGTAGTGTGCTGCGTAGGCAGTGTTTTAGATAGAGCAAAGTGAAAATGTAGTAAACTGTCAAGGGTTTTGATAACGGAAAATAGGCCGTACCCACTATGACGTCAGTGGACAAAAAGCGCGCGAAGTAGTCTGGTCTTAGTAGTTGAATTTTGCATACCAGCATTCTAAATTTTCAACATGGACGCTGTTGAAGTAGAGTGTGCTGAAGCACTTTATAGCCTTTCGGAGGCTGTTGAAACAGATGAAAACCCTAGCTTTTGTCAAAGCTCTTGTCCGGGTGTACACAGATGTCTGACAGCCCTGAAATGACGGCAATTTCAGTTGCGATGGGCCTTTGGAGCAACATTGTCGGGCATTGTTTGGCTGTTCTTCACGAATTTGTTTTCCAGCTTCTCAAGGGTAAAACAAGGAAAGTATTTCAGAGACTTTATCCAGCCTTTGCAGTCGCCATGCAAAGCACTGCAATCGTTTGTCTCGCTTCGGTCTTGCTGTGTTGTTCCACTGTCCATTGTAAACACCAGACTTGGCTCGCCTTCAACAACGTCAGGATAATAAACAACATCACCAGAAGCGCTTGCAACATTCCCAATATCATCTTCATGACCCGTGCAAGAGTTTTGATAAAAACTAGGGTCGTCAAGAATGATTTCAGATGTAAAACATCACAGGAAGTGTTAGAGCTGTCGCGAGCAGCTGAAGCAAACGCCATTTTGAAACTAGCTAATTTAACTACCAAGACCAGACTACTTCGCGCTCTTTTTATCCACTGACGTCATCAGGGCGCTATAGGGCGGTGAAACGAGAGCGCGCGCGCTGATCGATGTGTCATGCGTAAGAAGACTGGTACGAGCGTGCTTTTGATGAAAATTCGAGTCGATGCGTGGTTTTGTGTACCGTTTTTAATTGCTGTTTTATCTTTGAACTATGTAATTTTGAAATAACTTTTTAACAGGTACATATGAAGTGATATTTCGTTTAACGTATGAAGGCTTTTTTTGTTAAAAAGTTCCTTTATAAATATGTGATTATGGATAACGACTAGATCATTTGATGACTTCCATGGAGGGACAATTTCACCACCAGACCATAGCATGTTAACTGCTTGTCCGCGGTAAGATTTTGAGGTATGTTAAAGAGAATAATAGTATGATTAACTCTTAAAATTTACATAAGAATCGGAGTTGGTTTGTCACTGTCATGGTGGCTCTGGTGTGGCTTCATTGGTGCCATTGCGCCTTTTATAACTTTGTTATTTTTTGTTAAATTTCAAAACTTTGTTAAATTTCATGGGCAAGTACAATTGATTCTTATGAATTGCTGGTAGTATAAGATTGCAATCTAAATTGATAGTTCTGAGCTACCGCTTCTGAAAACATACCAATACAATTACATGTATTTCATATTCTACATTCAGTGGACTATGGACTTCTAAATTTAATCTCTAGATATTTACATATCTCATCATATACATGTTATTGTGTATGCTGCTAAATCCTGAATTATGAAGTAGCTTTAGAGAACTGTTTTATGTGTTGAAATGATTCTTTCAATGTACTGTAATTAGCTGATAAAAGCTCCATCTAAGATACCCATTGTATTTTCCAAGACCCTTTGTTAAATTATGAATTGATCTATAGAAATAGTTTTGTATGTTGACACAATCAAAATGGAAAATGGCCATAAACGTTGTAAATTGCTTTTGCAATAACCAAGTATTTTTCTATTTATCCTGCTAGTTGATGAGTAGAAAAGAATTTCTTCAGGAGTTTTGACCGGCTGAAAAAGTGGGTTGGTAGCTGGCTTGCATTAACTTTAATAAGCTCAAAAAGAGACTTGTCTCTTACTAAACGTTATCACATATTTTTCTTTTAAAAAGTATTGTTCACTCACTCTCAAATATTAAAAGTGAAAAAATATATGAATTTCCTTTAATACGCCATATAAAATCTGAGGGATCTTTGTATCCTCACATTTATATCAGTCTTCCACTCTGAGATATAATTCACAAATTCTTAGACTAAATTTAGTGGAATCCAATACTGCTGCTAGTGCCAATGTACTAATTTTTTCTTGATTTGTCTGCTTTGTGTAAAAAAAGTTTGTAAAAATGTTATTAAATTTTTAATGGAAATGTAGGCTCTGGTACTTTATCTGTCCTCCATCTCAAACAAACCTGAAATATTTTTTAAATCCACTTTGCTAGCCATATTTATGTTTTCGTTTTAATTTAATTTCAGTTTTACTGCTTTGTTTTATAGTACGTATATCGAATTTATCGATTTATACCAAGTTACCCAAGCATAAAATTGTTGCTAAGGAAAATGTTCATGTTATCAACCATTGTAGCAACCGCTGACCGGTGAATATCAATTATTCGTTACCAGGCCCCGCATCACACATTGATCAGTTTCCCATTGCCGTTTCACTGCCCTATATATAAGCACCCTGGACGTCATAGTGGGTACGGCCTATTGAGAGCTCTTCATTAGAGTAAAATGTGATAAAATGAAATAGCTGAAGAGAGTTTCCGATACGAAAAGCAATCCGGTATAGTGTAACTGGGGCCTAATAGTGTTCACACGATCCGATTTTGAAATTGGAAATAAATCGCATCCGACAAATCGGATCGTGCGAACAAGCCTTAAGGTGGCTCCCTAGAGTTTTAGTTTTTTCATGGCTTGTTACGTTCAGTCATAGTCTATGGTTAAAGCGCTCTTTAAAATAACTATTATATAATCATTCTGTATACTGAACTGCAGAAGAAGAACCACACTTATGTAGTATTTGTTGAATAGTGCTAATATCTGCTGTTACCATGGTAACAATGGCGTTTGAAATTTGTCAAATATTCACGGTTTTCGTCTATTTAGACGCATATTTCTAGTTTTCTTCGGTCAAAATTTCTAAAAATTGTCATCTGTTCTCCACATAGAACACTACAGCAAAATATTAGGGAACGTTGTCAAGACAGATTTTTCACTATAAACTTAATGGATTAAAGTTCTGTCTTACGATTTTTTTTAAACGTATGTTGTTTAAGGTTTTCCTATATTTCCTTATGGACAACATTTTAAAGAATTTTACCAAAGCAAATGTGTGATATTTGAGCATTTGTACCGCTCGGACGGCTGCTGACGTGACAGAATATCAACTCGACAAGATTGCTATTTACGCATATGCCGACGCCATACTCGTTACCAGTAAATCACCATAGGGAGTCAACTTAATCTTCACTCGCAACGATAAATCCTTTATCTGACACTAGTGACAATTAACTTTACATACCTGTATATCATGATCAGCGCCCAGTAACATGGCTGCATGTGTAAGAAATCGTAATACTCCACAAGCGAGTGGAGTAAGGTTTCTTTCAGAAGTAACAGACACAATGTTAATCGGAGCTGGACCAAGAATGTGCCCAGTACTAGTCTGATCTTGTCTATACAATAGAAAAAATATCAACACGGATCAAATCCAGTAAAATAATTTTATGTTGATACAGGGTTCCATCGCGGTTGCACTGAAGAGTAATACTACAGTGTCCCGAATTACGGAGGTTGGCAACATGAATCTCGAGTAAACATCAACACGCGTCAGATAATTTGAATCGATATTATTTTATCCACGGTAAATCTTGTCAATTATAGCCTGTACATAGTTTAACACTACTCCAGCTTAAAGCCTCGATCAAACGAGAATGCAAGTCACCGCAAATTACCTTGTGATAACTTTGAGCTGACACCGGTCAAACGCCTCGCAAGGCGAAAGAAGACTTATGGAATTTGAACAAGCTCAGATTAGTTGCAAGTCAACGTAAGCCACCGCAATTAGTCATCGAAAGTTGGTGGTCAAACGAGACACAAGTTAAAACTTGCGGTGACTTGCGTTCTCGTTTGATCTGGGCTTAAAAGATTTTAAACGTAACTTAACGGCAGATAATTTAGGTCGATATTATCAAAGTTCATAACACTACTCTAGCTTAAATGATTGTGAACGTAACCTAAAAAGTTACAGTTCGTGATCCAACGTTTCGACCCTCCGATCCAGTGTCTTCATCAGGAGTGATGGTTGTGAAGAAAGGTCTCATATTTATACTCTCAAATAGGCTGCATAGCCCAACGGCGGCTACGCAGGCTAACTCTCAAACAGAACCAATGATGATGTTATCTGCCAACGAAATGCAAATAGGCTTCTAGTAATAGACTGTCATCATTTCGGTTTAATGGAGCATAGGCGCTATTAATTTGCTTAGCCTCCAGACAACGTCTTCGATGGAAGTGTGGTATACTGTCATTACAACCATCAACCCCTGATAAACACAGAGCAGCTGTCGTAATTGGGCTCCCTGTGCTATAGCCCGGTTGACCGGGACGAGTATCGACGAGCATTGGATTTTGAGACGAAGAGTTCTGGAAAGTTTCACTTTTCAAGGGTTTTGAGTCCTTGAATTTTGAATCAAAACCAAAACATGACAAATCAAAACCAGGCTTCGTGTCAAGAGAATACTAAAATTCGAATCTCGGCAGACTAAACTTATATAAAACAAAATATTCGATAATTACCTAGAAGCATCCCTATTTCCGCCAGTCAGATTATGATTAACACCACCAATAGGTGCGTCACAAGCCGGACATCGATAGTCTTGATTTGGTCTTCCACACTATATGAATTACAAAACAATATAATTTTAACATTGTGCAATCGTTCAAAAAATGATATGACGATTGTTCGTTCGTTAGTTTGTCTGTCTGTCTGTTTGTTTGTTTGTTTGCTTGTTTGTTTGTTTGTTTGTTTGTTTGTTTGTTTGTTTGTTTGTTTGTTTGTCTGTTCTCTATAGATGGGCCAAACCGGAAAACTGGTTTACAGAAGTATAAACTCGGGCCGGCGAGTAACACAGGCAATTATACGACCATTTTGGTGAGCGGTCCGGAACGTGAAATCCAGCAAATTGATTGTTTGCTGACTCCCAAGCGGTCCAACGCTGACTTTTATTTATTTATTTATTTATTTATTTATTTATTTATTTATTTATTTATTTATTTATTTATTTATTTATTTATTTATTTATTTATTTATTTATTTATTTATTTATTTATTTATTTATTTATTTATTTATTTATTTATTTATTTATTAACTTTACAACCATGAAAGAATGCAAATATACAGGAAATAAAGAGTGCAATACTTGAACATGATTGAAGGAATGATCAACAGGACACGAGTCCCATGTGAAGACCAACCCAATTTTATAAACAAAATGTGGCAATTTTATAAAGAAAATGAAAGTCATGTTGGTATATGCAACATGGATAGTTTCAGAACTAGTCATTGTTGAAATATATCGTACAGGTATGTTGTTAGAAATTTTATAAGCTTTCATCTAATGAAATATACTTCTCAAATTCATTAATAATTCATGAGAATTTTACTCAATTAGACAGCTCCATTCCGTCACGTGAATGGGCTGTGAAACACGGTAAAGCACTGCATCAAACACTAGTGTTTGATCTGTTTCTTCATCAAACACTAGGGTTTCATTTATGTTAATTAAACAGGAAACACGATACGATTGAGTAAAATTGTATCACAAAACATCCACAAGTCCCACAACGGTGGCTCATTGGTTCATTGTCTTTCATTTGAGAAGCCATTTCAAAAACTCGTTCTGCGTGTTTGATCACGGTATCAAAACACTCGAAAGCTAATGAATCTCTCGGGGCTTCGCCCCTCGAGATTCATTAGCTTTCTCGTGTTTTGATACAGTGATCAAACACTTGAACTCGTTTTTGAAATAGTACTTCAAGTTTCCGCTTTATGCCAAACTTTTAAAATGTCCAAACTATTCGTAACAATGTTCGTAATAATACAACATGTACTTTTCATAAGTATTATAGAATTCCAGATGTTTTTTTACTCAACTACAGTTAACACACAATCTTGAGCAGTATGTCAGACAAAACTTATTTAAAAATGCTATTTGGGGTAGAAAGTTCAGGATTCTAGCTAAACGAAAAGTACTTTGAAAATGGGAAAATATCTGCCAGTTTGATTTAGTTCAAAGAAAGATCATGGCGAATACGAACCTAACAATTTGTCGAGTTTCCAAGGGAAGTTTACAACACTTGTGGTTATATAATAAACTACTTATTGACCTCGATTGTTCGGTCTGCACTAGTGAAATATCGGACCTCCGTTTTCTGCATGCACGGATCTCGACTCGCTGCGCTCGCTCGCACCGTACCAAAAACGTCAGTATAGGGAGCTTAAGCAAACTAGGACGACGGCGGCAATCTAAACTTCAGTATCTAGCAGAAACCACGAATCATTCACGTAGTATTGAATGCTTCAAGTATGTTTTTCGGCATCCAAAAGCTTTAGAGTTCTAAAAGGATTTTGTCGCGTAGTTTGAAGTCAAACTCAACTAACGGGTTTCACCGTATCACGAGTTAACGTCGTCCTAAAGACGTGAAAATGATCGGAATAATGTTGTATGTAGAACGGGGACGGGGACTCTCGAGACTAAAAATATATTCATTTTCTTTGTTGTGTGAGGAAAATTCTATCGTATAAAGACGTTGTCCTTGACATTCGCGTGGTATTCACTTAAGCTCCCTAGCGCAATTTCACCAGTACCATCCTTACGCTTGGTCAATAAGTATGGTAACTGTACATAACTTACCACAATTGTTCGTTTTCCCGTTTGTTTTAAAGAAGATTTGAACAATCACTTATATTATTCTTTAAATGTTTCAAGATGCAAGGTCCAAGTTATATTTCTGATCTTTTTACTCCTCGACTTACACCTTACAACCTACGTAGTTCCGGTCTCAATGTCAATCAACCTACTTATAATAATCTATATATGCATAACTCGTTTATCTATATTATATCACATATCTGGAACCAACTACCAACTGCTGCTAAATCTTCTACTTCTGAATTTCGTTCCCAAATTAAGAGAATGAGTTTTTCCGGCTGCCAATGCAACAGGTGCTTATAAATCATACTGTGTAATTGAATTACAATTATTATTGTAAATAGATCTATATTGCTCTTTATAACTATTATTGTTGAACCTAGTTTATAACTGTTATTGTTATACCTATTTATTACTTGTAATATATTTATTTTTATTTATTTTAATGGTCGAGCGTTTGCAACACGAGCCTCTGGCTCGGGAGAATGGGCAACCACTCCCCACGTCCATCGACAATAAATAAATATTGTATTATTGTATTGTATTGTATTGTATTGTATTGTATTGTATTGTATTGTATTGTATTGTATTGTATTGTATTGTATTGTATTTTCGATTAATAAAGGTGAGGTCATACGGGAATTTTTCTTCAACTTTCAACGCAACTTTGTTGCGTTGCAATTTGAAAAGCGTTGTTGCACGTATTACCACCCACCTTAAACATTGTCACGCAACAATGATTTTGTTGCAAGTTGAAAAAAATTGTTGAAAAAAGTAGACTCCAGTTCTACTTGCTGCAACATGATGTTTCAACTTGCAACAAACTCATTGTCGCGCGACAATGTTTGAAGTGGGCGGTAATACGTGCAACAACGCTTTTCAACTTGCAACGCAACTAAGTTGCAGCAATTTGTGATACATCTCAAACTCAATAATTCATGAGATAATCAGCCAATTAGAATAGTTTATTCAATCACCTGATTCAAGTTGGATACTCCAGTAAAACACACTAAAATCGTATTCCACCCAAGATATTATATGAAAACCGGTGTTCATCTAATTCTTAAGATCTCAATTATCTTCTATGCAAAATAACAAGTTGCCGCTTGAATAAATTTTACACACACTCATATGAATAAAATCTCATCAGGGTTTATTTTAAATGCATTTTCCAATAGGCCATTTTGCACGATGACGTGAAATGGCGTTGGGTGACTACAACTACCAGAATGCTTTGCCAGCATTCTAGGGTTTCGGCTAAAAGGGATAACTCAAAGGGACTCGTCCAGTCCTTTCGCGGCTTTTCCAAAATATGTCGTCAAATATGTTTTTCCAAAAAGCTAGGGGGTAAAGCAGATTTCTGTTTAGGGTTAGGGTTTATGTCGTGGTTAGGGTATCAAAATGATTGCTAAAATATTGAGACTCACGGAAACCTGACGACAAATTTGAAAAACCCCGAATTTGATGACATATTTTGGAAAAGCCGCGAAAGGACTAGACGGGTCCTCTTGAGTCATCCCTTTCAGCCGAAACCCTAGAATACTGGCAAAGCATTCTGGTAGTTGTAGTCACCCAACGCCATCTCACGTCATCGTGCAAATGGCTTATTGAAATCGCTCGATTGAAATGCCATATCAAAAACTCGTTTATCGCGTCGTGTTTCATCAGGGGAAACCAAACACTCGATAACAATAAAACCACTCGTCCTTCGGCCTCGTGATTTCATCATGTTTTCTCGTGTTTGGATCCCCTGATGAAACACTCAAACTCGTTGTTGATATATTACGTCAACCAGCATTCATGAAGGACGATTAGCTCTGATTGATACAAATTACGACGTTAATCGTTTCTTTTGAAACAAATGTTTTCGAAATGACCGTGCGATTATACGAAAAAATAACACTTTATCCTAATTTTTACCTCTGTAATCACATAACGGTGTCCATTAGGGCACTCTTGAAAATAAGAAAAAAACACATATTAAATTTATATCAAACTTAGGATTAAGAAATGGTTCATGGTTTGGCGTGCTCCATCGAGTTTTAGTATCAACCAACTCGTGGTCTATTACAAATCCGGCTTTCTGATTGGCTGAGTTACCATTGTCTATTGGTGATAGACAATGGTAGCGTTATCCAATGATAAACCTTTTTATAGCTGGAATACTCCTATTCTGACCAATCAGAAGCCACGGCATATTCACGCCGCAAGGAAAACCTGGAAACTAGGCTAAAAAATCAAACATGGCGTCTGCTAAAATTTTTGTACGAGTGAAGAAAACATTGGGTCGAAAGTAATGGAAATATATTCAGTTTGACATTTTCGAATATGAAAATGAATTCGTTTATGCCTATGGAGTATATCTACACCAAATTTTAAGCAAAGTAGTTACAATCTTGTGTTTTGTGAGCGATTGTTTACCATACGCCATCGAACTGCTCCGCATTATGTATGGGGAGATTTCTGCAAACAAAAAGGTAAAACTATCTGAACATTTAGAACAATGTTTGATAAAACTTCTTTACGTTAAAGAAAAGTTATTTATGGTTGATACTAAAACAATTAGACAACTCGTCCTCGTTTTCTATGAGCAGATAGTCAACTCGGCTTCGCCTCGTTGACTATCAGCTCATAGAAAACTCGGCCTCGTTGTCTAATTGTTAAATGGAGTACGCAAGGTAGCCAATCAGAAATGCCGTTATATTACATCTATGTTATAAAATGAATTGAATCAGAACTAGCTAGATTGGATTTTGAGTTCAATTTTTTTGCCCTTCTGTAAGAAAAAGGGTCTCATTCTGTTGTGTACCGCCACTTTTTACCGTCCCGTAGCTAAACCATGTAGTTAATAGAAAATAAACATGGTTTGGAAACCTGGCAAACTTCAAAGCGGTTAACAATCGAACAACGATTGATCGGTTGAAAGGCACCTGAAAGTACACAAATCCTTTGTTTTAGCTTTATCAATATTTACACAGTATGGTTGAGCCATTGAACCCAAATGTTGCTATTGGATGATTGCTTCATTATACAGAAAACACAATATAAGTAACCGTGAAAATGCAGAAATTTTCATAAATCGGGCTTCCAAGCGAATTCCTTGCTTCGTTTTAAGATATTTCACATTGTTTGTGTATAATGATGTATCGCAAAAGGTTATATACCGTTACTATTATAAAACCAAATTAATTTGAAGGAAGCGCGAGAGCGTGCTTCTCTCACGATAAGTCATTATGCATATATGACGTCAAATTATCAACAACGAAGCAAGAAAACAAAAAAACTGCGAAAGATGTTACTTTGTTATTTTAAGTGTTCTTTCAAATAAAACAAACTAAATTTTCGTTTCATAGGCACCTTAACTATGCGTAAACGAACGGTCGTTCCCAACCCAATGTTATTGTTCAAAACAAAACTCCTACTCACCATACCAATGACCAAGATTTACTTGCATAGCTTCAACGCCATAATCATGAGGCATCGTAGGAAGAAATGCAGCCTGTGGTTAATGAAAACAGTAAGAAATAGTGGTACGGCATATATAAAATCAGTATAGGTAATCGCATAGCGTCAAGTAAAATTAAGATTCAATTTCACGAATGTTTCGCGATTACCCCGTTATAGCCCAGGACCTTCCTGGCGGTAGCCAGAAAAAAAATTCTTAAAGTGGCCAATGGACTATAAAGGGTAAAAGGGCAGTAAGATGACAAATCTTCTATTCGATTTGAATTTTATCTAGAAGCACTTCCCGTACGAGGAAATATAGCGTTCTTATTAAATAAATATCTCATCATGTTCCAGAGATATTCAGGTTTTTGTAACATGCAAATAAGATGCCTTATGATGTCATCTACTCCACACAGATCAAACAAACTTCACCAAATGAGGAATATATCAAGCAATAACTGTGTACATTGCAATGTACCATTCGTATTAGAACAGCTTCAAAGTTTCAGCATAATCTACCAATATTATTTCCGTAGATATTCCTCGTTTATGGAATTAGTGGAGTAGATGACGTCATAAGGTATGTTATTTGCATTTTTTTAAAAACCAAAATATCTTTAGAACAAGATGAGAAATTGAACAAACGAGCAGGCTATTCTTTTTTTATTTTAAAAACATTTCTAAATACAATCAAAATTTGGATAGACAATTGCGTCTTACTGCCTCCTTTACGAATAAGATACAACGTCAAAACAACTTTGTTTTATCTTAAAGGATATAATAAAGTAACTACGTAGGTAAGTAACTAGGGATGAAAGAAGAAAGGGATGAAAGAAGAAAGGAAGAAAGAGAAGAAACGAGGGAAGAATAAAAAAGGACAGGAAGGAAAGAAAAAGAGAGAAAAACAGAAAGAAAGAAAGAAAGAAAGAAAGAAAGAAAGAAAGAAAGAAAGAAAGAAAGAAAGAAAGAAAGAAAGAAAGAAAGAAAGAAAGAAAGAAAGAAAGAAAGAAAGAAAGAAAGAAAGAAAGAAAGAAAGAAAGAAAGAAAGAAAGAAAACATGGCGGCTAGTAAAGCAGACGTGTGGTAATGAGCTCCGCAGTCTTAGTCGAAAGCCTGCCTTACAACATCGCACCGAGTCTTAATACAGAAGTGTGGTAACATACTGAGCTCTTATCTTTCAGGATAAGTAGGTCGCGAGTTGAATTATACAATCTAGCTATAGGATTATTTTGATTTAGTGTTTGAACGCTGTTCAAACATTCAACAAACACTAAACTATCAAGCGGAACGAAGCGGAAGAGCCAAGTAAAACTCTGGTTGAAGATACACTAAAACCGAACAAAAATGGTCAGATGGACAAGTACAATGTTGTCAGACCTACAGGACTGTAGAAGTAAAGCACTTGAGTTAAGAAACGGAGAAAATCCACCATTGGACGGCAATGGAAAGAAGAAGAAATATGTAGATGTCCTACAAGAGCTATGGCATAAGAAAGGATATGAACATCTGGGACTTTCGAAGGATAATTTACGAGTACGGGCAAATCAACTAAAGGTACAGAATCTTGCAGGAAAGAAATCGATTGAGGAAGAAGTTTTACTTCAACAAAATCAAATAAGACAAGGCTTCGAACAGAATATTACCAACAATCAAGAAGAAGCGGGGTCTCCTGAGACCAACGAATTTGAATATGAAGAAATAAATTATACACCGGAAGAAATGGCAACAGCTAAGAATATTGAAGACGAAGCAACAAATATCATGGAAAATATCTTGGAACATGCGGGGAACTTCTCAAATCGAATATGGGAAACCAGGACCAAGACAGCACCAACCCAAAGAAATCTACAAATGTTAAATAAAGTGGCCAAAAATATGTGGTCTACCAAAGAAAATGGAAATTCTTGTCAGTTGTTGTGGTTATATAACTGCATTATATATGCAATAGCTATTGCATGGTTAATGAGCCAAGGTATTGCGAAAGAATCCAACGTACATAGAGCGACAATAAACAACAACCGAAAGAATTGGATACCGGCGTGCGTAAGAAAAATTGAGAAAGAAATAAAGGAAATCAGACGAGATATCTCTCTGGCAACAGCAGAGTTAACACGACTCCAAACAAACGGTAAACTTACAAAGAAAGGGAAGAAGAATAGGAAACATCTCAGTGAGAACAGAGGGGTTAAAATATCTTGCGCAGGGATAATTAGTTTCATTGAAAAGGAGAAATCAAGATTGAAGAGAATGGCAAGGAAGAGAAAAAGAAAGATCAAGTGGTGTGAGTCAAAAAAATGGAATAAAATGTATGCGACGTCCCCTACGAAAGTACACAACATCATGCGAGAATCTATTAAGAAGGATCCGGATAACTTGAAACCTAAGTTATGGATGAAAGAGCGCAATGGTGATGAGAACTCAAACTCCTTTGAAACACTAGAACAAGCAGAGGAATTTTGGCGACCGATGTGGGAAAATGAAGGAAATGGAAATCCCGGAGCATTATGGCTAAAGGAGATTGCAGAGGTAATGGAGAACTGTAGGCGAAGTGGCGGTGATGAAGTGGGTACTGTGTCTGTCAATGTCTCACAAATCAGACAGGCTATAAAGAAGAAAAAGAATTGGTCTGCACCTGGCCCTGATGGAATTGCGAATTTTTTGATAAAGAAGATAACATACCTACATGAACCTTTAGCGAAAGTCATCGAATCCGTCATCAATGAAGAAGAATCAATACCGGAATGGTTGAATACCGGGCGAACAACACTTTTTCCCAAGGAAGGTGAATGGAATGTTTCAAACCACAGACCAATAACATGTTTGAATACAACATATAAACTTGTGACATCAGTAACTCTTCCCATCGTTGATAACCACTTGAAGAACAACGAATTCCTCCAACAAGATCAAAGAGGGGCCAAGGAAGGAGTATCCGGATGTGTTGACAATCTTTTGATAGATAAACTGGTGCTGGAAGATGTTAAAGAAAAGAAGCGAAATATGGCATGTGCTTGGGTAGATGTACGCAAGGCTTATGATAGTGTAGATTATACCATTTTGGAGAAAGTACTAGAGATCCATGGCTTCTCGGAAAAACTCGTATGTATTGTAATGAAGCTTGTAACCAGATGCTCCATCACGCTGGTGGTACAGACGAAAGCTGGTATGGAGGAATCATCTAAAGTAACCCTCAGAAAAGGATTACTTCAAGGTGACTCCCTGTGCCCGAAGTTATTCACGATCTATCTCAACCCAATTGCCTGGAAGCTGAGAGCGACAGAGGGGTACGTCTTGAGCAAACCGGTGAAACTTAAAATCACCCATCTGATGTTCATAGATGACCTGAAAGCTTTTGCTGCAAATGAAAAGAAACTCCATCTAATTTTGAAGCTAACACAACAATGTATGACGGATTTGAATATGGAGTGGGGAGTTAGGAAATGTGCTACGATGGTTGTGAAGAGAGGAAAACTAGAAGAGCAGAGTGAAATGCAGTTAAATGAAACTACAACACTTAGAACAGTTGATAAGGATGCACCATACCAATTCCTGGGTATTTATGAACACATCTGCCACGATTCGCGATTACTTCGCGATAAAGCCAGCAAGGAATTCCTTCAACGAATCTGGCTAATATGGTCCTCGCCGATGGCTGAACCACTGAAGATACATGCCACCAACACGTTTGCTATTCCAGCGCTTACCTATTACATGTGCACCACCGAGTGGACAGTATACGATCTACAAGAACTAGATCGGGAAGTTAGAAAAATACTAACCGAAGTAGGTGCAAGACACCCTGGAGCATCCGTGCCACTTCTGTATTTGCCAAGATCCTTGGGTGGCCGTGGCATGAAATCAGTTGAACAAGAGTATATGGAAACAAAGATAAAAATAGCTGTTCACCTGCATTCTTCAAGTGATCCGATGATGAAAGCTGTGGCTAAGATCGACCAGCAAAGAGAAGGAAAAGGGAGAAGATCGATAATAAAAGATGCGAAGAAAATGGCAACAAAGTTAGGCGTTGAAATTAACGAGAACGTGGGGAACGATGAATGGAGCATAAAATTTACGAAAAATGATGGAACGGAACTTAGAGCGTGCTCCGAAGAAAGAGTCAAAGAAGTTTTACAGAAAGCTCGACAAAATTCGAGAAAAAGAGAAGTTGAAAACCAAAAATGGCTAGGACAATTTACAACAAACCGTTGGTCAGATGACAGCCTAAACAAACAATCCTGTTTTCTATGGCTTAACCTTTGGCAGGAGTGCCCGACAGATGTCGTTGCCGACATCGAGGAGTTGTACCAACAGCTGCTACCGACGCGAGTCTACTATCAGCAGAAACTCGGGCAAGAAATTCCAACTAATCAGTGCAGGCTATGTAAGGTCAAACAGGAGACAGTCGCCCACGTACTTACTGGATGTGCAATGTTGTCACAATCTGAGTATTTGTACCGGCACAACAATGGGATGAAATGTCTTTATTTTTTTATTCTAAGAAAATACAATCTGATCACTAAAGTCCCACCATGGAATACCAAAATAACTCCAAAGCCAGCGGTAGAAAACGCCGAAGTAACCATCCACTGGGATATACCCATCTATTCTGCGGGAGGACAAATGTTATACACTGAGGAACAGGGAAATCGGCCAGATACAGTAGTCTACGATCACGTGAAGAAAGAAATAACTGTTGTTGAATTCAGCTGCCCCTGGATCACCAATAGACAAATAAAGGTTACTGAGAAGCAAGGAAAATATCAAGAAGTTCGCAAGGAATTGAAATAACGATATGGTGGATACAAAGTTGAGCAAATCAATGTCATTGTTGATGCCCTTGGAGGGTATTCAGAAGAATTGCAATCAACTCTCGTGCGCTACCTTGGAAAGTCTGATGCAACAAAAGCAATGAAAATTATGCAAAGAGCTGTATTGTTTGGTTCAATCCGGATAAAGAACCTATTCAAATCCACCGTCACCTCCACTGCCTAGTTGGAATGTTGTATAGTACTTTTAACTTTCCTTTTTTATCTTTTATCTTTGACTCAAAATGACAAAAAAAAAATTTAAAAAGCAACAACTATTTTGTAAATAATTTTAAGTTAGATTGTTTAAGTGGTTGATAGGCTACCTTTAGGGCCCTATCGCCTTATTTTTGTTAATTAAGCAGAACTGTTTGATCAAATGGACTAAAAAGAAAAAGATTGATTGATTCACCTTTATTTGAATACGGTAATTTCGATAAGTTACATAAAACTTCTTTCTATGAAAGCCGTATTATTAAAAATATAAAAAGAATTACTATCTAACAGTAATTATTTCAACTAACTAAATACAACATAGTAAATATTTTTACAATTTTGAATTTTGAGAAAAATAAAGAGGATTGACTTAGTTGACAATTTCCGTGTATGCAGATAGTTCATTTTTGAATTGATATTTATTCCGCAAGAGTTTAAGCTCATTTGGAAGTGAATTCCAAAGTTTTGGACCTCTATAGGAAAAACTTTTCTTACAATATTCTGTTTTTGGAATACGAGTAACAATTAAATTATTTTCACTTTCTCTTAACCTTTGCCTGTATGAGTTAATTTCATCACTTTTCATAAACATTTGGCTAAGATAGTCAGGTACAGTGCCACTAATGATATTATTCATTATAACACATATCCGTTTACTTCTTCTAACAGACAACTGATCCCAGTTTAATTGATTTAAAATATCGCTTGACCTGATATCATATCCTTGAAAAGTAATGATGCGAGCCGCACGATTTTGCAGTTTTTGTAATTTGCTAGAAAGGCCCTTATTCAAATTTGCCCATACGGCATCACAATAATCAAATAATGGCAAGATAAGTCAGTTGTAGATGACCAACAATATGTTCTTCGGAACAAATTTTCGTGCTTGCTTGAGGCAGTTTATCGAGCGACCTACTCTTTTACAAATATGATAAATTTGTTCATGCCAGGCTAAATTATCATCTAAAACTACCCCCAGGTGCTTGGCAGTCGTTACTCTCTTTATTGGTTGGTTGTCAAATATTAGAGATGAAACACGGCCTAAATTAGACAATCTAAATTCTGAACCAATGAACATGTATTCAGTTTTCAATACATTTAAACTAAGTTTATTAGATAGCAACCATGTTTTGACATTATTTAGGTCACAATTAACTTTTTGTTGAAGGTCAATTGTTGATTTTGAAGCAGCACTCAAAGTGGTATCGTCAGCATACATGCGCGATGTTGTACACTGAAGACACGCAGGAAGATCGTTGATGTATATCAAAAATAGTAGTGGTCCTAATATAGATCCTTGTGGTACACCACAGGTCAATTTTCTAGGTTTTGACGTGCAGTTCCCCACAACACATTGCTGCTGCCTATTTGTTAAATATGACTCAAACCAATTGAGAGTAAGGCCATCGACACTATAGTATTTTAGTTTTTGTAATAAGATATTATGAGAAACAGTATCGAATGCCTTTGCCAAATCGAGAAATACGACAAGATTCATCAGGCCTTCATCCATGTTTAAATACCACTCGTTGGTAGCATCCAACAGAGCTGTAACCGTAGAGTGTAATGAACGAAAACCTGACTGATATTTTGCCAATAATTTATGTTCAGTTAAATAACCATAAAGTTGGCCATATCCAGCTTTTTCACAGATCTTAGACATTACCGGCAATACCGAAATTGGTCTATAATTATTTGGGTCCGTTCGATCATTAGCCTTAAAGAGAGGGAAGACTTTCGCATTCTTCCAACATGAAGGAAAAATACCACTCTCTATCGATTTGTTAATAATAGTTGACAGTGAAACGCAAATAACTGGAGCAGCTGCCTTAAGAAGCCTACAGGATATGTTGTCTAGACCTGTAGATTTATGAGTTGGCATCTTAAGGAGAATACTTGAAACAAACTCAGGCGTAATTGGCTGTAAATTAAAGGAATACTTGGTAGGCTTAATATAGAAATCAAAACTTTTCTCACTATCCGTTATAGACGCTGCCAATTTTGGTCCAATATTACTAAAATGGTCATTGAAGATCTCACAGAGAGCGGAAGGTTCAGTGTAAGATACTTCATTGACAACCAACTCGTTAATAGTACTATTACTAGTGTGTTTACGATGTGACAACTGATTGACGGTTTTCCATATAGCTCTGGAGTCACCCACATTTTTCTCAATTTGTGAGTGATAGTATCTTGATTTGGCCTCCTTAACTTTATTTGTAACTAAATTTCTCATTTTCTTAAAACTAACCCATAGATTAGCATCGTTCGTTATGATTGCCCGCTTTTTCAATTTATCACGATCAATAATCATTTTTCTTATTTGTGATGTAATCCAAGGTGATTGTTTATTTCTGACTCTTCTGCTTCTTATTGGAGCATGCACGTCAGCAATAGATGTAAACAATTCCTGCCAGGTTTCTAGCATTTCATCCGAAGTATTACAGTGGCTTAAATTATTCCAAGGTACTTCTTTAAGATCAGAAATGAAAGATTCGACATTAAAATTTTTGAATGATCTTGTTGTTACATACTTATGTGTATTTTTTGTTGGAATTGCAATTTTTCGAACCGCATATACCAAACTGTGGTCACTTATTCCAATGTGAGCAACTCCTGTGAGTATGATTCGTGAAGGATCATTTGAAAAAATCACATCAATCAGTGTTTTTGATGAAGATGTTATCCTAGTTGGTTCTTTAATCAGTTGGGTTAGTTGGAAAGTTTCACTGATCTGTTTTAGATGGTTCAATTGGTTATCATAATTTTCAGTAATATAATTGCAATTAAGATCACCAAGAAGAATAAACTCTTTAGATTCCACGTCTAGAGTTTGGACTATTTTCTCTAAACTGGAGAAAAACCCAACATTGCAAGAAGGAGGTCTATAGAGGGCTGTGATATTAAAGGGTACACTATTTGGTTTAAAGATATCTATACTAAGTATTTCAAAAGGCTCGTTATTTAAATCAGCTCTGAGTCGATAATTTATATTCGAGCGAAGATATATACAAACTCCTCCTCCACTGCGATTTCGATCTCGCCTAATTATTATGTATCCCTCAATATGAACTAAATTATCGGATATTGTGGAGTCAAGTCTAGTTTCATTTAACGCTAATATATCCAAAGTTTGATCTACCATCATGATTCTTAATTCGTCAATATGCAAGACTAAGCTTGCAATATTTAAGCTGGCCATTTTAAAGCCTCTCACTTTAGGTAGTAACAAAGGTGTATCATAGCTGACTCCACAATTCCGATTTGCATAATCACTAAAATTGTCAACATCATCTAATCAAAACGACTTATTTATGTGCACCATAAAGTTCTTGGATAAGATAGATGAACCCTATTGGTTCAGATGAAGATCTCTGTTATTTAAGGACTTATGGTCAATGTTATTGTGGTCAATAAAAGACCATCCCCTATTAGTGCTAAAAGTTTTTAATACCTTGTTTACTTTGGGTACCTTGTCTGACAGCACCGGATCATCTGACCTTCGGAGAATAGCAGATAGTGACACCTTCGCTTTGGAATTCTGTACCATGTTGTCAGCTAGGTTCACCACACTTTCGGCCACTTGTTGGGGATTCATTGATTTAAGATCATTGGTTCCGACATGTAAAATTATTTCGTCAGGATCTTTACGTAATGATGGTAGCATATAGCTTTCCATATCATCAACAGTACAGCCAGGAAAAGATTTTATGTTGATTCGAGGTCCTTTATCATTTTTCGGCAATTTCCACCATTTTATGCCTTTGATAGTCGAATCCCCAAGAATTACGACAGATTTAGTTGAGGCATGGTTTTGGTTTAATGCAGAATCATCATCAATCGTTTGATCAGGAGACTTATCAACGGCGTTGTCTTTTGGGACTTCTTGGCCTTGAGCATTCTTCTTTTTTTTTTTGTTCTTCGATTTAGATTTAGACTTCTGAGTGTTATTATTTTGTTGGTTAACGCTACCATGTTGAGCAGCCTGAGATACAGCTTCGTCGCCTGTTCTCAAGTCGGTATGCAGGATTCTAAGAGAAGTAATTAAGCTGACTTTTTCGGATTCAAGCTTATGAATCGAATTCGATTGATTATTATTCTCTGTTTTGAGTAGATCAACCTCTTTACGAAGTAATTCATTTTCGTCACGCAGCTTAATTTTCGTCTCATCATCAATTTGCATATGAGAGTTTGAACCAGAATTTGAATCAACGGCTTTTTTCAACAGAATAATATCTAGTTGAACTTTTTTTAATTCAGCTTTTAGAAGGAAACAATCACAATTAGGTTGATTTAACGTAAAATCTTGGGAAGCGACACAAGTTGAATCAAACTCGGTTGAATTTAGTTGACATTCGCCAAGAGACGCTTCGGTGATTCCAAGACTCGTGCTGATGGTGTTGCTTAAGCTTTCCTGAAGGGTTTCCTCACCGTCTTCGATAAACTGAGATAGTTTTCCTGATAGGTTGGAACTACCAGGGCCTTGAATAACAATCTTTTGCGTAGTTCGATAATGTTTGACTGTACAGTCGTTCACTTTAAAGGAAAACATGTTATGATGTTTGTCTTCGTTGATGACGGCATTTTCCGGTTCTTGCCCTTGGTCATTCTGAAGGATATTAACGATGAATTTCTGTAAAGAATGGATATCCTCAGACCATAAGAAGTAGTTGGAGTCCTCATTGTAGGATAAAGCATTTCTGGATATATTATTATCCATAACAGCGATATAAATTGGCAAGGATGTATATTATCTTTGAAAATATTCGGGAGCTCGAGAAGACACGTCTGCACGTAGAGAGAGACAGAGAAAGAAATAAAGAAAGAAAGAAAGAAAGAAAGAAAGAAAGAAAGAAAGAAAGAAAGAAAGAAAGAAAGAAAGAAAGAAAGAAAGAAAGAAAGAAAGAAAGAAAGAAAGAAAGAAAGAAAGAAAGAAAGAAAGAAAGAAAGAAAGAAAGAAAGAAAGAAAGAAAGAAAGAAAGAAAGAAAGAAAGAAAGAAAGAAAGAAAGAAAGAAAGAAAGAAAGAAAGAAAGAAAGAAAGAGAGAAAGAAAGAAAGAAAGAGAGAAAGAAAGAAAGAAAGAAAGAAGAGAAAATGGAAAGAAATAAGTAAGTGAGATAGTGAGGAAAGAAGGAAGAGAAGGAGAAAAGGAAAAGAAAAGGAGGGAAAGGAGGAGGGACGGAAGGAAGGAAAGAAAAAGAAAGAAAAGAAGGAACAAGGAAAAAAAGAAAGAAAAGAATGAAGTAAGAAAGGAAATTAAAAAAGAAAAAGAAAAGAAGAAAAGAAAGAAGGAAGAAAGTAATAAAAATAGAAAGAGAAGAAGAACAAAAGCATACACTAGAGAAAATTTGCGAAACAAGTTACCGAAACACGGTCGCAGAAACAAGAGTTTTCAGTGTAAGTTGAAAAGTCTCCAAAACTTTGTTTCAGAAACAAAGTTTCCCTGATTAGAGCACTGTTCTATTTCTTGGGAAACCTTTTCGAAAAGGTGTTTCGGAAACTTGTTTTAGAAACTTGTTTAAGTGTATGCAAGGCTAAATGAAGGAAGAAAAGAAGGAAGAAAAGTTAAAAAAAAGAAGAAAAAAGAAGGAAAGAAAGAAGTAATGAAGGAAAGAAAACAAGAAGAAAAGAAGGAAGGAAGGAAAAAAGAAAGTTAACAAGAGGCTAAGTAAGGATCTTAAAACCAGAATGTTATTATAATATCATGCTTGCGGATATTTTTACTAATCCTACCTCCGTTGACGTCAAACCAGGTCTGATTAGAACTAACCATCAGTGCTGGAAAATGTCCGGCAGCGCCGCTGCCAGGAAATTTTTTGTAAAAGTTGTTCGCAGGAAATTTTTTGTATCTGGCAGGAAATATTTGTCAGTTTTTTTAATCCAAGTCAAAGTTTAAAGATAAATTTCCTATTCTTCAAAAAATCGAAAAGCGTCACGGTCACACAATCACACAATTTTGATGGGCATCACTTTTGATCGAATATCAAGTTTCATATTCGATGACTCATCTTTCTATATTCTTGCCAAACCCAGCGGCGATTTGTAAACAACTCGAAGGTGTTTTGAAGGTTTATTACATGACCTTAACCTGTCTAAGTTTCGTATATCCTTGCGCAAATGACGCAACGATTTGTTCTAGACTAGAAAACAATGAAATATTTATCATTTCAGTATAGGGTTGCTGTTGCTGTTGCAGGCTGCAGCTGTCATTGTGCATTTGCAAGAATGCAAGCTGCTTTTATCTTATTCAACTGTTTCAGCATTTCGATTTTTGACGCTAGTACTTGTATTACGTAGTATTCAATTGAAAAGTTCGCTATTTCAAAGTATGTATAGATACCACATTCAGATAAGTTATGGTTTTGAGATACAAACTTGCAACTCCGGTGGTATCACAAGTTAAAAAATTCTATCAGGCAGGAAATCGTTAATTTAATTTAGCAGGAAATATTTATTTTTAGATTTTGCTGCCAGAAAGAAAAATGCCTTATCTAGAACTGCTAACCATACCCGGTTTGACGTCAACGGACGTGACAACAAAAGAAATACCGGTAAAATAGAATTTTGCTAAATGACCGTCATCGAGCGGGACGTTTAAAAGCTAATACACTTCTTTTATACTATTACTTTTAAATATAATCCATCAAAATTCGTATGAGTTGTATTGCAGTAAATCACCGTATACAGAAACGGAATTGAGACGGACAATTATAAGGTTAATTTTAATCTACATAAAAATAGACTTGGAACTATAAAGCAAAAAATAAACCAATCAAGTTATTTATAAATGATACACATAAACTAGAACCTCACCCTCATTGTGGCAGGATTGATTGCTAAATTCCTCAACGGTTGAAGTAGAGGATTTCCAGGCAGGCATTCTAGTACGATTCGAAAGTGAACCATGATTTCTGCTAGTTTTCTCTCGGTACCAGTAACTCCAGGGTTAACGCTTAACATATGTACGTTTCCATTGGGAAAATTGGCCACAATATCGCCAGCCAGCGGTTTCAACTAAAAATTATTTTTGTCATATCACTCATATGCAATAGCAGTAACAACAATATACAAAAGAAGAAAATGTAACAATGACAACGACGACGCTCATTTTTAGTATGGTATACAGTCGTTGCCAACCCAATGTTATTGAGTTCACCAAAAGTCCCTTCAGTATGGTTTTAAAGTGCCTTTGAAACCGAAATTAAAGTGGTTCTCTGATGAAAATATTGTTGGTAATGTTTAGGCATAATATTAAAGATATTAAGATAGTTGGTAATTGTGCGAAGTTTCATTTTGAAATTCTCAAAAACAAAGTAGTTGTATTTTACGTGCGAAGTTTGTATTTTGGAGCGGCGCCATTAAATTGGCCGTGTTTAAGAAGAATGAGTTGAGGAGAGCTTATGGCGTCACAGCCTCAACAAAAACAAAAGATCATTGTTGTTGTCAACAAAAGGGTCATTGTTGTTATTGAGTCTATGACGCCATAAGCTTCCTCGACTCATTCTTCTTAAGCTCGGCCACTTTAATGGCGGCGCTCTAAAACACAAACTTCACACGTAAAATATCACCTTTTCTTCAACGAATTTTGAAATGAAACTTTGCACGATTACTAACTACCATAACATCTTCAGTATTATGGGGTGTTGGTGGCACAGTGGTTAGCGCACGTGCCTTTCACCTCTGCGACCGGGTTCAATTCCTGCTGTCAGCAGTTATCTGATTAAAATTTCACCTTGGCCGCATGTGAGAAGAGTGCTTCCAGTTTGACTCTACCAAACATCGCAGGTTTCCTCCGGGTACTCCGGTTTCCTCCTGTAGAAACACTGGACCAATGAGGGATGGCCCTTACTGGACCTCTAGGGAGAACAGTTAGCTATTAACTGATAGAGCTATCCAGCATAAATAAGATTAGTTTAGTTTATGCAAAAACATTACCAACAATACTTTTTCATCAGAGAACCACTTTAAATTTGTCACATTTGAAAGAACACTTAAATTGCAGTTTTTTTGTTTCCCTGTTTCCAGTTGTTGAAATATTTCAGGTTGTTTGATATGCAAATTAAACATTTTGATGTCACGCGAGCATAATCCGAGAAGGTTAAGGTGAGTAAAGTTGCGTTGCAAGTCGAAAAGCGTTGTTGCATGTATTACCACCCACCTTAAACATCGCCACGCAACAATTATTTTGTTGCAAGTTTAAAAAAAATTGTTGAAAAAGGTAGACTCCAGTTCTACTTGCTGCGACATGCTGATTCAACTTGCAACAAAATCATTGGGAGAAATCATTGCAAAATCATTGCATGACAATGTTTAAGGTGGGTGGTAATACGTGCAACAACGCTATTCAACATGCAACGCAACAATGTTGCAGCAATTTGTTGCTCTTATTACTTCACCTTTATATATCTTTGCTATTATCAAACATAATGGCATAAAAATCAACATGTTTGGTTTTGCGGAAAAAGCTCACCCAACATGCTTCCTTCGAATCAATTTTGTTTGATAAGAAAAGAACAAAATTATTGTTTTCAGTGTCCGTTTTGTTGATCCAACTGGATTTAGTCAGGGTGTAAAGGGTATAACAGGTACACTTAGGTAAACCAGGGTCATTAGGGAGATGACGACGACGACGAAGACGACAAGAACTTAATTACAATACCAACAAAGCATAAGCCGGCTTTACTTGGACTTTAGATTTTTTTGGCTATTTGTACTATTTTCAGAAACGAAATAAAAGACGGGATTTTTCATTTACTTACTGGGTTTGATAAGTGCTCTGTCTTCGCCATAAATTCATTGATCTTTTCCAAGACCTATACAGCGGAAATTCGCGCTTAGGAAATGAATAAAATATACAACACACCAGCATGAATTGTATGAATGAAAACACAGTGAAGCCAAAACAAACAAACAAACAAACAAACAAACAAACAAACAAACAAACAAACAGACAGACAGACAAACAAACAGACAGATAGGCAGACGGACAAGCAGACAGACAGACAGACAGACAGACAGACAGACAGACAGACAGACAGACAGACAGACAGACAGACAGACAGACAGGCAGCCAGCCAGCCAGGCAGACAAAACAACACGCTCACAGAGAAGGAATTTTTTCCGTTTCCGTTGTCAAACAAACCACGTCGATAGATAGTGAGTAGGAAATTGAGTACCAGGACTCGCGAGGTGATGCAGTAAAACAACATGGATGTGACGAGGAGTGGAAGATTTGTTTTACCTTGTTTTCACACAGAAACAATGGTTATGCTTCGTTTATTAAAGTAATCCGGAAGAACTAAGGTACACAAGTTAGTTTCTACCAAAACAACTAGAGTACTCCCTGGAAAATTTGTATGAGATAATATTTGACTCGAGCTCTCTCGTGAACTATTTACTCATAGAAATTTCGAGCTCATAATCTGATTGTTAAATGGGCTTGCCTTACGCCAGACCCCAAAACAAGAACATACCCTGATAGCAATCTTCTCATGGACATTGCCCATCGCATAAGATGTTGTAACTTCTCGGAACAAAGCTAACAAAAGATAACAATCACGGGCGGACGGTGCAGCAAACAAATTCTGTAAAAGATAAAAAATAGACTTAAAGTGCCTATATCATGATTGGGAATTTTACATATTTAGGATATTTGGATCCTTCTGAGAAGATTTGTAATATATCTTCCTTTTCTAAAATTTCATCTTCAATAACTTTTTCGCTGTTAAAGTTGACGGAAGTGACGTCTACGCAGGGATTGGTCTAGATAAAAACCACTTTACAGATTCCTGCGTAGACGTCACTTCCACCAACTTTAACATGGAAAAAGTCTTTATAAAATAACATGTATGCTACGCAAGCGATGATTGGTCAATACCCATGTTTGGATCAGGCTATCCAAACACGGAAATTTGCAGCAATTTTGAGTGACGCCTTTTATAGACTTTAATCTAATTTTATTAGTACTGACACAAATAAAATAGCATTGAAGTTACTAAAATATTATGGGTAAGTACAGGTATGTGTAAGGGATTCAACAGGAAAAGTTTTAAATAAGCGAGGGCGAAGAACTACAGTAAATGTCCAATTACAAGCAAACAAATAATTTCTTGAACGAATCTTAAAGTTAAAAAGCACCGTCCTTGAATCTTTTTAAAAACAACAACACCATATTTATATATTGTGAGAGAACTATAGCTAAGCATGAAATTGTTTTGTGGCCCTGTTGTATTCAAGAGCTAAGCTAAACTTGCTAAAATATACGGTAGTTCGTACTTTAATATAGTAACAAAACAACGTGATTTGGAAAGTACACGTTTTGAAAACGATCTTAAAACGGAATAACATTCTGTTCAAATACCTTTCATTTTCTTGCCTGATGAACTCGCTTAGTAAAAGAAAAAGACTTTGTCGATATGAAGTAACATATCCAAGAGCTCTCGATATATAATCCAAATCTGCCGATAAAATTTTTTTTTTTGGAAGCTTCAGCGGGTTTTACGACCAGGAATGTTTTCCTTGTATTTACTCTGAAACCAGGAGCCAGATGCAGAGGCGGTTGATTCTAGTAATGTTTAAGCGTTTTCCTAATAATATTCGCTGTCTTGGATGGTCAGAGTTCACTTCTTTATTGACATTCCCATCTTTAATGTCGAATTTGTCGGCAAAATAATTTCGGATTACTTTCTTTCTCGTTTCGTTCGTCCGGCTCGTCATCAAGACGTTACAAGGCGAAATGTGATTGGCTATTTATGAGTCTGGGGAAAAGTAGACGAAATGTGATTGGTAGTTGATGAATCGGAAGACTCGACTTTCGAAAGCTAAAAAACACTCGCCTAGCGGCTCGTGTTTTTTTACGCTTTGCGAAAGTCTCGCAACATCCCTCGTGTTTGGATCAGGCTATCCAAAAATGAAAACCCATTTGGTATTTCTTAAATGAAGATGAAATTTTAGAAAAGGAAGGAAACATTTCAATTCTCATTGACAAAAAGGTGAGGTAATACGGGCAACATTATTCTTCAACTTTCAACGCAACTTTGTTGTGTTGCAAGTTGAATAGCGTTGTCGCACGTATTACCACCACTGATCTCTATATAAACTGGATAGGGCATTTCCTATGGCCAGCAGTGAAACATTTCGTGCCAGTCGCCGCCATCTTACGTAGAGGAACATATGACGGCCTTAGAACTTGTTCCCAATCCCAAAGTTGACTGGAATAAGCAATCTTGACGTCGCACGGTCAGATTATCCGGGGGAGGAATATTAAGTACACTGTTCCAGGGGTGTCGGAAAAGCCGTAAGGCAAACAACAGATGCCGGTTCGTTTAGTTTTCACTGTTTAACAACAAATACAGTCAAAAGATGGCAAGTACACAACACGAGATATTGGTAAGGCATTAAAATTACTATAAAAGGTACAATTTAAGACTTGGATTAAATTCTTCGTAGATTTTATAGTCTGTTTTTCAGTTTATATTATCGTGAAGTTTCTTCGTTGTCGGTACTGAAGAAAAACAACGAAATTTAAAGGTTTTGCAGCTCAGTAATAGAAACAAATGCAAGAACTTAGCGTCTTAAACATTATTGAGTACTTCTTGTGTCCTTACATTCGTTTAAATTTTCTTAAAATAACTCTCTTTGTCTGTTTTCAATATACGAAAGCTTATAAACTTTAATAGCGACCATCTTAGGTAGTGGTCACGTCATCATACAGCTGACACGCTAAATTCGGCCGCATGTCCTATCCAGTTTTATTGAGATCAGAGATTACCACCCATTGCCATGCAACAATGATTTTCTTGCAAGTTGAAAAAATATGTTGAGAAAAGTAGACTCCAGTTCTACTTGCTGAAACATGCTGATCCAACTTGCAACAAAATCATTGTTGCGCGACAATGTTTGAGGTGGGTGGTAATACGTGCAACAACGCTTTTCAACTTGCAGCGCAACAAAGTTGCAGCAATTTGTTGCTCGTATTACTTCACCTTAAAGGAATAGAATGATTTTTTACAATTTATGAAATACGCGTGTACCTGGAGTACGAGATCTAGTTCGTCTGTAGTAGCTGTTAGTATGGCTTTCGCTAACGCTTCTCTAATGGTATGGTAGTTCTCATGGTGCACAATAAAACTATCTGGGATCACCTCTTGCTGCTGTAAAAAAGATAAGATCCAAAGTTAGCATGTTGGGGGAAAGTCAAAACTCAATAAACTTTAAACTGCTTAGCACAAGAGCTGCAATTTATGTTCAAACAAGAAGTGCTATATATAAGTGAAGAACGTACACCGTGCGAGTCGTACCCAGACCTACGCGCAAAAAGCAGACATAGAAATAAATTACTCTACCCTTGCAGCACAAGTGCACGCACGGGCTAAAAAACAGCCCTCCTTTTATATAGTTGCGTGTTACCGATAATTTATAAAAGTTGAAGAATATATATTTAAGAAATAGAAAATGGCCGCCCGTGTTTATATAGTCTGATGCAAACACGAGAGTGAGTAGGGAAAATTCGAAAGTTCATGTGCTGTGACGTGACAACAGTGTTTGCATTGCCTGATATAAACACGGTAACTTACCAATCACAGCGTGCGTAAGACGCAACTTATATATATATACTGTACACAGGTCACTCAGTATACGTCGATAAATCTGTTTGAATAAAAGTATTACTCATATGATATAGTAGAATTTTAGTACTATACTTAGTCTAATAACGATACATGTTGTTTTACAAAGAGAGTCTTTGTATGCTGAGCTTGACGTGAGTTTTCGTAACACTTAAACGCTTATCCAACTATAAAAAAAATCTTCCATTTGAAGAATCTTCGGAAACAGTCGTAAACGGGTCATAAACAGTTCAACTTAATTAATTTGCTCTTAGACTTATTTTTTTATTTTTTTGAAGTTTTACCAGCTATTTTAAAAGTACTCTGGAACGCTCGGAAACTCCCCGTCGGACATTCGGTACCTTTTATAGTGAGCAAAAGCGTTTTAGTCAAAACTCGGTTGATGTGTCATGTATGTCGGGCACCAAATAAAAGCTGTGACAATACCTGATTTCGGGCAGGCAATATCCATTGCAATTCCGCAGCTTTACATCTTTCTTTGACAACATCAATGCCGTACTGGCGAACAAGTTGCTTCAACAAGAACAATCGAACAGACGATCGGTTGTCACTAAGATTTCTTGCGACATGAAGAAGTTTTAGCAGATTTTCATATTTTTTCATATTAGTGGCGTAATTTTCATCGAGGTATTGTGACAGAACGTCCAGAGCTGCTCTTGTAGCTGAAACTGTCTGGAGAGAGTTAACGTTGAAGGCGTTCGGTGGTGTTCTGATATCAATGCTTAGAGTTTGTAATGATCTTTCCAACATTTTGGTTGCCATTAGGATTTGGTTATCTTCGCCGGCTTCTTTGCATTTCAGCAATTTCGTCGTTTCTGTATCCTGTACATACAAACCAAAAAGTTAAACTCAACTGGAATGTTGGGAAATAACGAGATACTGAAGCTTGTTAAATGTAACATTGCGGTTATGATTTGGGATATAGATCGTACATTACTGTTTTTCTAACAAAATGCAATAAACTATGTACCAACCTACAGTACCTACCAATCAATCAATCAATCAATCAATCAATCAATCAATCAATCAATCAATCAATCAATCAATCCAATTAACCGATAAACCAACCGACCGACCGACCGACCGACCAACCAACCAACCAACTAACCAGCCAATAAACCGACTAACCAGCCAACCAACCTGTCAATGAACCAACCAACCGACTAATCAGCAAATGAACCAACCAACCAAGCAACCGCAGGGCTGCGGTATATAGCTACAGAAATAGTACGTAAGTTGCATAATCTATAATCCAACACCAGACTTACCTCCATGCACTGCACACACAGTACACATACTTCAATCATGTGATCTCTTTCTTCCGCCAAACCACCTGCACGCCTTAAGTACTCTTCTAAATAATTGCGAACCTGTTCATCCCTTGAGAAAGAAAACGGATTGATATTATCACACTTAAATAGTATATTTAAATTTTACACTTTCGACTGTTTACCTCGTTGGGTGCAAAACCTGTTATAAACTTGCCCCATTGTATATGAGGTAATTTTGGTGAAGTAAAATTTCGAGTACGGACTATATACAGAACATTATACAGGGGCGGATGTAGGAATTTATATACCTACGTCGAACCCGGATTTCTAGGGGGGTCCGGGGGCATGCGCCCCCGGAAATGTTTTGAAATTTGGGTCTTGAAAATGGCATTTCAGGCATTCTGACAGCACATTTGAACAAAATTTTAAAAGTTTTAAAACATGTTTTTAATGGCGCATTTTACCACTTTTATGGAATATTATGTAAGTTTTAGAGTATAAATGAGTATAGGCTATGTTGCATATTAAATGACAACGTGGACCAGGGAAAAGCCTGAATAAATTTAATAATTTTGACGCACGTACTGAAACGTTCCCCAACAAACTTACGAGGACAATAGGGTAGTTGGATATGGCTTTGGCAAATCGTTTGATATTGAGTATTCAATAAACTATTTACACATGGTAAGAACACAGTGCTCCCAGGTCTTCGATCAAGGAATTATCACCGACTAGAACAAGAGCTATACAAACAGTTGCCAGATGCTTCGGATCTATAAAAATTTACTATTGACACATAATTCAGAAGTGTGAAAAAACCCCAATATTATCAACAAGGATCAGGTGCCGAGAACGTTGAAAACTTCACAATTATATGTTATTTGATATTAAACACTTGGCAGACAAGTGGTCAGATTACTGAGATAGTTGACTTGTTCAAGGCGAAGCGAAGCGAATCATATCATAAATTAATGTGTATTAAAAAGCGCAATCGTTATTCTTGTTTATTCTTACGTAAAAATAACTAACTCAAGTTTGACGGTCAGTAACCGCGAATTCCCAATCACAGAACATTCAATAAAGCTATTAACGGATTATAATGAAACCATACAGCAATCAACTCAAGGCCGTATAAACAGCATATACTATTTGTCCTTAGTTCGGTATCGACGCGAAAATATTAGCTTACAACTGAACATGTAAATCAGAATGTAGGCTAATTACTAATGATTCGCGCAGAGATATGGTAGAGATAAAGTTATTCTACTATACTTGGCATATTTAGGAATATATGTCTCCGTTCCAAAATGACTGTATATAAGTCTTCCCAATCTGCGCTATTGGCTCTCGACCAAAGCACTGTGACCAGAGAGAATAGAATAGGATTGTGTTTTCTTCGTCAAATCATGAAAGATTTGGTGAAGTAAATTTTCATCATTGCTCTTTAGAGCGCCTAATGTACCACACCGTTCAATCACGCTTGTAGAAGCCATTCCGCGGATAAATTCAAGGCGGATACGTCGAAGCCTAGAGCCCGTGCAGCAAACCTAGAGCCCGTGCAGCAAACCATGCTCAGCCCAGCCAATCACAACTCGTTATTTTACGCCTCGACCAATCAAATGCCAAGTACGTCGAAATACCTTGCCAAGCAGTTTCGACGTACTTGGCTTTTCATTGGCCTAGGTCGAAAATTACGAGCGCTGATTGGTTGCCATAACACGGTTCGACGGACTTCGTTTTCTCGACGTATTTCGCTCAGGATTGGTTTAAATTTAATATTACGAGTAGTGATTGGCCAGAATGACAGAATATATTAAGCCAAGAAATATTATCCGGATTTGTTTTAAATTTTGGATTTGAAACCATGGTGATCGGGAGAACGCCGTTTTCCGGATTATTTGTTCGGATTTTTTACCTTAGTCGCTCGACGGGTTTGACGTACGTTAAATCCGCCCCTGTTATAAGACCAAACCGGGACCAGTTGCGACAGCAAGGCCTTCCAGTTAGGAATTGAACCCGAGATACCCTGATCAATCAATCAATCAATCAATCAATCAATCAATAACCGATATCATGCGTAATGAAAAGGTGGTAAACTGCCGAGGTCAGTTTTGATGCACTGAAATAAATAAACGAGCAGGAGTGTTTTATCAGATATAAAGACACGAGGCGAAGCCGAGTGTTTTTATATCTGATAAAACACGAACTGCGAGTTTATTGAACGGCTTCAAAAACGAACCACTTGGTAAGTTCATTGCCATAGTAAGTTTGAAAAATAACCTTGTCTAAGCCGAGAAAATCAAAGCTAAAGTTTATGTAAATCAGGAGGTATCTTTATCACATATAAAGACACTGATTAAACCTTAATTTCCTTTGAATTTTCCTCATAAATTATTAATGAGTTTTTGAAAACGAAATACTGACGCAGCACCCTATTTTTTAACTTATCGGAAACCATACCTTCCTTTATGCGCCAATAGTTGCTGCAATATGAAAGACCTGACCACCGGTGTAGTATCGATGCCTTGTCCTCCAAATGGGGTAAAATCTTCAGTTTTGTTTCCATCCTTGATTACATAGTCGATGAATTTTGTCACAAGATCTGGGTTTGGAAGCTGAAGAGATTCCTCTCCAAAACAGTAGAGGGCGACGAGTTCCATGAAGAAGGATTTACAACGATTTCGAAAACTGTTGTGCTCTTCAAGGGCTTGCCTGCATATAAACAAAATACAACATACCGTAGAGCGTCAAAACGTACCGTAAGGTCACACAGTATAACAAATTTTCACAATATAATGCAACGTCACACAATATAAACTAAGGTTCGACGTCGCTTCGATCCACGTCCGAGGACAACGTACTGGGTAAGGTCGACCCACTGGCAATGTCTCACAAAGTATGGTAAGGTCTCACAATGTATCGTAAGGTCTCACAACGTATCGTAAGCCCTCACAATGTATTGCGTAAGGTATCACAACGTAAAGTAAGGTTTCACAACGTATCGTAACGTCTCGCAACGTAACGTAACGTCTTACACGTATCGCAAGGTCTCACAAAGTATCGTAAGGTCTCACAATGTATTGTAAGGTCTCACAACGTATCGCAAGGTCTTACAACGTATCGCTAGGTCTCACAACGTAACGTAACGTCTTACAACGTATCGTAAGGTCTCACAACGTACCGTAAGGTCTCACAATGTATCGCAAGGTCTCACAACGTATAGTAAGGTTTCACAACGTATCGTAACGTCTCACAACGTAACATAACATCTTACAACGTATCGTAAGGTCTCACAACGTATCGTAAGGTCTCACAATGTATCGTAAGGTCTCACAACGTATCGTAAGGTCTTACAGCGTATCGCTATGTCTCACAACGTAACGTAACGTCTTACAACGTATCGTAAGGTCTTACAACGTATCGTAAGGTCTCACAAGGTCTCACAACGTATCGTAAGGTCTCACAAGGTCTCACAACGTATCGTAAGGTCTCACAACGTATCGCAAGGTCTCACAACGTATCGCAAGGTCTCAAACGTATCGTAAGGTCTCACAACGAATCGTAAGGTCTCACAACGAATCGTAAGGTCTCACAATGTAAAGTAAGGTCTCACAACGTATCGCAAGTTCTCACAACGTATCGCAAGGTCTTACAACGTATCGTAAGGTGTCACAACGTATCGTAAGGTCTCACAATGTAACGTACGGTTTCACAACGTATCGTAAGGTCTCACAATGTATCGTAAGGTCTCACAACGTATCGTAAAGTTTCACAACGTATCGTAAGGTCTTACAACGTAATATCGTATGGTCTTAGAACGTATCGTAAGATCTCAGTATCACAAAATCTCACAACGTATCGTAAGGTCTCACAACGTACCGCAAGGTCTCACAAAAGGTCTTACAACATATCGTAAGTTCGGCATCACAAACCATACCTGCATTCCTCGCTGACAACGACTTTGAAATCGTCACCAACTTCGTCTCGACATATAGGACATGTACGGTGATCTGCAAACCAACCTCGGGCGCAACTGGAACAACATACGTGTTGGCATGGCATCTGTATCGGTTCTTCTAATGGTTTCATACAAACAGTACACTGACTGACTCCAAACCTAAAACACAAATACCAAGAGACATTAACCCTAGCTACAGTATAGAATCAGTGTTCGCCGTTAACTTTTTCGTGTCGCTTCTTGTTTACATCGGTTTGGTTTACATTTGTCTTGTTTACACCAGTTCGGCTTTTATTTGTCGGATTTTTCAGAAAACAGCTTTAAAGAAAACCAGCAGTAATGTTCCAGCACATTTTATTGTTCAGAATATTTGAATAAAGATACCTAGTTCTCTTCTATCAAATCTACTCAGAAATTTTCCCGCCAAAACTTACCGGTCCAAGAAAAAAGCGTATTGACCGGTCGGTCAATATCGCAGCATCCCGACCGCTCGAGAACCAATCAACATGCATCGTTTTGCGTACGGATTGAAAAACAAACCCATCCATATAATAATATGTCCCATAAAATCTCCCCCCCCCCCGGGGATAGGAGAGGCCGAGAGTGGTCGAATTTCTCTAGGGGCGGCGAATTTCATGTGACACTGGTAGCCATTTCTAAATAAGCTAAGGTCTGTATGAATGTAATGAGAGAAAGTCTTCTTTAAATTCTACTTACTTAACGTATCGCTTGCTAACTTTCTCGCTGCACTCCATCAAGAATCTCTCGATAATTGTCATACTTTCAACAGAAGAAAAATCAGGGTTTTCACCCAAAGCCTGAGAAAAATAATCAGACACGTAAGTTCAACGCATTAGAATGTCATTCCTGATGATGTTGATGACTGTGATGATGGCAATGATGATGATAATGACAATTATGGTAATAATGGTAACCACCATCATCAACATCGTTATCATCACCACCACCAACAACATCACCAAGTTCATTATCATCACACTAATCATAATCATAATCATAATCATCCATTAAGGTCATCATAACCATAACTATCACCATCACTATCACCACCACCATCATGCACATTATCATCGTAATCACCACCACCACCATCACCATTCACATCGTCACCACCACCACCACCATCATCATCATCGCTATCACCATCATCATGTACATTATTATCGTCATCACAACCACTATCACAGCCATAATCACCACCAGCATTACCACCACCGTCACTATTATGATTATCATCACTACCATAATCATAATCATCATCATCCACCATCACCGTCGCCACCACACCAAGCACCATACACAATTCACATCGTCCGTCACCACCACTACCACCGAAACAACAGCCATCGTCATTACCATCACCATCATCATCACTACTATCATCACCATCACTACCATCATCACTACTATCATCACCATCACTACCATCATCACCATAAAATGGAGATTAAAAAAACAGATATTTCGTAGATAAGAAGTAACCACATGTTAAGACCGAAACTAATATGGAAAGTCAATAAAGCTACCTTAAAGGTATTTCATTTAACTTTTATGTCCTATACTATTCGATTCTAAATTTAGTCACCTAAAACCTTACCTTCCAAAGCTTAAAAGCATTCTGGGCATCAGCTGGGTGTGTCGACATACCAGGAGGACAGGTGTGTTCAATAAACAAACGGACCACGCCAAGACGTACCCAACTTAACCTAAAATAAAAATCGCTTATTTAGTGACAACATTGGCCGGAGGCAAACGACTTGAGGTCTTGATATGATGATACATTTAAAGATGAAAAACAACTTTGCTATCTTATAGTATATGAAGTAAGTGAGTTGACAACCTTTTGTTGAGAAATTCGATGAAGTACAATTACAACTATACGTTTTTTAAAGCGTCTGTGAAGTGAACATTTTGTTGCCATTTTTGTGGTTTTAATGAAGAAGAGCATGGTAGGAGCTTTCACTAAAAATCTCAAGAGAATCTGGTGTACAGTTATAAACTAGTCAATTTACAAACCTGCAGTTGCGCATAATTTCCACGGACTTCTCTCCAATACTGCACACTTGAGTATCGAGTGGCGAGTCATCTCGGGCTTGTTGTAACCTCTGGGTAATTAATCTTGCCATGACTTGCATAGTTGGACGTACGCTTTGAACGCGATTACACCAGATCAATCTGTGTTCACTGACTTCGAGTTCATCTCGCGTGGGTTCCAACTCTTCGAGACAATACTCCAGAGCTACTAGATCCAAGATCTGAAACCGAGTTTACAATCGCAATTATAATAATTTTATCGGGCATTGTGGTGTATTTTGCAGGCTAAAATGGAGAATTCAGCGGGCGAAAATACATTTTTACCCGCTGATCTGAGCGTATCACTTTTAACAGTTCTAAATCACTATTGGTTTGTTGTTTATGGAATTGTATACTTTTCTTGTCAATAATTTAAAGCAAAGATTGTTTTGATGACAAATGTGGCGTTTTTCTGCCAAGTTTACATGCAAGTAATGAGTTATGTAAATATTTGTTGCAATGAAATACACGCCGTGGCGAAGGTGGCACTGTTCAAGATACTGCATGATTACCGTATAGTGTCTTTGATTTTCTTCTAAATGCTCGCCAAAATTACTATATAGTAATGTTTTCGGCCCTTCTCAGAGCTAATTTTAACCATCGCCTTCGGCTAGGGCTAAAATGAGCCTGGTCGGGCTAAAATGAGCCTGGTCGGGCCAAAAACATATTTATGCCCGCGAACATCAACTCTATTGCTATAAAAGGATAAAGGACTGGGGGCTAATCATCCTTACTGCATGGCAGCCAGTGGCTGAATTGCGAAGAACGCTGATCAACGTGGCCGTGTCGAGGCATGTCAAAGGCGCTCCAGGCAACCGCCATACGACACAGTTCAAACCACGGATCACAGCTACGATGTTACGTATTGATTTTATGGAGGGAGGAAAACCGGAGAACCCGGCGAAAAACCCTCGAAGTACAGGAGAGATCAATTACAACTCTACTCACATGAGTTTCAAACTCGACAACGGGGTTATTCCCAAGCGGTCACCCATCCAAGTGCTAACCCCGTCTAACCCGGCTTAACTTTTTGGTGAGAGGCAGAGCGCTAACAGCACATGCCAATAGAATATATCAAGTATTGGAATAACCACATCCATATACCACGCAGGTATAAATAGTACTTTTCATGCATTTTATTAAAACGCTTTTAAATATTATAGTAACGCAATTGAGTGACCCTGAAGATCCTCGTTCATGAAAAACAATCTGCCCGTCGTGCAATATTGCTCGCAACGTGTCAGGATTATTAGAGTGTTCATTCTAATCTTGATTCGCTAAGATTATTTATGTAACATCCATCTAATTTGTTTCAAGGTCTCCGTTAAGGTTTGCAAGGTCATTTCGGTAAAGCGCTCTCAATTCGTCAGAATTTATGCCGCAAATATAAAATATAGATATCGTTAAAAAGCTATTAATTTGTAGAATACAATGTTGTATTTGATTTTGCAATGAACACAAGCCAATAATAGTTGCGAATTTTTCAAGTAAAACCAGACGGCTTCACTCGCGGTGACTTAAGAACAAAGCGTTTCATTTTGTTCGAAATTTTTTTTTCGTAGTTCGATTCCGAGATAAATTTCCAGCAAAAGGTGTCAGCGATTTTTTTATTTATTGCCTGGTTTCGATTTTATGACTTATTTTGTCCGAATGTCGGTAGAAAACAGCATTGAACTTTGGTCGTCAATAAAATCAGCAAAACACGACATATCAAAAACCGCTGACACCGTTTTGCTGGAAATTTATCTTGGAATTAAACTGAAAAAAAGAAAGAAAAGATTTTGACCACATAAAACGCTTTTTACTTGAGTCGCCCCGAGTGAAGTCCCCTGGTTTTAATTTAAAAATTCACAACTATAATTGGTTTGTGTTTATCGTAAAATCAAAGACAACATTGTATTCTACAAATTAATAGCTTTCTAGCGATATCTATATCTTATTTTTGTGGCATAAGTTCCGAAATGACCCTGCAAACCTTAACCGAGACCTTAAGCCGTATTGGGCCTGCAGTAATTGGCTTGCGGTATCCCTGCCAAATCTGCTTTCGTTCTATGTATTTATATTTGTAATTGTAATGTATGTATGTATAACTGGCAAAGCTAATAAAAAAAATGGCAAAGCTAATAAAAAAAATGGCAAAGCTAATAAAAAAAATAAGTTGGTTGGTTCTGAAATTGTTTCGTTGACAAGTTTTGTCGAAAAGTTGTAAAAACAGTTTTGTCGACAAATATCGAGTACGTTAAGTTGCTAGCGGCCCAGGCGGCAAGGCACGAAATTACCAAAAGATATAAGAATGTTAAACTTGTTATTTTGTTTATTATATGCTAAAACAATACAATTATTCACCTCAGTGTTGGTGAATAGTGTAGATATTTACCTCGCTGGTTCGCGGCTCGGTTAATATCCGGCACTATCCAGCTCCATTTCAGTGAATAATTGTTAATTATTCGTATCTTACCATTTCACCAACTTGTAAGTTCTGGCGCTGTCTCAGCAATTTCTTAACCACTCTAGCACAAGCGTGGACTAAGTCGGCAAAGCTCGACAAACGAGATTGTATCACAGAATAAGTAAAATGAATCAAAGCAATATCCAATTCAAATGTGTCGCTCAGGTTTAACAAGCCATGCATTCCATTGGCTGCGGCAATAAGAGCATCAGATACCAACTGATAAAAATATAAAGGAAAAAAAATTGCAATGGAATTCTATTAAATGAAATGGAATGAAATGTATGAGATGAAATTAAATGAGATGTGATCAGACGAGATGAGATGAAAAGAGATGACATGAGACGAGATGAGATCAGACGAGATGAGATACTACTCAAACCAGTAGAGCGAGACAGGGCCAACGCTTTCGGAGCGACAGTTTTAACGACATTTTTAGCGATCACGTGATGTTTTTCTCTGAATTCACATCTTCCAAGGCACATTTCCACGCCTAAATTTAGTAACAAACTCTTGCCTTGAATACCGTCATAGTACAAGATTTGCAACTATGTGATCAATTTCTAAGCTAATGTTGTTCAGCAAAACAGCCAAGAAATGATCTGATCACGTGGTATATTCAAGCATGTCATGTGATTGTCTTGAAATTGATTTGCAGTTAATGAAACTGTCATTACGAAAGCGATAAAAAATCAGCCCTGTGTCGCTCTACCGGTTGAGTAGTAAGATGGGATAAGATGAAATGAGATGAGATAAAATGAGATGAGATGAAATGAAATGAGATGGATGAAATGAGATGAAATGACACGAGATGGGATGGGATAAAATGAGATGAGATGAAATAACACGAGATGGGATGAAATGAGATGGGATGAAATGAGATGGGATGAGATGAAATGACAAAAGAACCTGGTAAAAACCCTCGAAGCACAGGAGAGATCAACTACAACTCTACTCACATAAGTTCCAAGCTCGACAACGGGGTCATTCCCAAGCAGTCACCCATCCAAGCACTAACGTCGTCTAACTGGGCTAAACTTTCTGAGATTGAAGAACGTCTAGCAAATGTCTGTTACATTACACTAAGCTCGCAAACGTACCACATGCAATGCATGTTAATGTATATGACTCATTAATAG
Source organism: Paragorgia papillata (assembly GCA_035771165.1). Taxonomy (NCBI): domain Eukaryota; kingdom Metazoa; phylum Cnidaria; class Anthozoa; order Scleralcyonacea; family Coralliidae; genus Paragorgia; species Paragorgia papillata. The sequence continues at coordinate 1,322,793 of JAWNZC010000123.1, forward strand.
TTTTAGCCTTTCTTTCTTACCTCAATTTCATCTTCCACTGTAGGTTTGTAAACCATGTGCAAAAAGTCGTGAAGGTAATCCTTCATTGCCATTTTTCTCACTTCGCTATCTTCAAGAAACGGTTTCAATATGCCACTCAATGGCGACGAGTCAATGACACTTCTTAACAAAACCACCGTCCTTGAGGGGTCAGCTAACGAAAGAGGTTCATATTTAGAAAATGCCAGTCTCGTAATATCATTTTAATTAGATTAATGGAAGCGTTTACTCGCAATTATATCAACCAACCAGCCAACCAACCAACCAACCAACCAACCAACCAACCAACCAACCAACCAACCAACCAACCAACCAACCAACCAACAAACCAACCAACCAACAAACCAACCAACCAACCAACCAACCAGCCAACCAACCAACCAACCAACCAACCAACCAACCAACCAACCAACCAACCAACCAACCAACCAACCAACCAACAAACCAACAAACCAACAAACCCATCCACCCACCAAAGCAACCCATGCACTAACTATCTAAAATATTCAACCCACCAATCATCCAACAACAAACCCAACCATCCAATCCAACCACCATACAACCCACCAACCAACCAACCAACCAACCAACCAACCAACCAACCAACCAACCAACCAACCAACCAACCAACCAACCAACCAACCAACCAACCAACCAATCACTCATTCATCCAACCAGCCAACCCACCCACCCACCTACCAAACAAACAACCCACCAAACAAACAACCCAACCAACCAGCCAAGCAAGCAGGCAGTCATGGGAAAGCCAGCCAAGCAACCAAACAAGGAGGCAGGCAAGTGACCAATCAACCAACCAACCAACCAACCGCAAGGCAGGCAAACGCCTAAGCTAAAGTTCACATTTTAAATAGCAACGAACTACAAATGCAACTATATGTACTGTAGTAAAAATCCCCACCTCCTACTTGCAATAGTAGTACATTAACGATATCTTTAATGATCCACGAAAATGGAAACTTTCCTTGGAAATGATGTCCCAATCCGGAGTTTACAATGCGAGATCTTTCTCTGATTTTACCAGAGACAGGGGAAATGAAGGCATCGTAAGACAAGGGAGTCAGTTGGTTTTCATTGAACATCGCAAGCCATAATCTGGATTTCCAGTCATGCTCCCCTTGCACCAAGCTTAAGTTTTGGTTCCGATCAACATATGCTATTACTTCAGATAACATTGGTGATACAATTGAAGAAAGCTTTTGCCACAAAGCTTTTCGAAATGTTCCCGTTTCTTGAAGACGTCCTCGGCAGAGAGCCTCATTCTGTAACCATTGTTTTTGATCTTGCCAACACTTTTCGTCCCTCTGCTGAAGCAAATCGTGGACACGCTTTGCAAGGAGAAGTGAGAAGTCTGAACAATTAGCAGATAAGAAAAGCAAACATGTTAGTGTTATATTTTTGGATGATTTTCGTGACCTACTGTCTAGGGATCATTAGCCGTCACATGAACAATAACCATAAATATATGTTGCTTCCGTGATAGTTTTAATGATAAAATGACACGACGCTCAGTGAAATGAAGTGAAGTAAAGTTGGATGAGTGAGGTAAAATGGGTGAAACAATTAAAGGGAGGAAAAGGGAAATATAGTATAAAGGGAAGTATAAAGCGAAGCGAAGGGAAGCGAAGCGAAGTAAAGTAAAGTAAAGTAAAGTAAAGTAAAGTAAAGTAAAGTAAAGTAAAGTAAAGTAAAGTAAAGTAAAGTAAAGTAAAGTAAAGTAAAGTACAGTACAGTACAGTACAGTACAGTAAAGTAAAGTAAAGTAAAGTAAAGTAAAGTAAAGTAAAGTAAAGTAAAGTAAAGTAAAGTAAAGTAAAGTAAAGTAAAGTAAAGTAAAGTAAAGTAAAGTAAAGTAAAGTAAAGTAAAGTAAAGTAAAAGTGAAGTGAAGTAAAACAAGGTAAGGTAAGGTACGGCAAGGTACGGCAAGGTAAGGTAAGGTAAGGTAAGGTAAGGTAAGGTAAGGTAAGGTAAGGTAAGGTAAGGTAAGGTAAGGTAAGGTAAGGTAAGGTAAGGTAAGGTAAGGTAAGGTAAGGTAAGGTAAGGTAAGGTAAGGTAAGGTAAGGTAAGGTAAGGTAAGGTAAGGTAAGGTAAGGTAGGGTAAGGTAAGATAAGGTAAGGTAAGGTAAGGTAAGGGGTAAGGTAAGGTAAGGTAAGGTAGGGTAAGGTAGAGTAGGGTAGGGTAAGGTAAGGTAAGGTAAGGTAAGGTAGGGTAAGGTAAGGTAAGGTAAGGTAAGGTAAGGTAAGGTAAGGTAAGGTAAGGTAAGGTAAGGTAAGGTAAGGTAAGGTAAGGTAAGGTAAGGTAAGGTAAGGTAAGGTAAGGTAAGGTAAGGTAAGGTAAGGTAAGGTAAGGTAAGGTAAGGTAAGGTAAGGTAAGGTAAGGTAAGGTAAGGTAAGGTAAGGTAAGGTAAGGTAAGGTACGGTGTAGCCTACGCCATAGACGTTCGGAAAATCCCCGGAGTAGAACGTCTATGAATCAGCTCCGTAATTCTTGTTCTGTGACGTCGTCTGTCCGCATGGATTCCGGGGACGCTCTCTGATTGGCCAAATATTTATACACGATATTCAATTGGTTAATTACAACTGCTTCCGTTTTGAATGTTTTGTTGTTTACCAGGCAGACAAAGGCAACGGACGTTTTGACTCGTCCGCTTCAACGCATTAATCGAAACTGTACCAAAGCACGGACTAAAATGAGTTCGTTAATTATTTTAGAAGCTTTTATAGTCGGCGTAATGTTGTTTGAGAACTATCAAACAGCCGAAAAAGATGCGGAACTGAACTTGTGAATCGCTTCAAACATCACAGTGAAATACGACACTTATAATACGACCTTTGCTCCTCGATGTTTGTTTTTGTTTTATTACCTTCCTACGAAGCTCAGAGTATCCTATTTATCGATTAGAGTTTCTTTCTTCATATAGATTCTTAAGTGGTTAGTATAAATTGATGTAGATTTCAATTTCCTAGCGAATACCACTGATCTACTCGTTAGTCGTTGACACTCGCTGTAATTATTGCTGAATTGCAAATTAATCGGAATAAATTACAGAACACGGAATTTGGCGCTGATTCGCAGACGCTCTAAATCCCCCCTTGTTTGGAATCCCCCTAGAGCCCTAGAGCGTCTGCACGCAGGCTAGGTACGGTGAGGTGAGGTGAGGTGATGTGAGGTGAGGTGAGGTGAGGTGAGGTGAGGTGAGGTAAGGTGACATGGGTTTGAATTGAGGTGAAGTGAGGTGAGCTTACGTCACGTAAGGTAACGTAACGTAAAGTAATGTGAAGTCACATCACGTAAAGTGAAGTAACGTTAAGTAAGGTAAAATAATAGTCAGGTAAAGTAAGTTACATACGGTAAAGTAAAGTGAAGTGAAATAAAGTAAGGTGAGATGAGGTAAAGGGAGATTACTCCTTCATAAAAGAAATAGCTTGGTAAAAATGGTAACCTTACAAACATGTACATGATACCATTGGCTCTTTCTCAAAATTCTGCGCGGGCCACCAAACAAGTCTCAGTGTCCCAAATAAGCCAAAACTCATCATTGTCGACGCATGCTCTATCTTTACCCACCTGTTTCGTCAGAAGCATCTTCTGGCAAGAGATCTAACATTATTTCAATACGTCTGGTCGCTCTATTAACATCCACTGACTCATCATAAACGCGGGCGGCTGCTGCTTGAAGACAGTTTCTTAAAATGACTGTCGGGTTCAGGCCGTCGACCGACACGTCGTCCGCTCGACTAACGTGCTCGTCCTCGGGCACAACTTCAGGGTCAACATCCATGGGTTCAACATCTTGCGATGCAGCGCTGTTTGAAGGTTGAAGTAGCTCACTAACCGAACGATCGACAAGTTGGTCAATGCGTGGCAACTGGTCATGTGACTCACGTAACTCGTCGATATGAACAGATCTCCACTTCCCACCTTGAAATCCGACAAAATGTCGACACCCCCCAGCTATTTTCGGCAATTGGATAATAAAGACCATGTGGATAGGTTTGACTAGAACCGAGGCATCCACGAGTGTTCGACGACGGGTGTCGACGACGAGATATCGACAGCAAGCAATGAGATTGAAGTTGGCTTCGCCGTTGTCACATTGTACGAGAAGAAGGCCTTCAGAACCACCTAGCCGTAGAAAGAACTCCCTGAAAATACAAAATAATTGAGTTACAAGGGACAGAGTAAGACATGGTGTACAATGCTACTCCGGTTTAAAGTGAAAATTTCTATATAAACTGAGATTATTTATTTTTATTCTTTTGAAAGTAATTTTCTTTAGTTTCTATTCGGTTAATTCAACATCGGGGAGAAATCCACGTTTAAGGAAATAGTTTTGACGAGTAAAATCGTCTGGCGTTAGCCAGAGTAAAATTAATAAGTAAACAAAAAGCAACTGTGACCAGTAAAGGGTTAAGTGGTGACCCCATATTTTTACATATTATATAATTATTTAATCTCGGGTAGATACCCACATTAAGTGGTGACCATAAATTTTTATATCTACACTTATATATAATCTCGGGGAGATACTGTATTAACTTTAGGCGGTGACCCCATTCTTCTGTAAATATAATTTCGAAGAGATACTCACTCAATATGGTGACCCTATATAGTTTCCTTTTTACATTATTTTAAGAGATATCCACAAATGTTGTGGTAACCTCAGTTTATAATATAACAATAGAAAACTTGATTGGTTTTCACTTTAAATCAGAGTAGCACTATTCACCATGTCTATCCTTCGCCATGTGGTTGCTCACACAAACTGTTTACTAATGGATTGAGCATTTTGAAATTAAATTGACAATAATTTAGATTTGTCTAATTTGAAAGAACTCGCAAAAATGGTAAAGGAACTTTTACAACTTCTCCGTTAATTCCGTATCATTCTTATCATCCTAGAGAAAGGAGAATTATTTTATGGGAAACCAAACGACTGACCTATAGATAATTGAAGTGCGGGTCGGGCCGTCCTATCCAAATGAAAATCTGCTAAACCTAGGCTCGATTTTCACCCATATCTTGGGCCCCCGTACTTACCTCCCACGAAATTACGGCTGTACTTGGGAGGTTGTCCCCATTGTCGATTTGTGCCAATCACAAACGTACAGGCACATTTTTAGCAGGCATACATTATTGGGATTACTGAGTAAAGCATGCGATCGCATTTTATAAACGTTTAAGAAACAACAGCACGCAAGCTCTAGAAAGATTGGTTCAAAACATTTTCCTCTTTTAGCCTACAGGATCAGGGAAATCAGGTTCTATGGTTTTTGATATCGTGAAATTCATTTATGCAATATGTTAGATACGTTCTGTGGCTCACGCGTCCAGCCGTCTCTTTCAGAGAGAAGGTGTGTATGCCTATGCCAAACCATGATAGACGGGTTCGGGTACTTTTTTAAATGTAGTGACCGCTCACCTGACCTATGCCAGAATATTGCCTGAACTGGACTGTGAGATAAGCATTAAAATATGTTGCCATTTTTAGCTGCTAATAGCAGCTCAATAAACCATCGGATCTCGTACGATGTTTAGAAAGCAGAATGCTTACTGTATTGTCTTGGTAAACTGCTGCTCCGTGTGGAATTCCTGAAGACTGATACAACGAGACTGCGAACTTGGAAACCCAGCGTCTGACGCAATTTTCTTCGCATTGGATTGTGACAACAGACGTGAGTGAGTGCTTATCTAATAATGGAGAAAAGTCTTGTCAAACAAACAAACAAATGTTAATGGGGAACAAAGACGCCTGAGTCAGGCGTTCACTCGGGCTACTGGCAAAGTGCGGAGGTGCTTGGGTAAAAAGATACTGATTGTAGTGTTATTGCAGCAATCACAAAATCAAACCCTGAATCGAAGGCCTATCTCCTCCGCAGAGGCTCTATACCGCGCTAGCAAAGGTGGGAGTGGGCCGAGGAAGATCAGATCGAAGGGTGAACGTGGTGTATACTTCAGACTGGTGAACATATTTACGATCAAGACAGTTATCAGCCACATCTGATCACTGTTAAACTACAAAGTCAGTCGGTCTATTTCGAAATCTACCAACAATGCTGCAAGAACACCTTCATCAAAAGACAAAGCTGCTGTTTTGTCCAACTCCAAAAGCAAAAGCAGCAAAGAACTTACAATATGCCTCACGGCCTGGAAGTAAAAAATGCAAAATCGCGACACCCAAAAAAAAAAAGAAAGAAAAAGAAAAACCGAGCAGAAACTTAGACTCGGTCTATCACAGATATCCCGAGAAGAGTAAGCAGGAAGGAAAGAAAAAAAAAGGAAGAAAGAAAGTAAAGATGGAAAGAAAGAAAGAAAAAAGAAAGTAAATAAAGAAAGAAGGAAAGTAAGAAAGAAAGACAGAAGGAAGAAGGGAAGGAAGAAATGAAAGAAGAAAGGAATGAAGAAAAGAAAGAAGGGAAGAGGGGAGAAAAGAAGGAAGGAAAGGAAGGAACAAGGAAGTAAAGAAAGAAGGAAACAAGGAGAGAGGAAGAAAGGAAGGAAAGAAGGAAGGATGGAAGGAAGGAAGGAAGGAAGGAAGGAAGGAAGGAAGGAAGGAAGGAAGGAAGGAAGGAAGGAAGGAAGGAAGGAAGGAAGGAAGGAAGGAAGGAAGGAAGGAAGGAAGGAAGGAAGGAAGGAAGGGAAAAAGAAGAAAAGAAAGAAAAAAAGGAAAGACATAAATAAAGGAAAAAAGGAAAGAAAAAAAGAAGGAAATATTTCAGAAAAGCTAGAAAGCATTAAAATAAGAAACAAAAACGCAAAGCTCTCAAAAAAAAAACTTGAACAAGGTACCTGAACAAGGAAACCTTCGTGGTCGTCTTCATCAGATCTACCTAGGGCATGCTTAAGGTAATCCGACAAACTTTTGTGCTTCTGATTTTGAAAATATTCCTGCCATAGTTCATCTGCTTGGTCTTTCAGTTCACTTGCTTTCAGTCTGGCTATTGCATCTGGGGATGCACATTGCACGAGAGTTAACTTTGATTCGGCAAGAATCTAGTAAGAGAAAATTTAGCAAGAACAGTAATATAATTTAACCTTAATTTTACTGTCCGGTTATCCACTTTTGTTAACGAGCAAGGATGCTCAAATCATACAGTCGAACCTCCCGTAAGCGACGACCTCCCGTAGACGACCAACCTCCCGTAAGCCATCACCACTCGTAAGCGACCACCTCTCGTAAGTGACCACCTCGCGTAGCGATGACCTCTAGTAAGTGACCAGCTCTCGTAAGTGACCAGCTATCGTAAGTGACCAGCTCTCGTAAGTGACCACTTCTCGTAAGTGACCACCTCTCGTAAGCGACGACCTCTCGTAAGTGACCACCTCTCGTAAGTGACCACCTCTCGCAAGTGACCACCTCTCGTAGCGATCACCTCTAGTAAGTGACCACCTCTCGTAAGTGACCACCTCTCGTAAGCGACCACTTCTCGTAAGTAGCCACCTCCTGTAAGTGACCACCTCTCGTAAGTGACCACCTCTCGTAAGTGACCACCTCTCGTAAGTGACCACTTCTCGTAAGTAACCACCTCCCGTAAGTGACCACCTCTCGTAAGTGACCACCTCTCGTAAGTGACAACCTCTCGTAAGCGACGACCTCTCGTAAATGACCACCTCTCGTACGTGACTATAATGTTTTTATACTCCTTTATTAAAATCTAAATGTTGTTCACTCCGTCTCGTGGTAATCACTCTCCCACCCCAGTACCTGCACTTCCGTTTTACATACTTCACAACACCACAGTGACCACCTCTCGTAAGTGACCACCTCTCGTAAGTGACCACCTCTCGTAAGTGACCACTTCTCGTAAGTAACCACCTCCCGTAAGTGACCACCTCTCGTAAGTGACCACCTCTCGTAAGTGACAACCTCTCGTAAGCGACGACCTCTCGTAAATGACCACCTCTCGTACGTGACTATAATGTTTTTATACTCCTTTATTAAACTCTAAATGTTGTTCACTCCGTCTCGTGGTAATCACTCTCCCACCCCAGTCCCTGCACTTCCGTTTTACATACTTCACAACACCACATCCCTCCTTTCCTTAAACAAGACTATTTCTATAACATTTTGCCGCGAACATCGTCAAACAGTTAATAACAAAATATCAACATATTGGTTTAGTCATCTTGATAACTGCAGTCTAATTTAGTAGTTCATTATGATTTTAATTTACTGCTCAGTTGCATTGAAGCGTTCTGGTGGTTGTCCCCGATTTGCTCTTAAAGGATATCTTCTTTGAGGTTGTTCATCTGCTACTGGTTGACCAACATTGTTTGGCATATCCCGGTCATCATCATCATCATCATCATAATCATCGGCAGGTACTGCATCAGAAGGTGGCTGATGTATCTTCTTGAAATGCGATGAGTTTCTGGTAATCTTGTGTTTGGCGTTTTCTGCTGTAATCATACTGCCTTTCATTGCTACGATGCAGTATGGTTGTGGATTGTTGTACGATGAAAACTTGTTATACTTTCGTTGTCGTACCAATACATTATCTCCAATCTGAAACCCGTTTGGCTTGGCATTGCTTCGGTTGTCTGAGCTTTTCATCTTTTCTTTGGCGTTGCTGTCTTTGCTCCTAAGGTTAGGGTCGTTGACAGTTGGGGCAATTTCTGGCAGTTTTGTTTTCATCTTTCTTCCAAACAATAATTCTGCCGGTGTCTTGTCCGTGGTTGTGTGAGGAGTGGCGCGGTAATTGCGCAAGAATCGATACATCTGTTGTTTCCAGTTGAGCTGGTCTGTGCGTGCAGTGATGATGGTCTTGTTTAAAGTTCGCATGAATCTTTCAGCTTCTGCGTTTGCTTTGGGCCACAGTGGAGTAATCTTGCGATGTTTAAATCCAAGATCTTCTGCAAATTCCTGAAACTCTTGGCTATTAAACGGAGGGCCGTTATCAGTCTTCATTTCGATGGGAATGCCGTGAGTCGAGAGAATCTTGTCCATCTTGGGAATCGTAGCTTTTGCCGAGGTAGATTTCAGGATTTCTACTTCCGGATAACGGGAAAATTCATCGATGACTACTAGGATGTAGTCACCTGTCGGGAGAGGACCACAGAAGTCGGCTGAGAGTTTCTGCCACGGTCCATTGGGTAGTTCTGTCATTTTAAGAGGCTCGTAATGTGTGGTAGGCGTCGCGGCTTGGCATGGCAGGCATTTTTCAACCATTAACTTTGCTTCAGCATCAATTCCAGGGAACCAAACCTTCTCTCGGAGCAGACGCTTGGTTTTAACTAATCCTTGATGTCCTTCATGGGCGAGGCATAATGCACGTGATCGTAGTGACGCTGGTAGAATTATTCCGGTTCCTTTCAAAAGTACATCGTTTTCATTTGAGACAGTTATTTCGTGGCGAAGCTTGAAGTATGTGTTCATTTCTTGTTGATTGACTCCACTGTTTCGTTGAACTCTGGATACGGTCCAGTTGCCAGTTCGGACTGCTTTTGTAAGTAGTTGGAGCGTTGGATCGTAAACTGTTTCTCTTTTAACTTCGTCGAGAGATATTGGCTTCGGAGCTGCATGTTCTGTCACGAAACAGATGTATTCATCAGCCATCTGGGAGTAGTAGGTGGATTGTAGAGATTCTTGTGGATGACGTGACATATAATCAGCTGGGTTTGATTTCCCGGGTTGGTATTTCACGGTTAAGTCGTATCGTTGCAGTTTTAATGCCCATCTTTCTAACCGTGTTGAACATCTCGAGCGAGGATTAGCATGAATTTGTTCCAGAGGTTTGTGGTCAGTTATCACTGTAAAATGAGACCCATAAACGTATAAATGAAAATGTTCACAAGCCCAGAGGATAGCAAGCGCTTCTCTTTCAGTCTGCGAATATCGCTGCTCGACAGGGTTTAATGCACGGCTGGCAAAGGCGATGACTTTTCCTTCTTTCGTTTCATGATGCGTTTGCGCGAAGATTGCGCCGAGTCCTACGGGACTTGCATCAACAATGAGGGTAGACGCACTCTTTGGATCGAAATAGGAGATAGTTTTGTCATCTGTGAGGTGCTTCTTCAGTGTATCCAACGCTGCTTGGTGTGTAGATGTCCATTTCCAGGTCGCATTTGATTTGGTTAGCTGGCGTAGCGGCTCAGTTATCGTGGAATATTTGGGTATGAAACGTGAGCAGTAGTTAGCCATACCAAGTAAACTTCGTACTTCTGTCGGATTCTGTGGGGCGCTGATTTGTTGGAAGGCTTCGACTTTCTTGGGATCCAAGGACACACCGTCTCTGGAAAACACATGACCATAAAATTCCAAGGATGGTTTGTTGTATTCACATTTGGTCGCATTGAGGGTCAGATTCTTCTCTCGCAAACGTTGTAGGACTGCTTCAAGGGCTTTGTCGTGTGATTCTTGATCGCTACCATATATAATGATGTCGTCACTTATATTTCGTGTGCCCGGTATGTCCTCGAGGATTTGTTGTATAGTTACTTGAAAAACTTCTGCAGCAGAGGTTACTCCAAATGGTAATCTTGTGTAGCGTCGAAGTCCTTTATGTGTTGAGAACGTGGTTATGTATCGCGATTCTGGATCAAGTTCTAGCTGGTGGTACCCTTGATTCAGGTCGAGCTTTGAGAATACTGTCGCACCGTTGAGGTCGCTGATGAGATCATCGATAGTCGGTGTAATGTGTCGCTCTCTCTGTATGGCTTGGTTTGCGACACGCATGTCAACACAAATGCGCACTTTGTTTGGGTTTTTCGGTTTCGGCACCACGACGAGCGGTGAGACCCAGGGAGTTGGACCACAAACTTCTTCAATTATGCCATCTTCTTCTAATCTCGTTAACTCTTGATCAAGTGCCTTTCGAAGATGAAATGGGATTCTTCGGTGGGGCTGGGCAGTCGGTGCAACGTTTTCATCTATGTGGAGATGAACTTGACAGTTCTCTAACTTGCCTACCCCGTGAAATCGATCATCATACTTGTTTAGTAGCTGTTGCAATTTGGTTTCTTCCTGACTTTCTGGCTTTTGATTGTCCGTCGCGTTGATTGTTAACTTGACTAATTCCAAGGCCAAGGCCGTACCGTAACTAAGCAACGAGCCAAATTTCCCTTGCATGACGTAGACTGTTGTGGGGACAATACGAGATGATGATTCTATTTCTACATCAAATCTTCCGATGATGGGCAGAGGTTTTCCTGCGCCGTAACCGTACACTTTAGTTTTTGTCTTGCGAAGTGAGATAGGAGGTCGACTTTTGTTGCTGGAATTATTCTGTATTCGTGAGAATGCGTCTTCGTCGATGATGTCAACACTGGCCCCAGTGTCGACCATTACTTCCGTTGGCGTGTTGCAGATTTTGACGAGAATGTTTGGACTTTTTACTTTTGATTTCGTTGTGTAGTGTTTCCGATTACCGAGCGAAAATGTGTACTCGTTGTCTGAACTCGAATCTTCGGGATGCTGATTCTGATTCACTTGACTCTTACTTGTCGTTGTGTGTTGTTTTTGTTGAGGTTCGTGTTCATTGTTCTCTGAATTGACTTTGTTTATGCCACTCGCAGAAGGTGTCGTATTTCGAGGCGTAGAACGACAACAGCGACCAAAATGATTCATCTTTTGACACAGTCTGCAGATCTTCCCCTTTGCCGGACAGATTCCATCGAGATGGGGGTAATTACTTCCACAATTGAAGCATTTTCTTGGGGGATTCATATTAAAAGTGTCCCTTTGTTGTTGACCTTGTCGTCCTTGTGTGGTAGACGTTGAAGTGGAACGGTGTGTTTCGCGTTCAGTGCGGTTTACTCCGTGAAATTCTTCGGCCGTCTTTTCGATACTTGATGCTTGCTTGTCTGAAGTTTCCATCGCGCGACCAAAGTCAAGCAGTTGATCGAGAGAAAGAGCGGATTCCCGCAGTGCCCGTCGTCGTAATCGTGACGATAAACAGCCAAGTATTATCTGAGATTTTAGTTCTTTGTCAATATTGGTGAATTCGCATGTATTTGCCAATTTCCGCAAGCGCGTCGTATACTGATCGAGAGTTTCTCCAGTACGTTGCTTTTCTTGTCGAAATAAGTAGACTTCGTAATCGGGATTCTTTTTTGGAGTGAAATATGCAGATAATTTTTCTATTGCCGTGTCGTAATCGTTCACTTCGCCTGTCTCGGGTAAGGTGTCAAATATATCATACGCCACTTCACCAATATAATGCAACAGTAGTGCTCGTTTTCGCTTGGGTTCGTTAACGTTCATTGCAGTTAAGAAGTTTTCAAATCGTTTCTTCCATTTCGTCCATCGAGGGCCAGTAGAGGCTGGATCGCTGTCGGGAATAAATGGTGGGAAAAACGGCATGGCGGGCTGCACGTTTGTCATGTTGTTTTCGTTGCTACTCGCTGCTGCTTCTTCTGAATTCTCGGTACTCATGGATTGTCTGTGTCTTACTAATCCGTATCCTTTTACTTTTTGTATTTGTGTTACATCCTCGTCGCCAATATAATGTTTTTATACTCCTTTATTAAACTCTAAATGTTGTTCACTCCGTCTCGTGGTAATCACTCTCCCACCCCAGTCCCTGCACTTCCGTTTTACATACTTCACAACACCACAGTGACCACCTCTCGTAAGTGACCACCTCTCGTAAGTGACCACTTCTCGTAAGTAACCACCTCCCGTAAGTGACCACCTCTCGTAAGTGACCACCTCTCGTAAGTAACCACCTCTCGTAAGTGACCACCTCTCGTAAGTGACCATCTCTCGTAAGTGACCACCTCTCGTAAGTGACCACCTCTCGTAAGTGACAACCTCTCGTAAGCGACCACTTCTCGTAAACCACCTCTCGTAAGTAACCATCTCTCGTAAACCACCTCTCGTAAGCGACCACCTCTCGTAAGTAACCATCTCTCGTAAGTGACCACCTCTCGTAAATCACCTCTCGTAAGTGACCACCTCTCGTAAGTGACCACCTCTCGTAAGCGACCACTTCTCGTAAGCGACCACTTCTCGTAAGTGACCATCTCTCGTAAGTGACCACCTCTCGTAAGTGACCATCTCTTGTAAACCACCTGTCGTAAGTGACCACCTCTCGTAAGTGACCATCTCTTGTAGGCGACCACTTTAACGCTGACGGTTTAGATTCTTTCATTGTTGAAGTGAACTTATATATGGACCAATTTAGCATTGTCAGACCCAAATCAGAACATACAACACAAAACCAAACATACCTGTTCGTCACTGGTCTGATGTTTGGACACTTTCATTATAACAGCAGCTGACGTATCGCTATGGTAACCAACGAAACTATCTCCAGGTTTGAAGGAGCTATAAAGTTAAAATAAAGGAACGTAAGCACTTAATATATAGATGTTGTAAATGCCCTTACAGTTTGGCGGCTCATGTTGTATATATGACTTATCTCACGACACACCCGGTTTTATTGTTCTAACAGATGCGTTAAATTCTCTATTCGATTGATCAGTATGCATGAAGTATATGCCGATGCCGAAGGCAGAGGCAAATAACTGGTAGCGATACACTAATAATTCAATAATTGATTTATCATTCATAAAATAAGTAAAAATTTGAAATGCCTGAAGTTAGAGATCGCCATTCTTCTGTCTGTCTTCGGCATAATAAAATCTTCGTAAAACTTACTTTTTGTTGGCACGAGTGTTGCTTCTTATCTCACTAAATCTTTCCTTTTAACTATTTCTTTCCTGAAGTATATTGTCGTTATGGATGCTTCCAAATACTCTCCATTACTTTCCTCGGACAGCTGAGGAAAAATAGCCGCCATCACCGGCTTTATTTACGAAAATTAGCAGCGCTATCGCTAGTGCGCATGCTCATAAAATTATTTGCAGCAGAAAAATATTTGCACTCAGTTATTTGCAGGTGAATTAACCAATCAAAATGCGGGATAGAAACGAAATGAATGATAATTAGTTTTATTGTACAACTATTTTTATGAGCGGTCTGGAACGTGAAATCCAGCAGTTTGATTGGTTCATGAGCGGTCCGGAACCTGCCGTTTCGGACTGCTGACAGTGAGAATTAGATAAACAAAATGAAAGACATGTCAGTACATGCAACAAGAAGGATAATAATTTCAGAACTACTCATTGTTGAGATATATCGTGCAGGTATGTTGTTAGAAATTTTGTTAAGGTTTTATTTGATGTATAGTTCAACTTTCTGCGAAACTTTTTGAACTGTCCAAAATATTCGTTACATTGTTCGTAATAATAAAAGGTTTACTTCTCACAAGTATTATATAATTTCAGATGTTTCTTTTTATTCAACTACTCAACGCACAACTTTGAGCAATACGTCAAACAAAAGCAATTGAAAAATGCTATTTGGGTGGAAATTTCAGAATTCTAGCTAAACGAAAAGTACTTTAAAAATGGGAAAACATCTGCCATTTTGGTTTAGTTCACAAGATGGTGGCGAATGCGAGCTCAACACTTTGTCTAGTTTTCACAAAACGTTTACAAGATTTTTAGTCATATAATAAACTACTTAATGACTTCGCTTGTTCGGTTTGTACTAGTGAAATATCAGATATTTCACTAGTACAGACCGAACAAGCGAAGTCACTAAGTAGTATATAACCAATAAGCGTAAAATTATATAGTCACTTCGACTTCGGTGACTAATTGTTAAATGTCAGTACCTTTCTTCGGAATATTCTGCCTTGGCTTTAGAGAAATGCGAAACCCAGTCTTCCAGTTCCTTAACCAACAGTGTTTGGTCTTGAGTCAAACCAGTCGACATGACAAGAAAGTGTTTCTCCAGTCGATTGATAAGAGGGATTGGAAAGCGCTGATAAACCACGTCTTTTTCGGCAACCACGATCAGTCTGAAAAAAGACATGACATCGACGTTACGAAGAAACCACATCAGGTGCTTCAACAAGAATTCCCCTTGACAGACTTCCCAAAGAATAACGAAAATTACGAGATAAAGGGTGGGGCGTGGTTGGCACAGTGGTAAGTGGTTAGCTGACGTGTTTTCAGTCTATACTGTGTCCCAGCTTTGCTTTCGGGTTCAGTGCAGTTATCTGATAAAAATTTCTCATTAGTCGCATGTTGCGATTTGTGTTAAGATTTTTTGCTGACGTGATTACGATATTATATCACTTGTCTAAACACCAGTCTTTGATAAAATTCTTATTTTTATATTTTTAATTAATTAATTAATTAATTAATTAATTAATTGTTTGTTTGTTTGTTTGTTGCTTTGTTTGTTTTTGGTTGCTTGTCTGTCTGTCTGTCCGTCTGTCTGTCCGTCCGTCCGTCCGTCCGTCCGTCTGCACGTCCGTCTGTCTGTCTGTCTGTCTGTCTGTCTGTCTGTCTGTCTGTCTGTCTGTCTGTCTGTCTGTCTGTCTGTCTGTCTGTCTGTCTGTCTGTCTGCTTACAGCAATGATCAAAATAAACTAAAACAAAAAAAACAAAAAACAAAAATTGTGCTATAGTTCACTTACTTAAATTTATCCGCCACGCGACATTTAACCCTGTGGCTTCCCAAACCAAGATCGACATACTTTTGACCAGCGAGATATAGGTAATACTAAATAACAAACAAAAACTAGTGCCAATCTTTCGGGGGTTAAAAAAACTCCCCAAAAATTTAATAAGAAGGAAAGCAATACAAAATCAAGATAAGAAACAAGAACAAAAACATATAGCAAAACAATAGCAATCACTCGAACGATAAGGAGGACAGAAACAACAATACTGAAGAACAAGAAATGAGACCGCAAACGAGGACAGGGACAAGAACCAATAGAACAATAACAGGAACAGGAACGAGGACAAGCACAGGGACAAGGACAAAGACAACAACTAGGACAAAAACAAGTACAAAGGTAGAAACAAGGACAACTACTAGGGCAAGGGCAAGGACAGGGAAAACGACTAGGACAAGGACTAAGTCTAGGACAAAAACTAGAACTAGGACAAGGACTAGGGATAACGACTAGGACAAGGACAAGGACAGGGATAACGACTAGGACTAGGACAAGGACAGGGATAACGACTAGGACAAGGACAAGGACAGGGATAACGACTAGGACTAGGACAAGGACAGGGATAACGACTAGGACAAGGACAAGGACAGGGATAACGACTAGGACTAGGACAAGGACAGGGATAACGACTAGGACAAGGACAGGGATAACGACTAGGACAAGGACAAGGACAGGGATAACGACTAGGACAAGGACAAGGACAGGGATAACGACTAGGACAAGGACAGGGATAACGACTAGGACTAGGACAAGGACAGGGATAACGACTAGGACAAGGACAGGGATAACGACTAGGACTAGAAGAAGGACAGGGATAACGACTAGGACAAGGACTAGGACAGGGATAACGACTAGGACAATGACTAAGTCTAGGACAAAAACTAGGCAAGGACTAGGACAAAGACTAGGCTAGGACTAGGCTAGGACAGGGACTAATTAGACTAGGACGAAGACTAGGCAAGGACAAGAACAGGGGCAACGACAAGGCAAGGTCTAGGACTAGGACAGAGACTAGGCAAAGACAAGATAAGGACTGGGACAAGGACAAGAACAAGGACTAGGACAAAGACTAGGCAAGGACTGGGACAAGGACAGGAACTAAGACTAGGACAAAGACTAAGCAAATACAAGGACAAGGACTAGGACCAGGACAAAGACCAGGCAAGGACTAGGATTAGGACAAAGACAAGGCAAAGACAAGACAAGGACTGGGACAAGGACAGGGACTAGGACAAAGACTAGGCAAGGACTGGGACTAAGACTAGGACAAAGACTAGGCAAAGACAAGGACAGGGGCAAAGACTAGGACAGGGACTAAGTCTAGGAAAAAGACCAGGCAAGGACTAAGACTACAACAAGGTCAGGGATAACGAATAGGACAATGACTAGGCAAAAGACTCAAGGGACAAGAGCAGGAAGAAAATCAAGAACAATGACAAAGCCAAGGACAAGGACAACGACTAGGACAAAGACTATGCAAGGACTATAGGACAACGAATAGGACAAAGACTAAGACTAGGGCAAAGACAAAGACTATGCAAGGACTATAGGACAACGAATAGGACAAAGACTAAGACTAGGGCAAGAACAAAGACAAGGCCTCAAGGGACAAGAACAGAAAGAAGAGCAAGAGCAAGGATAAAGACAAGAACAAGGACAAGAACAAAAACAAGGACAAGAAGAAAGACAGAAACAAGAACAGAAAGAGAAACAAGGACAAAGACAAGCATAAGGACAAAGATTGAGCATTCTGACCAGCGAGATATAGGTAATACTAAATAACAAATAACAAAAAAAAACACCAACAAATTGAGGGTTAAAAAAAAAACTCCTCAAAAATAAAAACAAGAATAAGAACGAAAGCAATACAAAATCAAAATCAGAAACAAGAACAAAAACATATAGCAGAACAATAGTAATAATCCGAATGATAAGGAGGACAGAAACAACAATACTGAAGAAGAAGAAGAAATGAGAAACAAAGGACAAGACAAGCAGTCAAGCACAAAGACAAACACAAGGACAGGGTCAAGGACAAATAGAATAACAAGAACGAGAAATAACGAAGATGAAAACAAGAACAAGAAAACAAAACATGTTGATTAATTGTTAACAACTTTACCTGATTAAGTGCATCGTACAGACTCTCATAGAGACTTTCCAAGTTTAGTAATATTACCATTTGGCCTGTTTCCATACATACTTTAATTCTGTTGATGTTGCGACAGATCTAGCGGTAACAAGAATTCAAAGTAAAGTTAAGTAAAGCGACTGTATTTATTGAGGGTAACATATAACAGTATATTTAAATACTGATATAAACCCAATAGCCATCGCCCATCGATGGAACAAGTTCCTAGAATAAACTGGTGGAAAGGAGAGAAGATTTACGCCGTCCATTTTATAAATCTATTTTACGGCCTAAGGACAGAAATATATGTTATTTACCGGCTGGGAGGTCCGTATAGAAAAATATTTTTCTATACGGACCCACCAAAAACGCTATCTGAGTGTTGTCAATGTTTAGTTAACTAAGATTCTTCATCGTTTTTCGTCGCTTGTTGGTTTTATATGGCTGTTCGCCGCCTGTTCGCTTGGAAATGGAAGGTCGCTTTGAAAACACAATCAACATGGATACTGAAAGTGCATTGTTCGAGTATCAGGACAAAAATGCTTGTGATAAGCCATCTGTAAGTTTTTTTCCAAAGAAACGACACGACGAGAGTTTAGCATGTGGAAGATATTTGTCTGAGTTTGGAGCATTTTATTTCGTTGCTTTCTCAACGTTGTTTTGTCGGGTCTGGCATATGGAAAACAGATAAAGTTTTCTGAAAAGATTTACGTTCTGTGGTGGTATGTCATCTATATTTGTATATATTCCAACAAGTAATTCGAAATACAGTCTCCATGCAATGTTATTTAAAGTGTTTTCGGGATGTTGTTAAGCAATTTATAACTTGAATGTCAAGTCGACATGTCTTCGCTCGTTGATTTTTGTTTGTATAAACAGTTTTTCTGGCTTTTATTCCTCAAATTTGTTGTCTTCACAATTGTCAGAAGCATTTGGATAATAAAATGACTCATTAATTCATATCGTAATCACCTTTCGTCTGAATCTATTTTCTCCAGTATCAAGCGAAATAGTTATGAAAATCGATCAACAGTAAATTCTTAATTGTAAAAAAATATTACTTTCGGACCGTGGTCAAATATCGTAAAAAACTGCCCGCTCACGCAGCCAATCAAATTGCAGCATTACCTAGGATTCCGCACGCTCACGGTTGATAAAAAAATAATACATGGTATCTTACCTCCTCCAATGGAACATATGTACCACTGATCCCTACAACTGGATTGCTCATCCGGCCCCAAAAATGAAGCCACCGGAGATGACGAATTCGGAGTACCAAAATTAAGAGTACCAAAATTAAGATGGCCGCCACGGAAAATTGTATGTTTTCGTAGTACGAAAAGAGACGAAAAAAGCCACATTAAAAATATTTCTGCCATTGGTATCAAACAAAGAACACGGTGAAAGGTTTAGAAGCTTGATTTTTGCATTTGTTGGTATTATTTAGCAATAAAACGTATTATTTTGCAGTTTTTTACTCTGCCCGTTAATCGATAAACTTGCTATATCACAAAACTCGTAAAAATACAACAAAAAACAGTCAATAACTTCATTATGAAATATGGTAGTAAAATGTCTTTACAAAGCCTAGAAGTATGTAGTTGACAATTTCGGACTGTATTTGTTTGTATTTCCCTTCTGTTTTTCGGTAGTAACAGTAAATTCCCATGTGAGAATTGTTTTACGGCTTTTCCGACTCCCCCAGTAAACACCTACTACTCTTAAGCCCGCAAAGTACACTGGACCTGGAGTACCAATATGACCGCCAGTGGCTTCAAAATGTTGACCTTAAAGGATGAGCAATCCATTTGTATATAGATCAGTGATATGTGCTCCCCACTCTCAGACACCTAGAACACTACCACTTGTAAAATGTGGTGCTAAACGTTTTCAGAATAGTTACATCCCTTACGGGATTAGGACATGTGATACGGCGCCTTGGGATCTATTTTTAAATTAACGCTCATATTTTTTTTTTGTATTGCCAGACGTTCTACAGTTGACATTTTGTGTATCTCATAGTTTAATTAGTTTCATTCTAATCGAGACAGAGATTCCAGGCGGAAAACGTAATTTAGTTAAAAATATCAAAGCCCAGACAATTACTTTGAAAAAGCCCATAACATTGAAGAAATGGTAAAAATGAAAATATATATTGAACTAACGTTTCGTCGCTACATACAACATCTTCAGAGTGATTAAATTATTACAATTACAAAGACTTTATATACATAAAGTTACTAAGACAACGAGTATAAAATTACAAAATAGCGGTTAAAATTTGAAATTAGACAAAATAACGGTTAAGAATTTGAAAATAAATTTAAATTAACAACGATAAACATAGGAATTTAATAAGGTGTACAAAAATAGAATGCGGATTAAGTTGCATAGAGAAAAAATAAGATAAGGAGATTAAAGTGGGAGGTAAAATAAGTTGAAGGTGATAAAAGAAATAAAACAAAAAATTAAAATAAACTTAATGGGACAGATCGGATATTAAAGTTAAGAGAGGGATTGAGTTTACCAATAAGCAAACTCTCTCTAAGTAAGAGCACAAAAGTAGAGGAGCAAGAAGTTAAGATTGAAAAGTCATCTAAAGTAACAGGATGACCAGAAGATATATGATGAGATAGCACACTGGAAAGATATGTGTTGGAAGTTGGTTTGCCAGTGTATGGCGAAATCCCCATATGTTCAGAAACACGCGTGTGTAAATGGCGAATGGTTTCGCCGATATACAATGATTCACAACATTGACACTTATATTTGTGGACCACACGAGATCTTAAACTTAAGGGAATACAATCTTTAAATCGAAAAAAGGAAGATAAACGTCGAATAGGTCGTAATATGCAACGAATTTGAATTTGAGGGTAGGCCGAAGAGAAAAGTTTAGTGACTTGCTTACAAACTTGGATCGAGTGCAAACCAGTAAAAGGAAGCGTAAACAGAACAATACGTTTGGGTGCTGTTGAAATTTTAGAAGGTTGATTGTGAAAGATCTTATCTAAAAAAGCCCTAAGAATGTTATCAAAGAATTTCTCAGGATAACTATTTCGAATCATAATAGCTTTAAACTTTTGGATTTCTTCATGAAAAATCAAATATGAAGAGCAGATATTTAAAAACCTAAACAAAAGAGTGTAAATAAGACCTCTCTTATAATTAAGAGGAATGAAACTGTCAAAATTGGTGAAGAGGCCCGTGAAAGTTGGTTTGCGGTATACGGATGTGGAAAATTTACCATTGGAAAGGTGAATTTTAATATCTAAGAACGAAAGAGTATTGTCGGTTTCAGGTTCATGAGTAAAACGAATATTTGGATGTTTAGAATTGAGGTAGTTTAAGAAAGGCATAATCTGATCACGCGAGCGAAACAAAATAAACGAATCATCAACATAACGTCGGTAATAAAGTGGTTTAAAGTTATTAGGGCAATCATTAAGCCAAATTAGTCTCATGTTTAGAAAGAGAAGTATTAGCGAAAAGTGGTCCCAAAGGTGAACCCATGGCAACTCCATCAATTTGTTCGTAAAATTTACCGTTAAAAATAAAATGACAATATTTAACTGACAAATTCAATAAAGCTCAATAAACTGTTTTCGGGTAAAGTTTTGAAAATGCGATTTGTTAGTAAATAATTGATCAGCGATAATTTCAATGGTTTCATCAAGCGGAATGTTAGTGAACAAGGATGTTATATAAAAACTGGTCATGACGACATTGTGTCATTAATAGAAAACTGACTGTTAGAAAGAGGACGTAGCAAAGGAACAAGAAACTTAGCAAGATTAAAAGCGTGGCCATTAATAGAAGAGAGAATAGGTCTAAGGGGTACACCAATCTGTCCCAAAATGGCGGTCGGTTTTGCTTTGTTTACTGAGGCAGGAGATTTTGTTGGTGAATGAGGCTGGTGTAATAGGATAACGAGAAAAGTCAACAAAATTAAGTATAGAAAAGAGTCCACAGGTATGTTTCTATAACGTTTTCTAGTCATTAATATATCCAAATGTGGTAAAAACTGTTTTATCGACAAATATCGAATACGCCAAGTTGCTAGTGGCAAAAAATATAGGAACGTAAAACTTGTCCGCCGCTTCGCGGCTCGGTGAATAACTGTTAACTATCCATTTTATATTAACGCATATACATGTACATTTGTATATCCTACAAGAGGAAAACATTTTTTAACCCTGCAGCCGGCAGTGATGCCATTTGGAAACTTAGATATTTGTTTCTGTCTAACGTCAGAGGACTTTACTCGACAATTAAGTAGAGAACTTCTGGTAACCTGCTGGGTAAAGGGCTAACGTACCGCTTACCTGTGTGTAATGTTGGTCTTTGGGAAAACTACTTCCAAATATAATAACGGGATCGTGATCTGTTCCTTCAAGGAATTGTTGTTGCAAGATTCTTAGCGCAGCGTAGTTCTCAGTGAGAACTAGTAAATAACGACTTTCCCTGAAAGCAAATTCAAATATTTTGGCATTTGACAACTTACTTTACATATAATTCATATAAATAATATCGTATTTGGATGATAGGCACTTTAAACTAAGAAAACTTTGAGGCCCAAAACAAGACTCGAACTTACAACCTTCCGAGTACTATCCGGACACTCTATACTAACGTATACTGTAGATGCAATTTTATTAAAAAAACTTGAAAACTATGGAGTCAGAGGAATAGCAAAAGCATGGTTTTGCTCTTACCTCACAAATAGAAGCCAGTTTGTTTCAATTGGTAATACAACATCTGATTTTGAACCAATTATATGTGGTGTCCCTCAGGGATCAGTTCTAGGACCCCTGTTGTTTTTATTATACATTAATGACTTCAATAATTGTGTAAATGAGATAGACTTTCATCTATATGCAGATGACTCCAATTTGTTTTGTTGCCATAAAAGCCTTCAATGTTTAGAAACAAATTTGAATAGACAGTTATGCAATGTTAATGAGTGGTTATGTGCTAATAAGTTATCTTTAAATATTGATAAATCTAATTTTGTTCTTTTTCATCCACCTCAAAAAAAACCTAATTATTCTATAAATCTCAAAATTCATGATAAAGAAATTCTAGAAAAAAAAAGTATTAAATATTTAAGTGTTTTTATTGATTGCCATTTGAACTGGAAGGATCATATCCATGAACCTTCAAGAAAGATTTCAAGAGGCATTGGTGTTTTATTAAAGCTCCGAAATTTTGTTTCCACCCATATACTTTTACAAGTTTACTATTCCATTATTTATTCGTTTCTCACATATGGTGTCTTGATTTGGGGAAACACTTATAAAACTAATCTACATCCTCTCGTAGTCTTACAAAAAAAGCTATACGTATTATTACATTTTCAGATTTTCGAGCACATACCTCTCCTCTTTTCAGAAAACTCAATTTGCTAAAATTCTCAGACATAGTTGACCTTCACACTGCGCTATTTATGCTTCGGTACAGTAAGGGCAATCTCCCAGTTAATTTTGATGGATATTTCAATCCAGTCAGTAGCAAACATTTGTACAGAACACGTGTTGCATCCAGGACAATTTTCTATCTACCTTTAATTCGTACAAATTATGGTATGTTTAATATTCAATTCTGTGGACCCAAATTATGGAACACTATTGATGAAATCATTAAGTATAAATTATTTCAAAAAGAAACTTAAAAAACAGATAATTGGCCTCTACTAGCTTCAATTTACATATTTCATGGCCCTGATTGTTTACATTAATTAGTTTTGTTTTTGTTTTTTTCTATTGTTTGTATTCAGTGTTTATATTTGGTGTATTGTTTGTATGTCTATTCTAAGCTGTCTCCTGTCAACCATCCAACTTATTCAGTTTCATATTTAAAGGCCACTTGCCTAGGTTAGCTCACTAATAGTTATTGCAAGTGGCTTACACTCATCTATTTGTAATTTTTCTTTCTAATTGTCACCAATTTTGCATGCTTTGAGTGTTAATAAATTATCATTGTCATTGTCATAAACAGAGAAAAGTCTTCGTTAAGGTTTGCAGGGTCATTTCGGTGAAGCGATTTCAATTCATCATAATTTATTCCACAAAAATAAAATAGATATTGTTAGAAAGATTTGTAGAATACAAGACATACAATGTTGTCTTTGATTTTGCGATAAACACAAACCAATAATAGTTGTGAATTTTTAAATTAAATACAGAAGGCTTCACGGGGAGAGACTCAAGTAAAAAGCGTTTTATTTTGTTCGAAATCTTTTTTGCAGTAAAACGGTGTCAGCGTTTTTTAATATGTCGAGTTTTGCTGATTTTATTGACGACCAAAGTTGAAAATGCTGTTTTTCGACCAACATTCGGACAAAATAAGTCATAAAATCGAAACCAGGCAATAAATTAAAAAACGCTGACACCGTTTTGCTGGAAATCTATTTTGGAATCGAACTGCGAAATTTTTTTTGAACAAAATGAAACGCTTTGTTCTAAAATCGCCCCCGAGTGAAGCCCTCTGGTTTTACTTGAAAAATTCGCAACTATTATTTGCTTGTGTTTATCGCAAAAACAAATACAACATTGTATTCTACAAACTAATAGCTTTCTAGCGATATCTATTTTATTTTGGAAGCATAAATTCTGACGAATTGAGAGCGCTTTACCGAAATGAGTAAGCAAACTTTAATGAAGACCTTAAAACAAAGATATATACGGTCCTTACCCTTCTTCTTTTGTTCTCTCAAGACTTTGTTTGATAAGATAGACAGGAAGGCTTTCTGGCGATGGATGCTAAGCAAAAAAATAACATAGTTATACACATAGCGAACGAGTGAACAAGCATATACACATGCACGTACAAAGAGATACCCGTACACATTTACAGAAATACAATACATAAGATTATTATATGGCAGCAGCGCTGAGAGGTCCGAATACGGAAATCTTGTAATTTGATTGGTTCATAAGCGGTCGGATATTTCCCGTATCCGCCCGGTCAGAGCGGAATCTGCCGTTCGGGACCGTATAAGTTTTTATAAACAAAATGGCAGTCATGTCAGTATATGCAACACGATGGATTATAATTTCAGAACTATTCATTGTTGAAATATATCGTGCAGGTATGTTGTTAGAAATTTTATAAGCTTTCATTTGATGTATAGTTCGAGTTTCCACGTTTTGTGAAAGTTTTTAAAATGTCCAAAACGTTCGTAACATTGTTCGTAATAATATAACATTTACTTCTCACAAGTATTAGAATTTCAGATGATTTTTTATTCAACTACTTAACGTACGATCTTGAGCAATATGTCAAACAAAAGCAATTGAAAAATACTATTTGGGGTAGAAAGTTCAGGATTCTAGCTCAACGGAAAGTACTTTAAAAATGGGGAAATGTTTGCCATTTTCGTTTAGTTCGCAAGAAAGATGGGTCGAGTTTTCACAGAACGTTCACAACATTTATGGCCATATAAACTACTAAACTACTACAAAAACTACATAACTAAACTAAACTACATAAACTACTTATTGACCTCGCTTGTTCGTTCTGTACTAGTGAAATATCGGACCTCTGTCTTGCACAGACCTCAACTCGCTGCGCTCGTCTCTTTCCGTACTAAAAAAACATCTGTCCGATATTTCACTAGTACAGACCTCACGCTCGGTCAATAAGTAGTTAATAATTGTACAATATACCACATATACTATAAAGTTTGGAGTATGACTGTAGAATTGTACACAGTAATTCGCCGGCCAGGCCAGGTTAGGTAAGGTAAGATGAGGTCAGGTCAGGTCAGATGAGGTCAGGTCAGGTCAGGTCAGATCAGATAAAATCAGGTCAGGCCCGATGAGGTTAGGCAAAGTCAGAAAAAATCAGATAAGGCCAGGTGAGGTCAGATAAGGTAAAATGAGATCAGGTTGAAGTCAGAAAAGGTCAGCTAAAGTCAGGTGAGGTCAGGTAAGATCAAATAACGTCAGATGTGATCAGGTAAGGACAGATGAAGTCAAGTAAAATCAAATGAGATCAAGTAAGGGGTCAGATGAGGTCAGGTCAAGTCACATCATGAGGTCAAGTCAGATTAGGTGATCAGGTCAAATGAGGTCAGATAAGGTCAGTTCAGATTAGGCCACGTCAAGTCAGATTAGGTAAGGCTAAACGAGGTCAGGTAAGATCAAATGAGGTCAGGTCATGTCACATCATAAAGGTCAGGTCAGATAAGGTCACGTCAAATGAGATCAGGTCAAATCAAAAGAGGTCAGGCCTAACCAAGCCAGGTCAGGTCAGATGAGGCCAGGCAAGATGAGGTTAGGTCACGTCACGTGACGTAAGGCCAGAACAATCCACTAGTCAGTCAGTCAGTCAGCAAACGAACAACTAACTTCCGAAAGAGGTTATATATAACAAGGAATTATATGTCTCACCTTACAACAGAACTTGAGAGACGTCGGAAACAAGCGGCTGAATATCTTGATTGGATCAACGTCATCCAAACCGCTGAAGTTGCGCCTTATGGCCTGCTCTAACTCAAGATCGTTGACTTGGCCATCCTCTGCTTGGGCGGCAAAGCCATAAACCATCTTAACCAAGCTACGACAAAAACATTTAATTGAAACAAATGCAAGGGTATAAATCCAAATTTCTCACCCCAAAAAACTCTTTCGTTCTCGACTATCAAACTGATCGGGCAATACGCTTTTTCTCAGACCGTTAAGTTTCGGCGCGAAAATTTCTGAGTTGATTTGAATGCAAATAAAAGTGAACTCGGTCCTATATTCAAATATTCCGAACAATTCTTTATTAACCTCGATTGCTCGATCTGTAAGAGAAAGTGTTATCGCACAAACATCGCCCCTTCGTTGTTAGGTTTGTACGAAAACGTCAGGCAAATACTGTCCCGCACAGACCTCACAATCCATTAAAGTGCCTCCTAAGTGATCGAAATTTCACGTCAGTTTTTTACGATTACATTTTGAAAAACACCTAAGATAATGAAAAATGGCTTTTACATGCCTTTCAAACTTATCCCATTCTTGAGTTATTGGCTATGCAATCTGAGCAATGACGTCACACGTTGTATGTGGGAGAAAACGGAAATCATGATCAGTTACATCTTTGGATTGCTTTGACTAAACTGAATCAAACGTTGGAAATTTTCCTTGGGGTATGGTCTGATTACATCTGCAATTTGTGGTTTCTTGCAGTTAAACCAATCCAAAGATATGACTGATTTTCCGTTTTCTACATACAACGTATGACGTCATTGCTCAAATTGCATAGCCAATAACTCAAGAATGGGATGAGATTTGAAAGGTACGTAAAAGCCATTTTTCATTAATTTAGGTGTTCTTCCAAATTCAATCTTAAACAAACTGAAGTGAAATTTCGTTCCATAAGCACTTTAACAAGACTTTAGTTTAATATGCACTGGTCTACGTACCTGTAAAAATCACGTAGTCCAAAAAATTCTTCTTTTTTCGCCTGTTCCAGTGTTTTAGATTTTTTCTGGCTCTTATACAGTTTCTGATATCCTTGAGCTAGCTTGTTGATCATTGGCGCAATTCGTCGTTGAACGTGTTCATCACTGGAGCAAATTCCGCTAGATGGTACAACAGTGAATGCATTAAAATAATGATCTATTACGTATTTTACAGTAGGGAGTGTAGTTAACAATTAGACAACGAACCCGAGTTGTTTATGAGCTGATAGTGGGACGGGGCGCAGTGGAGTGGACTGCTTTTTCATAGACAACGAGGACGAGTGGTCTTATTGTTTTAGTATAAACCAACTAGTCCGACAAACTATTATTTCAATGAAACAAATTGAAACCTCAGCAAAACGCGAGTTTTCGAGGAAATCGGAAGGCAGGATTTGTAATAGTCCCCTACTTGATTTATATTAATATGCCAGATATTCAAGCTACCCAACGTATTGTATTCACTAGCATTACCTATACAACCATATCTCCAAACAAGCTTAATTTTATAGTTTCGTTTGATTTTGCTGTACAAGCTGCTATAAGTAGATAAATTCATAAAATTCTCAGCTTCAGACGAGATTCGAACCCACAAACTGCCGAATACTAGCCAGACGCTCTAACCATTAAACTACTAGAAAAAGTGGTACCTGAGAATACTACAGTATTACTGTTACTACTACACTATTAAACCCTCCTACCCTCTTCAAAAACCAAGACGGTTTATGACGCAGCAAAATATATTCTTCATTTGAAAATCTTTTGTTTCCAACTTCATGTGTGACAATTTGAAGGTTTATCAAGCTTTCCTTTACTAAAGCTAGCAATTCAGAAGCCTGCGTGCTGCTTGTGGTCGGGAGGCAAAATCACAGTCAATCGAGATATGGTCTGGAAACTCGGCAAACTTCAAAGCGCCTATAATGAGCTGTGATTTTATGTTGAACCGTACCTTACACCGTGCACATCCTTTGTTTTAGGTTTATTACTAGGGCTACATGTGGTAGACGAGTCTAGGTTTCGGCTCCGTTATTTTTATTTTGTCTATGTTTCAAAATGGCAATCATTACGTCATCCCATCAGGCCTTGCGCGGCTGATGATGCGTTCTAAATGCTAATCTTCATGTTTTCTTTCTTCGCTTTCCTGAATCCTGATGTTTGATCAAGTTGTTTGAAGTCAAGTGTTCTTTCTTGGACGTGTTCAGTGTGTTCACAGACATAGCCATTGTTCAGTAATGTCGCTGGCAGGTATCTTTATCTTATATACGTTTACAATCGCTGATTAAACATGATCGCGTTGTGTTGATATTTAACACCAGAAGGGACTCGACATATGAACGCTGTGTGGAAATACGTTAAATACAGGCAATCGTGTTTTGTGTATTGCGAATTGTGTTTTCTATCGGAGAATTAGATTGTGTTTTGACTGTTTTCTGTGACCAATCAATACGAACCTAATTAGTGTGATTGCGTTATGTTTAATTAACAGATCGTAAACATATTAAGCTAAACTCAAAACCAGGCTTTATTTTCAAGATTTTCCTGAGAATCATTTTGAGAAAACAGTCACAACATCAGGACCATTCAAATTAACGATTTACTTTCACTGTTCGAGCTCATAAACGTTCAAAGGCCGCGCATCACGCAAAGCTCCTCTAGTCACAGCTCTATTGTTGTGCTTGACGAGTTGACAGTTTGTTTACATTAAGACTCGAATAAACCAATGGGAATATTTAGCCGATATTTTTGGTGGAAAATGTTGGGGTTTTTTTTAATAGGAATGTAGCAGGCGTTCATTTCACCCGCCCCCAAGCAGAACCCCGGCCACGCAGGCTAGCATTTTAGAAGTAAAATATTTCAAATTTTTGTTTCAGTTTAAAGCCTTCGCTACTTTTTTGCAATAAGCTATGCCCCTCTGTATTAAAGCGCCTATCACACAAAAAATAATGTCTTATTTGAAAGAGCACTCAAAATAACATCGTTTGCAGTTTTTCGTTTCCTTGCTTCATACGTAAATGTCACATATTGTGACGTACTTGTGCGTACTAGCTTATCGAAAAGGTTAGCCTAGTTTCTAGGCCTTTCGTTTCCGTCATGAGCTTGGCCGCGTAGTCCGTTTGGGCTCTAGGGAAGACTGGGGAGAGGCTGGAAACAAGATGGCCTAGATTGCACTTTCCCGACTTTAACGGAAAATAAAATAACCTGGAAACGTATAGTTGCCCTTTAAGCCTTCTTTCAAATAAGACAAATTTAATTTTGGTGTCATAGGCACACTTTAAGCCCCCCCCCCCGGGTAAAATAGTTACGTATCTTGACTTACTTAGCGCTATCTCTGAGTTCATCAAGTGTAGGGACTCCTCTACTCAGCATAATTCCGCGGTTCATCTTGGCTGGATCCAGAGCCCAGTTGGACAAGCCAATAAACCCAACACGAAGATGTTCGAGTGCGTTCCCTGTCGAAGAGTCTTCTTCGGTAGCGGTGCCGTCTTCCAGTAAAGGATGCAGGGTTTTCAAAGGCATTAACGGAGAATCTTCAGCCAATCCTATTTCGTCGAGAACTACGACAGACACAAATTTCTTGAGGTCTTTGTCTTTTTGAAGCTTAGAGCATTGTCTGAACGTGGACACGATGCCTTCTGGGGTCGATAAAGGACTGCATTGATAGGACTGCATGTGGATCTATTTTGAAAATACAAGTGTTACATTGAATAAGAACGAGACGTCATTTGTTTACTCAATGCACGAGTCATCACGTAAATATAGTAAGATTAGGGTCTGTTTAGTGTTTACATGGAAGGCGGGACGGGACATTTGCCGGGACGAGACGTTAAGCAGGATCGTATCGCTACTATATAGAATAGTCTAGTATCAAACATCCATATAGGCGAGTTTTAGGGTGTTGCGTGCGCATCATTTTCAAAAAAACTTGCAAACTCCACTCAAAGTAAACATACTGTTTAAAATAAACAAAGTGTGGATACAGTTTCTGGATGTTTAGCACTGTAATACCATGACATGAGGAAGATTAGTGATTAAATGTCCCCGAAAGCCAAGGGACGTTTGAGGAAGTTCACAAATCCTCCCGAGGCTTTCGGGGACATTTAATCATTAATCTCCCTCATGTCATGGTATTACTTATAATTATTCTGCTGTTGTTGGCTCGCTAGCAAGTCTGTTTGCCATTGCTTACTTTGTGGGGAGCCCGCCAAGAGCCCGCCAATTCCTTTGCAAAATCATGCGCGCGCAATACCCAGAAATTCGCCTATTGTTAAATAATATGGATGTTTTGATACTAAACTATTCGTTACGTCTCATCTGTATAGTTGAATATTATGTCACATAGCTCTTGTAAAGAGGGAGCCTAAACTTATGATACAGCATAAAAAGATAAAAGATTGAGGGGCTAATCATCCTTAGTCGCAGCCAGCGGCTAAATTACGAATGACGCTGATCAACGTCGCCGTGTCGGAGGCATACAAAAGGCGTCTAGGCAGCCGCCATACGACACAGTTCAGACCACAGATCACAGCTAAGATGTAGGTGTTGATTTGACCGAGGGAGGAAAACCGGAGAACCCGGCAAAAAAAACTCGAAGCACAGGAGAGATCAACTACAACTTTACTCATATGAGTCCCAAGCTCGACAACGGGGTATTTCCCAACCGGGCTTAACTTTGGGTGAGAAGCAGCGGGTTAACAGCAGCCACTACCCGTGCTCTCCAACGTGTTACCTGTGCTTATAAAAGCCTTACGGTCTCTTTTTAGGCTTAGTCGCAATCATCTGTATGTAATACAAATATTCATATGTAATATTTACTTTTCAATATTTGTACTGTAAACTGTATAGTGCATGTAAAGCAAATTCAGTAAACTCAAGAACTTTCAGATTAAGAACTTACCTGTTTCAACTTTTTGAATAACTCACTTTGAGAAGCATCTCCTTTCATGTGAGTTGAGATGACATCTTTGGCCAATGATTTTGAACTTCCTGGCTTACCAACCACAAACAGCGGAATCCTGAGCTCGGTACAAATGGCCATCATAAACACATTTTCACTTAATGCGGTATTTCTCGCAATGTTTTGACCAAGTTCAATGTTGTTCAAGAATGCTCTCTGACATCTGAATAGATCATAAAAATACAACAATTTTTTTCTCATTAAATTGCCTATGAAGCAAAAATTAGATTTATCTTATTTTCGTGACATAAAATCAGCCAGCTAACCGGGCTAGCCCGCCTCGTATAAAGCCCCTTCAAATAATAAAGAATATTGATTTACAGCTCTTCCGTATTTCAATTTGTTCTTGAGATATTGAGATTTGTTTGATATGCAAATTTAACCCCTTGACGTCACACGTTTATAAAAATGACTTTTTCAAAAATGCTATATATCTTTGAAATTATCAAACGAAATCACTTGAAACGAATCTTGTACATGCGTGACTCCCACAACTACATGTAGAACTACAGTATAATAACGACAATGCAATGCAACATTACAATGCATTGAAATGGAATAAAATAAAATAAATTGAAATGACTGGTAGTAGAGTAGAGTAGAGTAGAGTAGAGTAGAGTAGAGTAGAGTAGAGTAGAGTAGAGTAGAGTAGAGTAGAGTAGAGTGGAGTGGAGTGGAGTGGAGTGGAGTGGAGTGGAGTGGAGTGGAGTGGAGTGGAGTGGAGTGGAGTGGAGTGGAGTGGAGTGGAGTGGAGTGGAGTGGAGTGGAGTGGAGTGGAGTAGAGTAGAGTAGAGTAGAGTAGAGTAGAGTAGAGTAGAGTAGAATTAAATAGAATGGAATGGAATAGAATAGAATGGAAGAGAATAGAATGGAATGGAATAGAATAGAATAGAATAAAACAAATTACAATATATATATCTATAACGTCACAAAAACTAGCCTTATAATCTCTTTCGCCATCCTGTCAGCACCCCCAGGTAATGGGCAATGATCAGTGAAATATCTTGCAATATATTCGCAATATGCAGGTCTTTCATACAATCGTGCATGGTAGCACACGCCAATACCAAGGACTAAAGCCCTTGTCATCTTGTTTAGAGGCTGCGTAGAAAGAAAGAAAACCATTAGAGAACTGAGGGAACTCAGAGACTGCATACCTCCGCCAGTGATTAGAGATGTTCATAAAGAACGCGATATCCCGCTAACCAGACTATCCCGCTAGACATACACATGTATGAATACAATGCTTTATTGCACTCGTACCATTATACATGTTTTTTATCTTTTGATAGGTTTCTCAAACCTCAAATGTGCATAAAAGGTTTGTTGGCTGTATGAGCAACATAATAATGCCAAAATAAAGACATTTTAAGTGGTACGCTAACAAGAAGATGCTGTTTGAAAACCATGAGCAAATTTTCTATTGATGACAGTAAATATAGCGAATTGAATATTTTTGTTGCATGCCTATCTTCATCATTATAACTTTATATATTCTGATATGTTTCTCAACCCCTAAATGTTAATAAAAAGTTTGTTGACTGTATAAGCTACGCAATAATACTAATAACAATAATGCTAAAATAAGGAGTTTTGAGAAGTACGGCACGAAGTTCCAGGGTTTTGAGCGCTTTTCATCGAAAATACGTGAGATAAAAAAATACGTGACATAAAAAAAAACGTGACATAAAAAAATACGTGACTTAAAAAAATACGTGACATAAAAAAATACGTGGCATAAAAAATTATCCTCCTAACCCTTTTCCGTCGGTGGGTTTTCCCTGTGACGAATAAAATCGTCTGGCGTTAGTTATCAATAAACATTTATTCAGGTAACATCTAATTTAGTATACAACTAGTTTAAATGGAGAAATAAAAGTAGCATGCTGCGCAGGCAGTGTTGAAACAACAATCAAAATATACAGGGTGTCCCAAAAAAATGCCCCCTATCCGTTTTTCTACTGCATCTTCTTTAATTTGGGTACAAGAAGTAAATTTTTATATCACGCCGAAAGCCCATCACTCCTTCTCTGTTGTGTGAAATTTTCAGAGCTAAATAGTTATCTACTCGCTTCCTGGAGTAATTTAAAGAGGCAACATGAAAATTTGAACTTGTCCAAGTTATGCAAATGATCTATGCTACCTACAGATATGCTACATACAGGGTGTCCAAAACGAATGTCGCCCATCCCGTTCTTTACCACAGCTTTGTTTGAGTGCGGAATACAAGTTTGAATACATATGTATGTGAAAACTGACAACAGGGGAATAAAGTTTGATTCCAAATGAAGCAATGCGGCATCAAATCATGTGGGGTTCCTTGGGGAAATAACAATGCTCATGAGAGTTCCATGCACATGTTTGCCATGTGGCAGAAGTGCACTTTACTTCATCCGTCTTAAGATGGGTAGAAAACAATTCACTCCCAAGGTAAGAGCATTCATGGTACTTTCCTATCATGAAACAAGAAGCCCAACAAGGACAAGGAATGCCTTTAGAAGATTTCCAAATCTTGACGTAGCATACATAATTTGGACAAGTTCACATTTTGATGTTGCTTCTTTAAATGACTACAGGAAGCGAGTAGATAACTACTTAGCTCTGAAAATTTCAGACAACAAAGAAGGAGGGATGGCCTTTCGGCGTGATATAAAAATTTACTTCTTGTACCACAATTAAAGAAGGGGCACCTCATAAATGGATGGGGGGCATTTTTTTTGGGACACCCTATAGTAAGGTTTGATAGGATTTGATATACCATAGGCAGCCCAAGCACTGTCACGTACTGTCTGTCGTATTATATAATATACTTAAAGGTTGGCAAGTAAATTCACTAGTTCAACTCATCACTTGAATAAATGTCAATACTATTCGCAAATACGAACGTAAATCAATAAAAAAACAACACTTCTATAAGCACAAATAATCGTACTAACTTGTCACGAACGTTTGTTGCTTAAAACTGTTGTGAAACACCAGAAATTAGTGAAAACAAACGGGGTTTTGTCGAAAAAATTGCCGTACCTTTGCGTGGTGCAAAAATCCTGTTTGACGCCATCATTCGTGAGCAAATATAAGGCATGTCATTGGTCAATCGGCAAAACTAAAAAATTATCTCTGCGTGATAAATTTGACCAACCGGGGGGGTATTGCAACAGTGCAGTAAAAAAGATTCGTGTAATAAATATAAACTTTTTGTACGTAAAAGTTTATATAACCGTGTATAGAAATGGAGCGGCAAGAACGGAAAAGATTGTCTGAATGTTCGTTGTCTTATATGGTAAGTGGCTAAAAATTCTCAATCTTTTTTGCTTAAAATAGAAGGAAGCCAGTTAGTGGCTTTAATACTGGCTTTGACAGACATTTGGCGGAGTTCATTGTTATTTATGCAAGACGACTCATTGTTGTTCGCCGGTATTAAACTATTAGTGGACATTGAAGATCTCTGACTACTCCGTAGGATATATTGGTTGCCGAATATATACTGTTCTATTTCATCTATTATAAAAGACTTCAGCTAGAGTGATTTCGAAAAAAAAGCAATCAAACGATCAACTGCATGTCTATAGGACATGCAAGCTACAATCTGAGAATAATTCATTGGGACACTAAAGCATCAATTAGCTTCCTTCTTGCTTATTTCACTATCGTGGGATAAATAACGTTGTTTTACCCCTCCCCACCCCCCACCAATCAATGTTGATTTCCAGGGGATACTTCTGAGGCCTAGAAAACAAAAATTCTGTCGCAACGTTGATCGGAGGGGGAAGGGGAGGGCACATTTTAAAGTTAAATCGCGTGCGCACATAAGTCACTTGACATACGCTGTGTCCCAATGTAATTATTCCACGATTGTCTGAAAATATTCAATATAAATGAATTGAAATTACGCACTGCCAAAATAATAAATAACGGATAAAAAGCAAACGGTGGAACTAAAATTACACGGTGGAACTAAAATTACACGGCAGAATTATAAACGAATTATTTCAACATTTCAATGAACGAGCTTTCGCTGTTGCGAAGACCGCAACAATTGATCAAACGATCGCACGTCTACCTAACCGAATTGACTGTGTGATGAAAGGGAGTCAAACTAAACCCACACTCATAGGTTGTCAGTGGTTTACTTTTACTATCCGTGTCCACTTCAATTGTTCTAAATAAGCACAAAACAGTAGAAACTTGCGTTTTATTTGGCCCGCGTATTAAATGACAACCTAACAAAATAAGCGTAAAGACTGCATTTATAATTAGCTGTGCTATTATAATGGCTCCTGCACAGTACTCCATGCCTTTAGTGCGTATTTCCCGCATAAACACGTTCTAAATAACAACTGTCTCTATCACGCTTATGATACAGATAAAGTTCTATATGCTGGTAACATTGAGGTAGCAAAATACCTAACTTAAACCGTATTTTTAACAGTACTCCATCTACGGCATAAATAATATTATAATTAGATTATCTTTTAACTTATTACCACGAATTTGGTGGAGTACTGTTATTTATCTGAGTACAAGGGTCTGGACAGCAATAATTCAGCGCTTACAGTGAAGATTAAGTAAATATCTATCACTTCAACAAAAAAAACTGTCTAAAGAAGGCTCAGTTCTTTCGAATATAGACCTATTTTAGTGGAGTACTGTAGTGGAGTACTGTGCCGGTCAACCGATACGAACCGGAAACAATCGGAAAATTATTTCACTGATACTAATAGTCATCCCATAGTCGTTAATAGTAACCCTGACCTTCATTGAGTGTGTAATCAATTAAAATGTGACCCTGGTATTAATATTTATGACTTGCGCTTATTTCAGACAATCTGAGAATAATTCATTGGGACACTAAAGCATCAATTAGCTTCCTTCTTGCTTATTTCACTATCGTGGGATAAATAACGTTGTTTTACCCCTCCCCACCCCCCACCAATCAATGTTGATTTCCAGGGGATACTTCTGAGGCCTAGAAAACAAAAATTCTGTCGCAACGTTGATCGGAGGGGGAAGGGGAGGGCACATTTTAAAGTTAAATCGCGTGCGCACATAAGTCACTTGACATACGCTGTGTCCCAATGTAATTATTCCACGATTGTCTGAAAATATTCAATATAAATGAATTGAAATTACGCACTGCCAAAATAATAAATAACGGATAAAAAGCAAACGGTGGAACTAAAATTACACGGTGGAACTAAAATTACACGGCAGAATTATAAACGAATTATTTCAACATTTCAATGAACGAGCTTTCGCTGTTGCGAAGACCGCAACAATTGATCAAACGATCGCACGTCTACCTAACCGAATTGACTGTGTGATGAAAGGGAGTCAAACTAAACCCACACTCATAGGTTGTCAGTGGTTTACTTTTACTATCCGTGTCCACTTCAATTGTTCTAAATAAGCACAAAACAGTAGAAACTTGCGTTTTATTTGGCCCGCGTATTAAATGACAACCTAACAAAATAAGCGTAAAGACTGCATTTATAATTAGCTGTGCTATTATAATGGCTCCTGCACAGTACTCCATGCCTTTAGTGCGTATTTCCCGCATAAACACGTTCTAAATAACAACTGTCTCTATCACGCTTATGATACAGATAAAGTTCTATATGCTGGTAACATTGAGGTAGCAAAATACCTAACTTAAACCGTATTTTTAACAGTACTCCATCTACGGCATAAATAATATTATAATTAGATTATCTTTTAACTTATTACCACGAATTTGGTGGAGTACTGTTATTTATCTGAGTACAAGGGTCTGGACAGCAATAATTCAGCGCTTACAGTGAAGATTAAGTAAATATCTATCACTTCAACAAAAAAAACTGTCTAAAGAAGGCTCAGTTCTTTCGAATATAGACCTATTTTAGTGGAGTACTGTAGTGGAGTACTGTGCCGGTCAACCGATACGAACCGGAAACAATCGGAAAATTATTTCACTGATACTAATAGTCATCCCATAGTCGTTAATAGTAACCCTGACCTTCATTGAGTGTGTAATCAATTAAAATGTGACCCTGGTATTAATATTTATGACTTGCGCTTATTTCAGACACTGTCTGAAAATATTCAATATAAATGAATTGAAATTACGCACTGCCAAAATAATAAATAACGGATAAAAAGCAAACGGTGGAACTAAAATTACACGGTGGAACTAAAATTACACGGCAGAATCATAAACGAATTATTTCAACATTTCAATGAACGAGCTTTCGCTGTTGCGAAGACCGCAACAATTGATCAAACGATCGCACGTCTACCTAACCGAATTGACTGTGTGATGAAAGGGAGTCAAACTAAACCCACACTCATAGGTTGTCAGTGGTTTACTTTTACTATCCGTGTCCACTTCAATTGTTCTAAATAAGCACAAAACAGTAGAAACTTGCGTTTTATTTGGCCCGCGTATTAAATGACAACCTAACAAAATAAGCGTAAAGACTGCATTTATAATTAGCTGTGCTATTATAATGGCTCCTGCACAGTACTCCATGCCTTTAGTGCGTATTTCCCGCATAAACACGTTCTAAATAACAACTGTCTCTATCACGCTTATGATACAGATAAAGTTCTATATGCTGGTAACATTGAGGTAGCAAAATACCTAACTTAAACCGTATTTTTAACAGTACTCCATCTACGGCATAAATAATATTATAATTAGATTATCTTTTAACTTATTACCACGAATTTGGTGGAGTACTGTTATTTATCTGAGTACAAGGGTCTGGACAGCAATAATTCAGCGCTTACAGTGAAGATTAAGTAAATATCTATCACTTCAACAAAAAAAACTGTCTAAAGAAGGCTCAGTTCTTTCGAATATAGACCTATTTTAGTGGAGTACTGTAGTGGAGTACTGTGCCGGTCAACCGATACGAACCGGAAACAATCGGAAAATTATTTCACTGATACTAATAGTCATCCCATAGTCGTTAATAGTAACCCTGACCTTCATTGAGTGTGTAATCAATTAAAATGTGACCCTGGTATTAATATTTATGACTTGCGCTTATTTCAGACAATCTGAGAATAATTCATTGGGACACTAAAGCATCAATTAGCTTCCTTCTTGCTTATTTCACTATCGTGGGATAAATAACGTTGTTTTACCCCTCCCCACCCCCCACCAATCAATGTTGATTTCCAGGGGATACTTCTGAGGCCTAGAAAACAAAAATTCTGTCGCAACGTTGATCGGAGGGGGAAGGGGAGGGCACATTTTAAAGTTAAATCGCGTGCGCACATAAGTCACTTGACATACGCTGTGTCCCAATGTAATTATTCCACGATTGTCTGAAAATATTCAATATAAATGAATTGAAATTACGCACTGCCAAAATAATAAATAACGGATAAAAAGCAAACGGTGGAACTAAAATTACACGGTGGAACTAAAATTACACGGCAGAATTATAAACGAATTATTTCAACATTTCAATGAACGAGCTTTCGCTGTTGCGAAGACCGCAACAATTGATCAAACGATCGCACGTCTACCTAACCGAATTGACTGTGTGATGAAAGGGAGTCAAACTAAACCCACACTCATAGGTTGTCAGTGGTTTACTTTTACTATCCGTGTCCACTTCAATTGTTCTAAATAAGCACAAAACAGTAGAAACTTGCGTTTTATTTGGCCCGCGTATTAAATGACAACCTAACAAAATAAGCGTAAAGACTGCATTTATAATTAGCTGTGCTATTATAATGGCTCCTGCACAGTACTCCATGCCTTTAGTGCGTATTTCCCGCATAAACACGTTCTAAATAACAACTGTCTCTATCACGCTTATGATACAGATAAAGTTCTATATGCTGGTAACATTGAGGTAGCAAAATACCTAACTTAAACCGTATTTTTAACAGTACTCCATCTACGGCATAAATAATATTATAATTAGATTATCTTTTAACTTATTACCACGAATTTGGTGGAGTACTGTTATTTATCTGAGTACAAGGGTCTGGACAGCAATAATTCAGCGCTTACAGTGAAGATTAAGTAAATATCTATCACTTCAACAAAAAAAACTGTCTAAAGAAGGCTCAGTTCTTTCGAATATAGACCTATTTTAGTGGAGTACTGTAGTGGAGTACTGTGCCGGTCAACCGATACGAACCGGAAACAATCGGAAAATTATTTCACTGATACTAATAGTCATCCCATAGTCGTTAATAGTAACCCTGACCTTCATTGAGTGTGTGTAATCAATTAAAATGTGACCCTGGTATTAATATTTATGACTTGCGCTTATTTCAGACAATCTGAGAATAATTCATTGGGACACTAAAGCATCAATTAGCTTCCTTCTTGCTTATTTCACTATCGTGGGATAAATAACGTTGTTTTACCCCTCCCCACCCCCCACCAATCAATGTTGATTTCCAGGGGATACTTCTGAGGCCTAGAAAACAAAAATTCTGTCGCAACGTTGATCGGAGGGGGAAGGGGAGGGCACATTTTAAAGTTAAATCGCGTGCGCACATAAGTCACTTGACATACGCTGTGTCCCAATGTAATTATTCCACGATTGTCTGAAAATATTCAATATAAATGAATTGAAATTACGCACTGCCAAAATAATAAATAACGGATAAAAAGCAAACGGTGGAACTAAAATTACACGGTGGAACTAAAATTACACGGCAGAATTATAAACGAATTATTTCAACATTTCAATGAACGAGCTTTCGCTGTTGCGAAGACCGCAACAATTGATCAAACGATCGCACGTCTACCTAACCGAATTGACTGTGTGATGAAAGGGAGTCAAACTAAACCCACACTCATAGGTTGTCAGTGGTTTACTTTTACTATCCGTGTCCACTTCAATTGTTCTAAATAAGCACAAAACAGTAGAAACTTGCGTTTTATTTGGCCCGCGTATTAAATGACAACCTAACAAAATAAGCGTAAAGACTGCATTTATAATTAGCTGTGCTATTATAATGGCTCCTGCACAGTACTCCATGCCTTTAGTGCGTATTTCCCGCATAAACACG
The DNA here is from genome assembly GCA_035771165.1 of Paragorgia papillata. Lineage (NCBI taxonomy): Eukaryota > Metazoa > Cnidaria > Anthozoa > Scleralcyonacea > Coralliidae > Paragorgia > Paragorgia papillata. The sequence continues at coordinate 1,362,877 of JAWNZC010000123.1, forward strand.
TTCTAAATAACAACTGTCTCTATCACGCTTATGATACAGATAAAGTTCTATATGCTGGTAACATTGAGGTAGCAAAATACCTAACTTAAACCGTATTTTTAACAGTACTCCATCTACGGCATAAATAATATTATAATTAGATTATCTTTTAACTTATTACCACGAATTTGGTGGAGTACTGTTATTTATCTGAGTACAAGGGTCTGGACAGCAATAATTCAGCGCTTACAGTGAAGATTAAGTAAATATCTATCACTTCAACAAAAAAAACTGTCTAAAGAAGGCTCAGTTCTTTCGAATATAGACCTATTTTAGTGGAGTACTGTAGTGGAGTACTGTGCCGGTCAACCGATACGAACCGGAAACAATCGGAAAATTATTTCACTGATACTAATAGTCATCCCATAGTCGTTAATAGTAACCCTGACCTTCATTGAGTGTGTAATCAATTAAAATGTGACCCTGGTATTAATATTTATGACTTGCGCTTATTTCAGACACTGTCTGAAAATATTCAATATAAATGAATTGAAATTACGCACTGCCAAAATAATAAATAACGGATAAAAAGCAAACGGTGGAACTAAAATTACACGGTGGAACTAAAATTACACGGCAGAATCATAAACGAATTATTTCAACATTTCAATGAACGAGCTTTCGCTGTTGCGAAGACCGCAACAATTGATCAAACGATCGCACGTCTACCTAACCGAATTGACTGTGTGATGAAAGGGAGTCAAACTAAACCCACACTCATAGGTTGTCAGTGGTTTACTTTTACTATCCGTGTCCACTTCAATTGTTCTAAATAAGCACAAAACAGTAGAAACTTGCGTTTTATTTGGCCCGCGTATTAAATGACAACCTAACAAAATAAGCGTAAAGACTGCATTTATAATTAGCTGTGCTATTATAATGGCTCCTGCACAGTACTCCATGCCTTTAGTGCGTATTTCCCGCATAAACACGTTCTAAATAACAACTGTCTCTATCACGCTTATGATACAGATAAAGTTCTATATGCTGGTAACATTGAGGTAGCAAAATACCTAACTTAAACCGTATTTTTAACAGTACTCCATCTACGGCATAAATAATATTATAATTAGATTATCTTTTAACTTATTACCACGAATTTGGTGGAGTACTGTTATTTATCTGAGTACAAGGGTCTGGACAGCAATAATTCAGCGCTTACAGTGAAGATTAAGTAAATATCTATCACTTCAACAAAAAAAACTGTCTAAAGAAGGCTCAGTTCTTTCGAATATAGACCTATTTTAGTGGAGTACTGTAGTGGAGTACTGTGCCGGTCAACCGATACGAACCGGAAACAATCGGAAAATTATTTCACTGATACTAATAGTCATCCCATAGTCGTTAATAGTAACCCTGACCTTCATTGAGTGTGTAATCAATTAAAATGTGACCCTGGTATTAATATTTATGACTTGCGCTTATTTCAGACAATCTGAGAATAATTCATTGGGACACTAAAGCATCAATTAGCTTCCTTCTTGCTTATTTCACTATCGTGGGATAAATAACGTTGTTTTACCCCTCCCCACCCCCCACCAATCAATGTTGATTTCCAGGGGATACTTCTGAGGCCTAGAAAACAAAAATTCTGTCGCAACGTTGATCGGAGGGGGAAGGGGAGGGCACATTTTAAAGTTAAATCGCGTGCGCACATAAGTCACTTGACATACGCTGTGTCCCAATGTAATTATTCCACGATTGTAGAGTCAATGTTGGTTTTTGTGCTTTCTATATCAAACTAGTGCCGTGGTCCGTGGATTAGTGGATGTGCAATTACAGTTAAGCTTTAATACGTCGTTCCAAACAAGATATCTTGTTTTTTTGTCATTTCATCGGGGACTTGAGCAGGTAACTGAATTGCTTTTTCACCTCTTTCCTCTGTGCAATCTTATGTTTTCTGTTTTACTTTTTTTTTTTGGTTTGCGGCATATTTCATACGTTTTTTGGGACTCGTGCATATAAATGATATGGAACTAATGGAAGTGGATAAAACTGGGCGAAAACTCTGGCATTTATATTTAATATATAAAGTGTCTTTGACACGTTTTGTGTCCTTGTATTAAAAGTGAAAGTGTATTGTTTTTAATAGAAAAGTATGTCCGTGGTGTGGATAAACATTTTATTTATTCAGAATATTTGCTGATTTCTAAGCTTAAATGTGGAAAATTTGAAACGAAAAATCGCTATGTTTTATACTTTTATCAGTATCTTTTGAGAAGCAATTGCTCGACGACAACAAATCAGAGGTTTTTCTGTACGAACTAAAAATTAATTTCGCATTCAGTTGAATATATGATGAGCTGCAAAAAATTGCTGCAAGCCTGCATGCAAAGGTAAATGCAGCTTAATGTAAGATCTGTTTCGACGTGCCTTATTTTTCTATCGTCTAATTATATATGCATGTCATATTTATTGAACTTTGGATTTGAATGTTTATTTAATACCGGCGAACAACAATGAGTCGTCTTGCATAAATAACAATGAACTCCGCCAAATGTCTGTCAAAGCCAGTATTAAAGCCACTAACTGGCTTCCTTCTATTTTAAGCAAAGAAGATTGAGAATTTTTAGCCACTTACCATATAAGACAACGAACATTGGGACAGAATCCTTTCCGTTCTTGCCGCTCCATTTCTATACACGGTTATATAAACTTTTACGTACAAAAAGTTTGTATTTATTACACGAATCTTTTTTACTGCACTGTTGCAATACCCCCCCCCCCCCGGTTGCTCAAATTTATCACGCAGAGATAATTTTTTTGTTTTGCCGATTGACCAATGACATGCCTTATATTTGCTCACGAATGATGGCGTCAAACAGGATTTTTGCACCACGCATAGGTACGGCAATTGTTTCGACAAAACTCCGTTTGTTTTCACTAATTTCTGGTGTTTCACAACAGTTTTAAGCAACAAACGTTCGTGACAAGTTAGTACGATTATTTGTGTTTATAGAAGTGGGTTTTTTTTTTATTGATTTACGTTCGTATTTGGGAATAGTATTGACATTTCTTCAAGTGATGAGTTGAACTAGTGAATTTACTTGCCAACCTTTAAGCATATTATATAATACGACAGACAGTACGTGATAGTGCTTGGGCTGCCTATGGATATACTGCCGAAAATGAGAGCGTATGAGTATAATGTTTCGAGCGAAGGCCCTCGAGAGAAACGTTTCTCTCTGACGAAGGGCCTTCGCTCGAACCGTCCCTACGTTTTCAGTTTCGGCAGTATATCAAGCCTTACTATTTGTCGATTGTAGTTTAAATGGAGTCTTAGTTAAATAGTAAAATAATACTACAAGACACTACTACATTATCGATTACAGTTGACTATTATACATATACAAACAAACAAACAAACAAACAAACAAACAAACAAACAAACAAACAAACAAACAAACAAACAAACAAACAAAAGACTGCAATAGATAAATTCATTCCAACTAGAAAATCAAGGCACATCATAGATTGGCACATCATAAAGAAAGAATTGCATTTCTATTTAGGGTACTAAGCTCATGAATGACCTGAGTTAGCCAAAGTAAAACACATAGTACTTGGGAGTTGGATGCCGCCCACAAAGGTCAAGCAAAAAAAACCCAAAAATATCAAGCGCTTGATACAAATTGTTAAATCACTTTACTTGATTCATTCTAGCTTCTAAAGATATGGTTTCGTCGTCGTCCCCGCTATCGTCATCACTTGATTCCTCACCACTGCTAGTGTCAAGCTTGGTAGTAATTTGGGAAATTAAGTCTGAGTTGACGTAAAACCACGTCATCACTTTCATTGCTCTTTCGACGTCACGCAAACTAACAAAACTACATTCATCCTAGAGAAGATATAGACAAATAAATAGATAATAGTTTTTAATGTATTTCGTTTTGTTTCGCTTAGTTTTTTTTGTTCGAATTGTTTCGTGTCGTCTCGAATTGTTTCGTTTCGTTTCAAATTGTTTGGTTTGGTTTCGAGTTGTTTCGTTTCGAATTGTTTCGTTTCGTTTCGTTTCGAATTGTTTCGTTTTGTATTGTTTCGAAAGTCGCGTGGCAGACACTGATAGTGATTAAGCGTATACATAGTACGTCGCAGTGACAAATAAACTTTCCAAAATTATAATACTAACCTTCTGCCGTCGCATGTACTTCTGGGATGCTGACAAAACCTTCGCAATGCAAGATGCTTGTGAGTCATTACCAGGAATAAATTCAGCTTTTGTCTCGACGGCAGTGCTCTGCAACAAAAGAGCAATATTTGAGGAATGGTTCATGGTTTGGCGCGCTCCATCGAGTTATGGATGTACGCGAGAAGTTGGGAGTCTGGGTCACTGATCTCTATACAACTGGATTGTTCATGCTTTATGGTCAGCAGTAAACATTTTGAAGCAACTGGCGACCGTATTGGTACTCCAGGTCCAGTGTACCTTGCGGGCTTGAGAGTAGTAAGAGTTTACCGTGGGAGTCGAAAGGCCGTAAAACAATTGTCAGATGGCAATTTACTGTTACAATTGCAAAACAGAAGGAAAATACAAGCAATTACAGTCTGAAATTATCAACTACATACTTCAAGGCTTTGTAAGGAGTTATGCTTTAATACCAAAGGTATATAAATAGTTTTATAATGAAGTTATTGGCTGATTTCGTTGTTTTTACGAGTTTTGTGATATGAGCAAGTTTATCGATTACCAGGGAGAGTAAAAAACTACGAAATAACACGTTTTACTGTTTAATAATACCAACAAATGCAAAAACTAAGCTTCTAAACATTGTACAATGTTCTTTGTTTGATACCAATTGCTAAAATTATGTTAATGTGGCTCTTTTTGTCTTTTTTCGTGCTACGAAAACATACAAAGTTTCCGTGGCGGCCATCTTGGTACTCCAAATTCGTCATCTGCGCTGGCTTCATTTTTGGAGCCGGATGAGCAATCCAGTTATATAGAGATCAGTGCTCTGAGTACAAAAAAAGCGTAAGAGGTTCTCGAGGCGATAAACCCAGTGCTCTCCCAACTTTCCAAGTGCATCAAGAGTCGATGGAGCACTCTATCAACGTTCTCACTATATTTACACAAGAGCTTTCGTGGTACATTAGCAGTTGAACTCACAAAAACCCATTCACAAAACATGCACCAAACAAATACTATAAAGAGCACGTGTATGGCAAGCTCGCAGTACCTGTCGAGAGGTTGATGGACCAGGTTGAGCTGCAGTCAGAATAGGTTGAGCCGCCTGAGTAGGTAATGTTAAACCAGGGTGAGCCTAAAAGATAACCACTTATAAATAAAAGAAATTTAATGAAATTTAATGAAATGTATTGTATTGTAATGTAATGTAATGTAATGTGATGTCATGTAATGTAATGTAAAGTAATGAAATGAAGTGAAATGTAATAAAATGCAATGAAATGTAATGTATAGAGTGAAATGTAGTGTAGTGTAGTGTAGTGTCGTGTAGTGTAGTGCAGTGCAATGTAATGTAATGTAATGTAATGTAATGTAATGTAATGTAATGTAAAGTTATAACTCTGTCCTCAAAATATATGTCTGAATTCTCTCTACAATTTCTTTCAGTTTTTCTCGGGCAACAAGAATAGATTAATGTTAAATTTTACCCTTGGTGTAGGCATTAGCAAAAATCGTCGGACTATTTGTCGTGTGTATAGTTCCTCGGTGTGATCAGTCAGTTGACCAAAATCCCAGACCAACGGTCTCATACTCTCAGGAAGAGGATGAACACGATAGACAAGTTGACGCAGTGGAATAGAACCTGAAAAAATATTATAAATTTAAAAAATATTCATGCTATACAATACGCCATCTAATACCCCATCCAATGCGTCAATTATTTTTAATTTTTAATATAATAATATAAACAAACAAGAGGGCACTCAGAGACTGCATACTTACGCCAGCGGGTTATTATTAGAGATGTTTAAAAAGAAAACGAGCCATTCCGCTAACCAGGTTAGCTCACGAGACCTACACATGTATGAATGAGTAAAATGCTTGATTGCACGATCGCAATAAAGCAATTGTCTTCAGATTTTTATTAAATTCTCATCTGACTCTCAACCAAAATTTAATTGCTTAGTCCTTAATCCATCTTTCCACAAACGTTTATAAAAACATGTGCAGTGCTTTGTAAGATATCCTGGCGACGGACAGACAAACAGACAGAAATACGGAAACAGACTAACAGACAAACAGAGAGACAGGCGGGTAGGCAGACAAACAAACGAACAAACAAACAAACAAACAAACGAACAAACAAACAAACAAACAAACAAACAAACAAACAAACAAACAAACAAACAAACAAACAAACAAACAAATAGACAGATAAACGGAGATTAAAACATAATCTCCTGCTGGAGGTAAAAAGCCTCGCCCAATGATCTATTTGTTTATTATTAGAATTACAAACCTAATTTATCTTCAGTTTCTTCTGCAGACACGTGATAGCCTAATCCAGCAGATTCAAGTTTTTGAATCATCTCTTTCGTATGTCTGTAAAGCAAAATAAACCCAAGTCGTTGGAAATACCATTGCGAGAAAAAACAACACAACTGTTGTAAAAATCGCGTTATAAGGGAACCGTATGAAAGCTCCACGTTAGAGACAAATTTAATGGAGGGGCGCTTGAGACTGGATGCTTAGGGGTGCTTATTAAAGAGAGGGGTGTTTTGTAGGGAGAGAGAGTCGCCTTATCAGAGGGAGAAGCGCTTATTAAATAGAAAGGCGTAAAAAGCACAGAAGGGCGCTTATTAGAGAGGGGAGCTATTAGAAAGAGGCGCTTATTAAAGAGTGGGGTATTTTTAGAGAGAAGGTCGCATATTGAAAAGAGACACTCTTATTAGAGAGTGTGGCGCTTATTAGAGAGAAGGCCGTTTATTAAGCTCAGATCAAGTAACACAAGAACGCAAGTCACAGTAAGTTTGAACTTGTATCTCGTATCACAGATGACGTCACAACGTGGTAAGAACATCAGTGACCCACTCGACTGCGTCTCGTGGGCCACTTTTTTGTTCTTACCACGTTGTGACGTCATCTGTGCATCTATAGCTGAACAGACAACGAAAAAATGGAATCTATTTGTTAATTATATATATATATTTCTAAAACTCATTAATAATTCATGAGGAAAACACAAAGAAAATCCATGTTTAATGAGTGTCTGTATACGTGATACAGATTCCTCTTGATTTACATAAACTTTAGCTTTGATTTTCTCGACTTAGACAACGTTTTTTTAGAAAAATTACTACGCCAATGAACTAACCAAATCGGATCGTTTTAGAAGTCATTTACAGAATTCGTGTCCGTTCTGTATCGGGATACAGGCACTCGGCTTCGCCTCGTGTCTGTATACCCCGATACAGAACGGCCACTCATTCTGTAAATAGTACATATATATGCCCTCATTAAACATGGATTTTCTTTGTGTTTTCCTCATGAATTATTAATGAATTTTAGAAATATATATATATACACTCAACATTTTGAGGTAAGCCAACTTAAACTATACTATATTCGCTCTACCTTTATGGTATTGAGCACTTTCTGACATTCCGTGAACAAAATCACACGTGCTCGTTTGTATATTTATATTTATATTTATATTTATATTTATATTTTATATTTATATTTATATTTATATTTATATTTATATTTATATTTATATTTATATTTATATTTATATTTATATTTATATATACTTACTTTCTGTATGGATTACACGCAGCAATGAAATGAAGCCTGACCACGTTAGGGTTAATGGGTCGTCCATTCACTCTTCGGTCTACCATGATTTCTTTAATGAGATCAATCGCATCTGTTGTGTTGGCTTCGTCAAAAAATAAAATGGTATCGATGTTCATTTTGTCGTTGATAAGAGCCAGCTCCTTGGCTTTTTCCACTTTCTTCTCGATGTCTTTGTAACTAGTACCACCGTGAACCTGGAATAACACAGAAAAGCACGAAATGAGAACATGGGAACAACACCTGAACAATATTGAATACCAATCCTTGGTAAATATAACAGTTGACGCAGACATGCTATGCACCACGTGCGCGTGGTTGTTCATGCCACAGGGCATAATCGTAAACTGCGTTTGCGCACTGTGGTCAGTCAGACCGGTTTCTGGTTTGGATGAATATCATTGCCATGAATCTGGTCATAGGTTGGTCTGACGGACAGCAGTGTGGAAACCACTTTTTTAGCTTGCGGTTTTTAGTCCAAACATTTTTTGTCATTCTTTCTAAAGGGGGCACCTTGTCCCGTTTTGGCGTCTTCTCACAATTGGGTACATTATTTTCCTTTTATTTAATTTCTTTTAACAATTTTCAAAACTTTGTCTTATTATAGAAACAAAAGAAGAAAAAACAACAACAAAAACGAACAACATGAGCAACTTTGAACAATATTTAAATGCCACATCATGTGAACACAACACATGAACAAAATGTGGACAAGTAATAATATGTAAACATGTGAAAAACATGTGAATAATATATGAACAACATCTGAACATGTAAACAACACAACATGTGAAAACAACACGTACACAACATGTGAATAATATGTAAAGAACATGAGGAAAACATGTGAACAACATGTGAACGTGTGAAAACAACATGTGGACATTCTGTGAACAAAATGTATACACCACAACATGTAAAAACAACGCGTGAACAACATGTATAAACATATAACAAAATACATGTAAACACAACGCGCAAACAACACGTGAACGGCATGAGACCAAAACATAAACATGTGAACTGTTGCGACCTTAGCTCTCTACCCGTCTTTTAGTGTCAGATTCATACACTATCTGGGGCTCAAAAACATGTTCTAATAATCTGAGTTTCAAAAATGTCTACCAAACGTCAGATACATTACACTAAGCTTGTACATGTATAACATGCACTACAAGTATATGGGAACTAATCGTCGCCTCGATATTAAGGGTAAATACCTTCATTAACAGCATGTTCTTTGGTCCATCAGGTCCAGCTTGCAGCTCACACATAAAACGTATAAGACGAGTCTTTCCGCATCCTGTTTCGCCCATGATAATTACGGGGATACCACATCTGGAATAAGCAAGTATTTCACTTTGGTTTATAATGCAAGGCTTGTTTTCAGAAATGCTAAGAAATCTATCCCCTCGGGGAGGGCGCGCGCTTTCGAGTTCAACTCATGAAAAGTTCGGCGTTTGACATGGGCCAAAAGCCTGGTTTCCATATAATCGCTACGATCGCTCAAAAATGAACTCGGGGATCGCAGCAACCGTAGCGATCATATAGAAACGCAACGACTGACGCAACGATCGCGATCGCCGAGATAGAAAATGTCCTGTTTCGGCGGTCGTTGCGTTTTATATGGAAACGGTGATTTTGCAATCTCACTGGCCTAGGCGATCAGTATACATCCCAGCGGACCATTAAAACTTATGTCCCCAATTAACATGTATAATGCTAGAATTATGTTGACACATAAATAAAGTTTCTATTACTATAGCCATGGCCGCCTTAGCGATCATATTAACCTGACAGAGTCAGGCCCGCTTTTCCCTTCCTGCGGGAGGCGGAAACTTGCAGGCGGAGGAAGGGAAAGAGGGCCTGATACAATTATTTACCTGGCCGCATGCAATCTCTTTCCCAGAGCCCACGTTCCCCACCCGGGAAACGAGAGACTCTGGGATAATCCGTTTCAAATCACAGGATTCTTGTTATTCCGGTTGAGGTACGCATGCGTAAATATCCAAGCGGAATCTGTTCTCCTTGTTTGACTTTTCCCCAACCAAGTCAGTGGGGTTGCTGGCGAAGCTCGAATTACAGCATCTACACACATACGGCGAAGATATCGATCGCGGCAACGTCTTCACTGGAGTCTTGTCGTCCGACATCTTTGTTATTTTGGTTTTATTAATTCTACTTCCGGTCACTTCAGACCAACTCATGCTCACTATTCAGCCAATAACGTAACGATTTGAAACGGATTATCCCGGAGTCTCTCGTTTCCCGGGTGGGGAGCGTGGGCTCTGGGAACGAGATTGGGTCGCATGTAAAAAGCCAGATTTTGGCTTTTTCGTCTGAATGGTCCAATAGACAAAAAAATCCGAAAAGCTCTATTCTGATAGGTTTGTGTACATTTAATTATGAATTAACATGATTTACATAATTTACAGAGCGTCTAACGAATCTAGCGAATCAACGATGTCACAGACAATGTTTAGACGGAAGTAAAATATAATAAGAAAGAACGGCGCGAATGTATAGAAAAAGTCCTGTTTAATGAGGATGTGCTAGCTGTACTCTGTACTGGTTATGGCAAGAGTTTAATATACCAATTTCCCGAGCGGCTACAAAGACAGAGCGAAGAGAGTTTATAAGAGACGTGCTCGTGAAGGAATTACTCCGAAACAATTCTGGATTGTAGTCGTGAGTCCGCTTGAATATCTAAGGAAACAGCAAATTACAAACTTGGAACGGCTGGATTGGGCCGTTGGAATATTTATTTAATGTATAATAGCAAGAGATTACTCAAGAGATTTGAGTAAAAATAAAATAAAATAGAGAATGTACTATTCAAATATACAATTAACACTTTAAAGCCTGACGACGAGTCTTTAGTATTTTATTCTGGCTAACGCCAGACGATTTTATTCAACACAGGGGGAGGTCCAGGCCTCAAAGTGTTAACATGTGAATTGGGTAATTATTTCTCCTGTAACAGAACATTGTGTGTGCAAATTATGCCTACTCTGACGTCATCTTAATTACCATTTTGGGAATACAAACCTCAATATAACAACAAATATAAGTTCAAAACAAAAAATATTTTAGCATTCAACTATTGACGTTACATATAATCCATATCAATAAAATCACATTTGGGTTTATAAGCACTTTAAAGCGCTGTAATACAATTTACCTGAATCGCATATGAATAGCAAGAATCTTTTCAACATTGTCAGTAGTGAGTTCGTAGGTTGGATCCGGATCGTACCAGGCAATTCCCATTACACGACACAAGTTTGTAATACGTGTCATCCTGTCAATAAAGGATATTAAATAAAACATACACCGTATTCATAAAGATGGCCGCTTAAAAATATATTTTACACCGCGGATTTGACTGTATAATGAATATATATATATATATATATATATATATATATATATATATATATATATATATATATATATATATATATATATATTCATTATACAGTCAAATCCGCGGTGTAAAATATATATATATATATATATATACAGTATATATTGTGAAACTGACGTGAAACTGACAGTTGCGACACTCAACATTTTGAGGTAAGCCCACTTAAACTATACTAATATATACAGAAATTTATACAGAAAAATCCGCTGTGTAAAATATATTTTGGTATACATTAGAGGAGAGCCATCCCTCCTTGCTATTAACTACTCGAGCTCTCGCCCCTAGGATCGGGCTGGATGTTTTCAATGTAAACAGCGCTCAAGAAGCCTGGTCCTATTGTACGCACTAGCAAGAAGGGTTTGAAAATTCCCATGTAAATGCAACATAAAATCCAGCCCTTCTTACTAGGGCTAGCCCACCTGGGTGATAGTTTGGATTCACGATTTATATTTATTGCTAAAATAATGCCATGAATTAAAACACTAACCTGTCCCAAGTCTCGTAGTTTTCATCAAAATCAACCCCTTGAACTTTAAGCTGTCCTCTCAATGTCGGATTCATTAACTGTGGTTCCAAGACTACCTTGTTGACAGGGTTCAGTAGATCGCCATTTGCGCTGAGTAGAAAGCCAAGAAATGTCATGCTCTGGTGGTCTTGGTTGAAGAAGATGTACGGATGAGGACTAGAAAACAAAACAATTATCAGTTAAACTTCAACCAACGCACCATAGCATCATGAAGATGCACACTCAGATAAGCAGATAATAGTGTTTGGAAATAGAATAGTTGGTGTCCGCATAGCAAGATAACCCAAAAAACAATTGTCCGAAACAGTAAAAAAAGCCAGGTATATGTAGGCATGTATAGACAGGCAATCAGGCGGTTAATAAAATACTGAAGTTTTAGTCAAAAAAATATATCAGTGTAATAAATGTTTAGGTAGATATGTAGGTAGGTAATTAGGTACGTAGGTTGTTTGTTTGCTCAGTCTGACGTCAGTCCATTGGTCGATCCGTCCATCCCAACATCGGTCGGTTGGCTCGTCGCTCGGTCATTGACCTGACCGTTGGTTTAGACAGTTCCTTAGTCGTTGGATCAGTCCGTCGCTTGGTCGTTGGTCCGTTGCTCGGTCGCACAATAAGTCGGTCGCTCCTTGGCTTGGACCGTCGGTCGGTCCGTCAGTCATTCGGTCTGTCCGTACGTCGGTCGTTTGGATGCCTGTGTGGGGGGTTGCTTAGTTGGCTGGTTTGTTGATAGGTCGGTCGGTCGGTCGGTCGGTCGGTCGGCCGTTCGTTCGTTCGTTCGTTCGTTCGTTCGTTCGTTCGTTCGTTCGTTCGTTCGTTCGTTCAGTAAGTAGGTAGGTAAGTAGGTAGGTACTTGTATCGAAGTATTTCCATTAACCTTAACTCCCAACGTCGTCTTATTTGAAATGGAATAAGATCATCTTCTTCATCTCTGTCTCTTAGGGTCTCGTCAGCAGTTATATTTCCATCGCTCAGTGACCGTGTGCCAAAATCCTGAACATTAAAAGAAAAACAAAAATGACATTGAGCAAACAAGTTCAAGCCTTCATATCAGCCTTAATAGGGTACAAATGCCAAACGTTCCCAGCAATTTTAATGTTGCTGATCTTACCCTGGACATCTGAATCAAGAAGCGAACTACAAAGGTTCTAAATCCTTGCAGAAGATCCCCGACCAATTCTGTGTTACAGAAAATGCTCTCTTCGCAATCTCGGAGCTGTGAGTTCAGGAAGTTGACAAAGTGATGAAGCTCTGCCCAGGACGGATCACGGATTCCACAGTACCTAACAAACGAAATATTTTATTTGAAAACATTACTAACGTTTTAATTTAAATTATTATAATCCCACAATTTCTCGTGGCTAGGTTGCAAGAACTACGGATACATTTACTCCAAATGCGCAACAGAAAGCTCAGTTTAAAATAAATTCTTGTTTTAGGTGGTGGAAGGTGGCGCGTTCTGTACTGTAACTGTTGAGGGAGTCTATAATCCGCTTTCTGGTACATGTTGTATTGTTATTGTGTTTAAAGTTAAGCCCGGTTAGACGGGGTTTGCACTTGGATGGGTGACCGCTTGGGAATGACCCCGTTGTTGAGCTTGGAACTCATGTGAGTAGAGTTGTAGTTGATTTATCCTGTGCTTCGAGTTTTTTTCGGCGGGTTCTCCGGTTTTTCTCCCTCCATAAAATCAACACCTAACATCTTAGCTGTGATCCGTGGTCTGAACTGTGTCGTATGGCGGGTGCCTGGAGCGCCTTTGACATGGCTCAACACGGCCACGTTGATCTGTGCCCTTCGTAATTCAGCCGCTGGCTGGGAGTAAGTATGATTATGCCCCAGTCCTTTACCCTGTCACAAATTCTCGCATTCAATACAAATTGTCACCATGCAAACATTGAAAGAATTGAAAAGTTTTCCACTTACTGTATAATAATCCTTAAGGCTTCGGCATGATCTCCAACTACTGCTTGTCTCTGGCATTGAAAAGTAAAGTTATCCAAGTTCAACCGTGCATGGAACAGTTTGAGATATTGAAAAGTACGTTGGTATTCCACGCTACGGAACTTCTCCATGTCAAATTCAGTGTCACCTAAATAGGAATGATGTACCAAATATGAACAGGTTTTCTGATTGGCTGTAAGTAACCAATCAGATTGTTAATTATAAATTCATTCCCATGCTCGTTCTGATTAGGTTTAGGAAATCTAAGGGGGAAATACATGGAGCGGGCTGGCGAATTGACGTGGATGATTTCAGGACGAAATTCACAATTATCAAGTAAATAAGGGAAAGTTACGTTAGTTTTACTTCAGTTTTACTCTAATTAATTAGTCTATTATTTATTTTGTAAGCCCATCGTTAATAAAACTGATTGTCATAGTCTTAGCTAACCCACGAAAGCGTCTTAACGAAGACTAATTAATTTATTAAGTCTTCGCTATGATAACGAAACACACGAACAACGTTTTGATGTTCTATTTCATTTCGGCACTATTTATTCACGCAGTCAACTAAACGAACGCGTATCGAAGCGTTTTTCAGCCATATCAACAGTTTTTCAGCCCGCTTTGCCGGGATGAAAACGATTTATACATGGACATTTTCATCCCGGTTAAACCGGGCCAGCCCTGTCCATGTAATCGCCCCCTAAGCCAATCAAAAACCTTCATATACTATAGTTTTTAAATTTTGCCTACGGAACGAAATTTCACTTCAGTTTTTTTAAGATTGTATTTGGAAGAACACCTAAGATAATGAATAATGGCTTTTACATGCCTTTCAAATCTTATCGTATTCTCGAGTTATTGGCTATGCAATTTGAGCAATGACGTCACACGTTGTGTGTGGAAGAAAACGGAAAATCAGTCATATCTTTGCACTGGTTTGACTAAACTGAATCAAACGTTGGGAATTTTCCTTAGGGTATGGTCTGATTACATCTGCAATATGTGGTTTCGTGTAGTTAAACCAATCCAAAGATGTGACTGATTTTCCAGTTTTCTCCCACACGCATCGTTGTGACGTCGTTGCTCAATTGCATAGCCAATAAATAACTCAAGAAGTTTTCTTCCAAATACATCTTAAAAACCTGAATTCGAAGTGAAATTTCGTTATAAGCACTTTAATGATGACGACAGTATAGATTTTAAAGGTTAATTAAAATTCGGCTTTACTCGAACATTAGAATTTTTTCCCGCCATGTTGATTTTCCAAAGAGACCAACCAACATGGCGCCCTCGTGTTAATCAAGAAAATATTTGATATTTTACTTTCGCTTCAGTTCAGCCATTAAACGCCCTATCACCCCCAAATTTTGGCTCTCAATGCATTTGTGTCTGCTCTATGCACGGGCTCTAGGACAGGCTCGATAATGGCTAAGCCAATCAGTTATCTAGGTTGTATACAATGTGATCTGTTCAAATCGTCATGAGCGCGATGAACATTCTGACGTCAGAGTAACGTCTTTTTTTTTTAATTAACGGGACAGGTTGTTTCCATATATGGAAGTTGTGGACACGTTTGTGCCATATATGGTAGTGTCCTTTCATCTCGCTCTTGACGATGAAAAAATACAATGATCCTACTCTCTTGTTTTTTGGACTTTCTAGCAGGACGTGTGACGTCATTATTTAGTGCGCGTAAGGCGCGTGACAGTTTGAAAGATTGGGTCGGGTAAACATGGCCGTTCAAATCGAAGAATATTTACGAGGACTTACGAGTTGGATTGTAGCGTATTCCAAGCAATCCAAGGTACCGTCCACTTCGTATTATAGATAAGCAAGTTAATTAAACATTAAGGCACGACAAACACACAAATTTGTGTTAATAATTGTATGCTGAGACAACTTTTCACTCGAGCCATACTTTTCACTAGAGCCCGTGCTATATGCGCGCATTTAGAATATTACACTAAAGCAAGCTGGGGGGGGGGGAAGTCGAGACGGCAATGAAAAAAACATACTATTTCAACAATTTGCTTGAAATCAACTAGGTAATTAGGCTATCAGTTCTCACCTTTCTGGTCCTGCTGCATGTTAAATAATGTTTCTCTTGGTGTCAAGCAGCGTATTTGTGGCAAAAATTTCAAAAAAGAGTACTTGCTTGTCGCCAATCGTTTTCTTGTACTCTGTTTAAATATTTAATTTCTAATATGTTAAAATTTTAATATGTTTTAAAATTTTTTTGATATTTTTTTGTGGAAATAAATATCAAGTATAAACATTTCAAGAATTCAGACAGACAAACAAACAAACAGACAGACAGACAGGTAGACAGACAGACAGACAGACAGGTAGACAGACAGACAGACAGGTAGACAGACAGGTAGACAGACAGACAAACAGACAGACAGACAGACGGACGGACGGACGGACAGACAGACAGACACACAGACAGGCAGGCAGGCGGTCATGCAGACAGACAGACAGAGAGACAGACATACAGACAGACAGACACAGACAGACAGACAGACAGACGGACATACGGACTGACAGGCAGGCAGGCAGGCAGACAGGCAGACAGATAGACAGACAGACAGACAGACAAACAAACAAACAAACAAACAAACAAACAAACAAACAAACAAACAAACAAACAAACAAACAAACAAACAAACAAACAAACGGGCGGACGGACGGACGGACGGACGGACGGACGGACGGACGGACGGACGGACAGACAGACAGACAGACAGACAGACAGGCAGAGAGACAGACAGACAGACACACACACACACACACAGACAAACTGACAAACAGGTAAACAGACAAACTGACAAACAAACAAACAAACAAACTAAATAAACAAACAAACAAACAAACAAACAAACGAACAAAACAAAACAAAACAAAACAACACTTTAAATGTCAAATATTAAGTCTAGATGCATCAAGAACTAAGTAAGATATGGAAGAGCTGTAAATTGATATACCTGGCTATAGCTCTCGTCGGATAAGGCTTCGTCGCTGGCCAAAGCCGAGAAAGTTTTGTCTGTGGTCACTTCAACAGCGTACATATCAGTTGACTTTCTTCTCCAAACATTTCCACTCGAGTCTTTGATGGTTTTCAAAATGAACAGATTGAAGAGAAAAGTATCCAGTCCCTTGATTACCTGAGAGTCGAAATAATGGAGTTTAGTTAGGAACCAA
This sequence comes from Paragorgia papillata, assembly GCA_035771165.1. Taxonomy (NCBI): domain Eukaryota; kingdom Metazoa; phylum Cnidaria; class Anthozoa; order Scleralcyonacea; family Coralliidae; genus Paragorgia; species Paragorgia papillata. The sequence goes on from JAWNZC010000123.1 coordinate 1,379,772, forward strand.
ATTATAACAGGTTAATTGCTCTCGCAAGTCAACAAATACATTCCCAACGCAGCCAAGTAAAGAATCCCACAGCTTAAGGCTTTTACTAGCCAGGTGAAATATCAGTTTAGTAGCTACCCATTTGCAAAAAATTGTTTTCTTTCCAAAAAACCCCCAAAGAAACCGAACCAGCTGACACGGTTTTGCTGGAAATTTATCTCGGAATTAAACCGCGAAAAAAGATTTTGAACAAAATAAAACATTTTTTACTGACGAATTGAGAGCGCTTTATCGAAATGACTCTGCAAACCTTAACGAAGACTTTAAATTTCTCTAATTCACCGATTCAAAACCACCAGTGTCGGTCTCTTTCCGACAATTTTAATGTGCATTTGATCTACATTTTACAGGGTTTTCAGAAATATAGTATTCGAAAGAAAAATAGAAACGAATTTATGAAACACCGTATATTCTGCACAACAATCCGGCTATGAACATGCGCTTAACAACTGGAACCCCTCATTTCAGGGGTAATTAAATCCAATTCTCCCAGAGTCTCCCCCGCGCTCACCCGCTGACAAAAAGCAGGGAGACTATGGGCTCGAGATTGGTTAAAATCGTATTTGCATGGCATGGCAAACGTGACGTATTCCGCTGACCCACTGTACATATTTACTGTTATATTCTGAATATACTAACCGACTGAGATATATCAAGATGAAATATTCGAGAAACTGGAATATCCGGTTTGACAGCATGAGCTGACAGTGCACGTGTCACTTTATCACAGTCCACAGATGTACCATGGACAGGAATGGTGTGACAAAGTGAAGACACCAGATGTCGTCGGAGTTTCTTGTTGTTTGGAAGATTTTCTAGCTTTCTTGTTAAGCGTTTTACCACCAAGCTTTTCCCAACACCGGCCCGAGATGACTGGACCACACGCACAGATAAGCTGGAAAAAATTCATAAACAAAAGAGCACTCAGAGACTGCTTATACCTCCGCCGGTTGGTTATTAGAGATGTTTAAAAAGAAAACGAGCCATCCCACTAACCAGGTTAGCTCACGAAACCAACACATGCATGTATGTATAAAATGCTTGATTGCACTCGTACCAAAATTATGCAAAAATGTTGCATAAAAAAATACTGATTCATTTGAGAATTTATATCAGATCAAACACACCTTCTCTTGTATGATATATTACTTAAAATATCATTAATAATTCAAAAAAATTAAAAAGAAATGAATGTTTAATCAGCTGTATATCTGATACAAACCACTAGTGCTTGTATCATTTGGTATAGAATACTAATAGAGTTAGAGTCTCCAGCGGCTGTATCACACGTACATATCAGGGCTATATCTCAACTCTGAAACAGTGAAATCGACCCTTTTCTGAGTAAGTCTAAACAAATATTTCACTTATATTTTTCGGATCGTACTTGTGTATCCAATACAGCACAGACACGACTATTGTAAATACACTGTTATTTTCAAGGAGTAGTTTTAACTCGGGTGAGAGGATTAGATTAACTCCTCCAGGGGAGCTTTTTACAGGAGCTATTTTAACTAGGAAAAGATTAAAAGATGGACAGACGAAGTCGGCAACGTAATATATTACTTTACTTACAATGAATGCAAGTATGATGTAGTATTGTCCTTCGTCAACGTACTTGTGGAATTTCTAGTAGATCCGTTAAATAGTTTTTGAGATAACGTTGTTTGAGTTAGCTTAGGTAGACAAGAGAAATCGATCGATTTCATCATTTTACAAATACACTTGTCAGCTTAAATGTTGATTTCCACCTATAGTTTCCACTCCTCATGCAATTGTCTGGAAATTACATTATCTTCAACCCTGTTCAATTCCCTACATTTTGATGTATAACATGATTTAGCATATACCTCGCAGGTGAATAGTGCTTTTCAAGCAATCTGATTGGTTCCACTAGCTTGGGATATCCTGCACTATTCACCTGCGGGCAAAACAAAATGGCGGACAGTTTTGCTTTGTTTACCGAAGCAGGAGATTTTGTTGATAAACAAGGCTGATATTGTAGAATAACGAGAAATGTCAACAAAATTAAGTAGAAGAATGTCAGGTATGTTTCTTTACAATTTTCTAGCCATTATTCCATTAATATATTCAAAAGTTGTAAAAACTGTTTTGTCGACAAATATCGAGTACGCCAAGTGCCCAAGTTGCTAGTGGCCGTGTCTTGTATAAAATACCGAAAAATATAAGAATGTTAAACTTGTTATTTCATTTATGGGGCATATGCTAAAACAACTATTCACCTCAGTGTCGGTGAGTAGTGTGGATATTCACCTCCACTTCGGTGAATAATTGTTAAGTATATAACTGATCGAAAAAAAGCCAACGAGTTTAGGTGTTTATTCAAGAAACGCCAATTTGTAACATTCAAAAAATAACTCCTCAACATTTCCAAATGTAACTTTGGAACTATTTATTGTAGAATGTTCACACATATATTAAATAATAGCTCTTTCCCTAGCGAACATATTAATATATAGTACAACTGTACAAGTTTGCAAGTGTACTGAAATTCTACAAATTAAGCGTATAACTGCTTCCTTTATATTCCGTCGTCACTGGGCAACCATCCGACAATTATAGCAAGAAACTGGCGAGTCGAGCGTAGGATAAAGGATGGCATTCATGCTCCAATAAATGTCTTATCTTTTTGGCCTTGAACAGGGTAACACTGCTTATGACCTTTATCAAAATGAGTTATTTTGTTTTATTAATGAAAAGTATTAAAGTACTCCCTTCAAAAACAACAAAAATACTATTTAAATCTCTGTTATTGTAAGCAAGCACAAGTGGCGTAGTGGGTTAGGCGTCGGACTGTAAGTCAAAGCAAGTTAAGCCTGGGCGGCAGGGTTAGTACTTGGATGGGTGACCACTTGGGAAATGGAAAAGTTCATTTTTCTTTTCCGACATGCTCATTTTGAACTCTAAAAACAAGGAACTAATTTAACCCCCAAAAATGGATTATTCTAGACCAATTTTTTAACCCCTCAGTTCAAGTTAAATTTACTCCTTGAAAATAACAGTGTAGCATTTGTTGTAATATGATGAGATGTATACGTTTATATGTAGTGCATGTGGTACACATACGAGGTTGTATTGTAACAGACTTTTGGTAGACGTTCGTACAAGCGGGAACACTCAGAAAAGGTTTCCGAGCCCCAGACGGAAATCGAACCTGGAACCTTGTATGGGATTTACAACGTACGGCTCACCTTCGGCTTGCGTTGTAAATACCCATACAGCTCTGCTGCTCATATATTGTATAAATTAAATACATCTATTATCCCCATTACTTATATATTGCCACAGTAATGTGACTCACCGATTTTTGTCGACAGTCGCAGCTGGCTGCCAGGCTACTTGATCAATCAGCTTATGTTCCCTTGAAGCTTCAAGTTGTCTTTTGAGATAACCTTGAATGCTTGCCAATGACGTCAATGGTGGAAACTGGCGACGAAACTGGTCCAAAGAAGCAACCATGTTGGATCTATCTTCGTTTTCAAGGCTGCAAATTACTACCACGCGATAATCTAAAACACAGTTCAACCATACAAAATTATCATTGAACACAAATGAACCTCGACAACTGTACAACTCTGGCTCTGAAAATTTATGACTTTGCTAAAAAATATCCTGACGATTATAGGTAGACAAAATTAACAGGGTATTTATGAACACCTACAATCTGATTTCTTTTGTGTTTTCATAAATTATTAATAAGTTTAAGATGAACTGTTGAAAACCTAGCAGATTCAGAGTAAAAACAGAAGTAAAATAAAAAATTTAAAATAGACAAATTTATTTCTTTTTATTCCACTGAGACTTTTCTTTAGAGTTTTAATCAATAGACTGCCCTCGGGCCAAAGCGAATCGCTTTCAACTATAGTTAAGAAGTTTTGAAAGAAACGTGTCGATTACAAAATGTGGGAGACCATGGAGTGTAGGCATGCGCATTGATTCAATATTAGTCCCACATCGGTAATAAATAATTGATTTCTGTTGCGCAACAGAAGCTTGCATCTTGTTTTCGGCGCTGCTGCTACCAACAGGTTGAGGGTAACCTACTAGAGATAGGCGAACGATAAGGAAAACAGCAATAGTGAATTACTTACGGGATTCTCCCTGTGTTATCCGGTCTAAAGCACGAATTGCTTGTTGACTGACATCGTAATCGAGAAGATCAGCGTTAGCTAGACAAAATAATAACTCATTCTTGTCCACAACAGCACGTCTCCAAAGCAATCCAATCTAGAAATAAAGAGAAAAGAATTAACAATTATTCACTAAAGTAGAGGTGAATAGTGCTGGATATTTATTCTCCTCACTGGGTGCATATTTGTTTTAGCAAATACCTCATTAATAGAATAACAACTTTAATATTGTTAGTTTTTCGGTATTTTTATGCAAGACACTAAGACAGGGTCGCTAGCAACTTGGCGTACTCGGTATTTGTCGACAAAACAGTGATTACAAATTTTGAATATATTAATGCTTAGAATATTTTAAAGAAACATACTGGTGGACACATTTCTACTTAATTTTGTGCACTTTTCTCGTTGTTCTACGACATCATTACTATATAAGTGTATTTACTTAAATGGACTTAGTGATTTCTTTAATTTTCGAATATCTGATTATAATTTAAGAGGTAATGTTCGTCAATCCGTAAACTTTAATGAATTTAGAAGCAAGCTCAACAGTATTGTATTTTAGCAATACTATCTATATTTTTGAATTTTTCAAATATTTATTATATAAATGCAATGTAATGTAATGCAATGTAATGCAATGTAATGCAATGTACTGTAATGCAATGTAATGTGATGTGATGTAATGTATCGTATTTTCAACGAGCTTTAATGGCTCATAAGCGAAACGTGGTTAAAGAAATTATTCTATTCTATCCATAGATAATGGAAGGGGAACTGGATAGGAAACTTAAAACGATGTTACGAAACCGGAAACGATGTTTGCAGAACTCGCTATGGTAATTAACACTTATACGCGGCTAATCAGCTATTGCTGAAATTAAACAATAGTATAATATAACTTAAGTTCAGCTGTCAGATATTAGCTATATTAGTTAGGTGCATTAGCCGCTTATAAGTGTGTATAATTAACATAGCAAGTTGTGCAAACATCGCTTCCAGTTTCGTAACTTTCCTATATAGTTCCCCCTCCATTACCTATTATTCTATTCTATTCTATCAGCCTTGTTTATCAACAAAATCTCCTGCTCTGTAAACAAAGAAAAACTAGCCTCCATTTTGTTTTTCCCACAGGTGAATACAGTAGTGCAGGATATCCCGAGATTTAGGAATCAATCACATTGCGTAAAAATATCCGTCTAACTTTTCCATAAACGCAATGCCTGACTACTGAACTACTGAACAAATACCTCATTACTATTAATGAGGTATGTGTATTAATAACACCCGGCTTTTAAAGGGAAATTTCAGTCAAACAAATAAATTACTTTAAAATGAAAGTCAATTAAAATTAATGTTTGGAAATGTTAATTGTTTTACCATATCTGCTTTCGTAATCGAGAAATGACGTTATCATTCATTTCGTCTCTATCCCGCATTCTGATTGGTTAATTCACCTGCAAACAACTGAGTGCAAATATTTTTCTGCTGCAACTAATTTGCGGAGCATGCGCACTAGCGATAGCTGCTGCAAATAATTTTCGTAAACATGGCTGCTAGTTTTCCTCAGCTGTCCGAGGAAGAAATCGAGAGTATTTGGAAGCAAGCCGGACAAGCGACAATAATACTTCAGAAAAGAAATATTTAAAAGGAAGACTCGTGCCAACAAAAAGTAACTTTTACGAAAATTTTAGTATGACGAAGGGCGAAGACAGAGAGAAGAATGGCGATCTATGAATGCTAAAACAAAAATGGCGATCTTATGAATGATAAAACAATTATTGAACTCTTCTTTCGCAAAATATCATGATTTGTAAGTGTCTCGCTCCCAGTTATTTGCCTCTGCCTTCGGGATCGGCAAATAACTAGTAGCCCGCCTCTGACAAATCATGATATTTTGCTCAGACTCGTCCAATAATTGATAATTACCTGATTCTCGTATTTTTAAGCCGTTATTTTGAGTTTGAATAACGGCTCAATTTTGATGTACAGCAGAATTTTCTTTTCAATTTTGACGTCATAGCGTCAATTTGGACCTGATTTTAAAACTATTAACATTTTCACAAACAAATTAAAACAGTTTTATTTAAAAGTAATTGGTTCCTTTAAGCATGTATGCGATATAAAACCTCATGAATAACAATAAAAACCGACTCAGTCGTAAACTAATAACTTATCATACCTCTTCAGCAGTTGTCTTTTCGTCGCAGACGATGACTTCTTCGTCAGTTGGCAAGCTTTGGTTTCCCGTTCCCATGAAGAGAGTTAAAACACATGCAAATACTTCACCTGCAAACATTAAAAGTGTACTTTCACGTTAAAGTGCCTATGAAGCAAAAATTAAGTTTGTCTTATTTGAAAGAACACTTAAGGTGGCTCCACACAGTTTCTTGAAAAAAGGAAAATACAAGTTTGAGAGTCCAAAACACGTGCATAAACAATTCGGAAAAATAAATAGGAACAGTTGTTGCTATCGCAACAATGACAACAATGTCAAAATGGCTGACAATTACCTTCAAACTAATTTAATTCGATAAAAACTTTGGTGACCCCCAATTTTTTTTTCATTAAAACTTTTCCTGAAGTATGAGTAATCAATATGCCGATTTAAAAAAAATTCTGTAGAACGGATCATTTTTTTTCCGGAAAAATCATGTTTGTTAATTTTTAAAAAATTTCCTTCTACAGAATTTTTTTTAAATCGGCCTATTGATTACTCTTACTTCAAGAAAAGTTTTAAAGAAAAATAAATTGGGGGTCACCAAAGTTTTTTTCGAATTAAACTAGTTTGAAAGGTAATTGGCAGCCATTTTGAAACGTCATTGTTGCCATAGCAACAACTGTTGCTATTTATTTGGTAACAGTTTTTGATTGTCAGACTGTGTAACTATGCATAACATTTAGTTTTATTCTTTTTCCGAATTGTTTAATCACGTGTTTTGGACTCTCAAACTTGTATTTTCCATTTTTCAAGAAACTATATGGAGCCACCTTAAGGTCTCCGTTTAGGTTTGCAGGGTCATTTCGGTAAAGCGCTCTCAATTCGTCAGAATTTATGCCACAAATAAAATAGATATCGTTAGAAAGCTTTTAATTTGTAGAATTGCAACGTTGTCTTTGATTTTGCGATAAACACAAGCCAATAATATTTGTGATTTTTTTAATTAAAACCAGAGGGCTTCACTCGGGGCGACTCAAGTAAAAAGCGTTTTATTTTGTTCAAAATCTTTTCTTGCAGTTTAATTCCGAGATTAATTTCCACCAAAACGGTGTCAGCGTTTTTTTGTATGTCGAGCTTTGCTGATATTATTGACGATCAAAGTTGGAAATGCCGTTTTTCGTCCAGCATTCGGACAAAATAAGTCATAAAATCGAAACTAGGCAACAAATAAAAAACGCTGATACCGATATCTCGGAATCAAACTGCGAAAGAAAAATTTTGAACAAAATGTAACGTTTTGTTCTTAAATCGCCCCGAGTGAAGCTCTCTGTTTTTACTTGAAAATATCGCAACCATTATTGGTTTGTGTTCATCGCGAAATCAAATGCAACATTGCATTCTATAAATTAATAGCTTTCTAACGATATCTATTTTGTTTTTGTAGCATAAATTCTGACGAATTGAGAGCGCTTTACCGAAATGACACTGCAAACCATGAAGACCTTAAAATAATAAAGTAACATCTTTTGCAGTTTTTTTGTCTCCTTGCTTCGTTGTTAAGATACTTGAAGTTGTTTATGCAAATTAAACATTTTGACGTCAGACATGCATAATGACTTATCAGAGAAGGTTATATATCGTTGCTATCATAAAAAATAATCACTTGAAAATTGTACATGTTTTTTGTTGTGGGAGAAACGCACCCACATACTTAGGGTGTGTTTACATGAGGCCAACCCGAACTCAGGTCGGACTGATTTCGGGTTGGTTGTAGTGTTTCTATTATAGATCGTTTTCATGAGTCCGGCTAGAGTCCGGCCTGAGATTCACGGTTCACGCCGTCGGCCTAATCTCAGGACGCCCGATAGATCGAACTGAAGCACTTGCACCTCTCAAACTCAATACGTTGTTTTAAATGAGATCAAATTCACATAAAATAATGATTCTCCGGCGGTCACAAGCTGCAAGGCAATTGACACAAATGTTGGAGTAACAGTAAAACCAAGTCTATATATAGTTTCAAGGCCGGCCTCATGTAAACAAAAAACAAAATGCAAAATTCAGGACGGTCCGAGTTGAGGCCGGCCTCTTGTAAACACCCCCTTAACAGCGTACCGTCGAGCTGCTATTTATAGCACAAAATGCGGACAAACAAATCAAAATTGACTTGTTCGGACTGCAAGAATTATGGGTAAAAGCGGACAAACCTAAATAGTGACGTCATCACGACGGAGGGCTTTTGCTTGGAATTAATTTGGCTAAAATTAATTAAAATCACATAATACAAGATAGTTGATCAAAGAGAGCTAACCAAGCGCTATACAATGGCTGACTCTCATGTGACATCCTACAATTTCTTAAAACTTCAATAGATACTCTTATTCTTCGACTGAAGATTATAATGCTTATCGCTGGCTAACTTGGCAATCAATGATACATGAAAGAAAGTCACTGGTCTACAGGAACCGCAGGCCAGCTGTACTCTGACCTCTACACATTATTTATAGTTACCAAATTTAAAAATTTTAGTTAGCTAAAACATGAAAAATATACAAAAACAAAAATATTTCATGACGTACTTTTTGGAACCAGTAATAAATTCGGTTCGCCTTCTTTCAAATGCGTGGGGAACTTTCTTTGGAGTGCAACTGTTTCTGCAAGGAACAAACAAAAAGTTTTATAGTATGTAATAGCTAAATAATCATTCAAGAAGACCCTTCCGTCTTTCAAGTCTTTTCCCAGCGTCATTATTAGAGAGCTTAAGCAAGCTAGGACGACGACGGCAATCTAAAGTTCAGTACCTAGTATTTAAAGTGCCTATGCCAGAAATTTCACGCCAGTTTTTTATGACGAAGTAACATCTTTCGTAGATTTTCGTTTTCTTATAGACCACTTTCATAAAGGCCTTCAGTTTAAATATTCTTTTATGTGCATCTAAATGAGCCTTTCTGGCCTCGTTATGAAGCAAAGAGTCTTTTGAATTGGAGACACACAAACGAGGCTAGATAGGCTTATTAAGATGCACACAAAAGAATATTCAAATTAGTCGCTAATATGAAAGTGGTGTATATTCACGTTTGTTTGATATGCAAATGTCATATTTATGACATCCACACTAGTAGTGATACCCCCCCATATAGGGACCAAAGGGATGCCGCCTCATTAAATATTCAACTTTTAATTATTCATTCTCAGGCTCCTTTACGACCCTCTAACCCTAATCTCATTACGTCATTATGTCTCAGGCTCCTTTGGGACCTCCAAACCCTAACCTCATTATTTATGCATTCTCATTCTTTTCATTCCCTAAACCCTAGCTGTTACTCAACCCCCCTGGTTTTCACTACGTCGTAATCGACTTATTATTGATGCATCGTCATCGTTAGCTTTTATCCAGTCCTGTTGTTAGTTTGGCAAGCGAAGAGTGTGTAAATGATCCTAGCTTCCCCCTAACCTTAGCTGGATAGAGTAAATGATGGCTTCAATGAAGAAATCGTTCGGTAAGCTGTTCGAAAGATATTGAAACACTTTCTTTCAAAAGTTTGTATAAGCACTAATGTTTCTGTTTCGATTAAATAATTAACATATCTAAAACTGCTTAGTCTCTTCGTATAACATATCCCTTGACTGTTCGAATATCCGCTTGATATAAGCCTCGGGAAATCGTACTAGCGTAGATTCTCTTCTTTTCCTTCTTTTCTCCAGTTGCATATTAGCATAAATTGTTAATCAATATGATATTTTATCGTTACGATAAGAGCACCGTTTTTCAAATGTCTGTTTTTCATTCCGACACGAAGGCTCTATCACTGTGTCTTGACATAATATGACCATTTTCTGTAGTGTCTTTCTTTTCTTTAGTTTTAAGAGTGTATACGCTCGAAGTAATTGTGTGTTTAAATCTTCGTCCCTGCGGTTTTCTATAAGCTGATGATCCCGTAGGTAAAGTCGAAGGTTTATCGCTCGTCTCCATTCTTTATTTTCTTCTTCACTCATCATGAAGAAAAACACCGCAACAACTAAACCTTTGTTGACAACAAGCAGTAACCATTGATTACTAATACTTAGATTGAGGAGATGTCTTCGAAAGTTCAAAACCATTGTGTAAACACGGAACGGTTTGCCGTACTCGTAAAGTCAATCGAGAAGTCGCGAGTATGAGGAATTGAATCGAGAAACTGTAAGAACGTAAGGTACAGACGAAATATTATTTGTCTATAGAATGGCTGAGTGCAATGTTTAAGTCCATGTACACTATTGGTGTTAATGACTCATTAGCAATTTAAACAAAAGAACGTGTCTGGGCGAGTTTGGGCGACGTCAGAGCTGAGACAAAGAAATCATAATTAATATGCTTATTCACGGCGTCGGTTTTCTCGGCGTATCATTTGCTTGCTATTTGCTGTTGGAGTAAGACCGCAGAGATGGAGGGTTTATATGAAAAATTGTTTTCAATGTTCGAAGCTATTTACAATCAAACTTTGTGGGAAGAATATTCGAAGCTTTGTCATGAAAAGTGCTACGGTTGTAGGACTAACCATCCTAGTCAGAAACAACACAGTTGCCTAACAGATGATGAGCAATGGAGATCGTGCTACGAAGAGACCAGGACAAACGTCGACGAACGTATCTGGATAGAGTTCAACGAAGCGATGCAGGCGTTGAAATTACGAAACCAAAGAGACAATAATAAATACTCTCAAGACGCTACAGAGACAATGGTTGAGCCTGTGGAAATTGACGACTCGCCAAATTTTTCTATATCTGTTCTGTTTAGCTGTCCATTAAAGTATCTGTACCAAGTAAAAGACACTGGTGTAAAATTTACGAGTACGATAAATAATCCTCGGGAGGCTTACGAGGAGTATCTTCTTGAAAAGTCTAGAAACTTAACGACGAAAAGCAATCTCAACTATATGTGAACTAATGCTATATGTGTTATGAGTTAATCCAAAGTTAAATTAAGTTTAAAGTTAAATAAAATTTCTTGGACTAATTAGTGTGTAAGAAAGCTGTGTAATTTTATCTGAAGAGAAATTAATAAAGACTTTTTAGAAACATTATAATAGTTGTTTGTAGTTTATTTTTATATTATAACAAATTACAGTGTACATATTGACAGCTAATTATTTACCTAAACAAATGTTTTTAAATAAACTGTCCTGGGTTTACGGTTTCTTCTAGCGTACCCACTTCTTATAGATATCGTTTGTTTCTCTGTTTTGCATAATATAACTCGACAAGACCTTTTATACGAGAGTTGATAAGCGGTAACTTCTACACTTAACATGTACCAAGGGAATATCAGAAATGCATACACATTATTTGTAAATACTTTATTTAAATTCAGCATGGTACAGAAGATAATGTTTCAACGATTGAACAGTAACTTTAATTCTTATAATTGGTGTCATTCCAATACTAGGGCGTTTAGGTTGATTGTAGGAATACACTAGTTTGTTTTTTTGTAATAATGGTTTCTTTCGTTTGATGAAATCTAAACATATATTCAAAATGCAGTCCGATATAGCCTTTAATAAACCATTATCAGTATGTCTCAATGCCGCTTTTCTTAGGTATTCAGCACTTCTTCTTATACCCTGGGTTGATATACATAATGTGTATCAGTCGGAAATATCCCGGATCTTACTCGGATTTCATCGGGACATGTCGGCGTGAGATCGACAAACAGGTAAGAATACGGCTCTTTGGTTGCCATCTGGTAGGCTTGCTGGAAAAACTTTGTGTTGTCGGGATACAACTGTTTGGCAAGATGAGTCACTTGACTTGCATCACGAACATTTTTTGTTAGGACAAAGTAACTAGCGTTGAGAGAGATGGTACGATGGTCTTTGCTTTGATGAAACAAATTTTGCACAATATAAATCACGCTGAGATTACCATGATGGGATTTCTTCGTGAATAGTTGGCAACAATCGTATCTTTTTCACCCATCATGTCATCAATGATAAATAGATTTCTTATTTGGGGATTAATATTATCCAATATAGACTCGGATAAACTATGCACAAACTGAATCCCGGGAATAAGAAGTTCCATTTTAGCAAACGTGTCTTGGTACTCAGAATAAAAATAAATTATATTTTCTGGGACAGGGTCGATCATGATTTGGGCGTTGACTAACAATTCCTTGACAAAGCTTGTCTTCCCAGTCTTGGTTTCCCCAGAGACCAAGAGCCCAAAGGGATGAGTTAATTGTATGGAGTATGTCTTTTTGTCGTCTTGGTAATTCGATGCGTTTCCATCAAATGGAGAATACTTAAATGTAGAATCAGTAGACATCGTTTGTATTGGCCGAGCTTCCCCATGCAGGACCTTTACGTGACGTTGTAAATTAAACTGTCTTGAAAAGCTCTTTCCGCAAATATTACAAGCGCAAGGCATGTTCACACAACAACTCTCAAACTACTTGTGAAAATTTATGTGAGGAAAGTAAGATTATATTCTTGAGTGTCATCTCTAATGCATGTGGGGATACCAAAACGAACCAATGCGCATGCATAGCTGGACGTCACTTGGACGCTACTTAGACGCCGCCTCTAAGGGATTAGCTCAGGAGTAAATGAGTAACTCGTGAGTAAATGAGTTACTCGTGAGTAAAGGAGTAACTCATGAGTAAAGGAGTAGCTCGTGAGTTACCCGTGAGTAAAGGAGTAGCTCGTGAGTTACTCATGAGTAAATGAGTAACTCGTGAGTAAATGAGTAACTCGTGAGTAAAGGAGTAGCTCGTGAGTTACTCATGAGTAAATGAGTAACTCGTGAATAAAGGAGTAGCTCGTGAGTTACTCGTGAGTAAAGGAGTAGCTCGTGAGTTACTCATGAGTAAATGAGTAACTCGTGAGTAAATGAGTAACTCGTGAGTAAAGGAGTAGCTCGTGAGTTACTCATGAGTAAATGAGTAACTCGTGAGTAAAGGAGTAGCTCGTGAGTTACTCGTGAGCTACTCCTTTACTCACGAGTCACTCACGAGCTACTGCTTTACTCATGAGTAACTCACGAGCTACTCCTTTACTCACGAGTTACTCATTTACTCATGAGTAACTCACGAGCTACTCCTTTACTCACGAGTTACTCATTTACTCATGAGTAACTCACGAGCTACTCCTTTACTCACGAGTTACTCATTTACTCATGAGTAACTCACGAGCTACTCCTTTACTCATGAGTTACTCATTTACTCACGAGTTACTCATTTACTCATGAGTAACTCACGAGCTACTCTTTTACTCACGAGTTACTCATTTACTCATGAGTAACTCACGAGCTACTCCTTTACTCATGAGTTACTCATTTACTCACGAGTTACTCATTTACTCATGAGTAACTCACGAGCTACTCTTTTACTCACGAGTTACTCCTTTACTCATGAGTAACTCATTTACTCACGAGTTACTCATTTACTCCTGAGTTAATCCCTTACAGGCGGCGTCTAAGTAGCGTCCAAGTGACGTCCAGCTATGCATGCGCATTGGTTCGTTTTGGTATCCCCACATGCATTAGAGATGACACTCAAGAATATAATCTTACTTTCCTCACATAAATTTTCACAAGTAGTTTGAGAGTTGTTGTGTGAACATGCCTTGCGCTTGTAATATTTGCGGAAAGAGCTTTTCAAGACAGTTTAATTTACAACGTCACGTAAAGTTCTTGCATGGGGGAGCTCGGCCAATACAAACGATGTCTACTGATTCTACATTTAAGTATTCTCCATTTGATGGAAACGCATCGAATTACCAAGACGACAAAAAGACATACTCCATACAATTAACTCATCCCTTTGGGCTCTTGGTCTCTGGGGAAACCAAGACTGGGAAGACAAGCTTTGTCAAGGAATTTTTAGTCAACGCCCAAATCATGATCGACCCTGTCCCAGAAAATATAATTTATTTTTATTCCGAGTACCAAGACACGTTTGCTAAAATGGAACTTCTTATTCCCGGGATTCAGTTTGTGCATAGTTTATCCGAGTCTATATTGGATAATATTAATCCCCAAATAAGAAATCTATTTATCATTGATGACATGATGGGTGAAAAAGATACGATTGTTGCCAACTATTCACGAAGAAATCCCATCATGGTAATCTCAGCGTGATTTATATTGTATTCCTACAATCAACCTAAACGCCCTAGTATTGGAATGACACCAATTATAAGAATTAAAGTTACTGTTCAATCGTTGAAACATTATCTTCTGTACTATGCTGAATTTAAATAAAGTATTTACAAATAATGCGTATGTCTTTCTGATATTCCTTTGGTACATGTTAAATGTATAAGTTACCGCTTATCAACTCTCGTATAAAAGGTCTTGTCGAGTTATATTATGCAAAACAGAGAAGCAAACGATATCTATAAAAAGTGGGTACGCTAGAAGAAACCGTAAACGCAGGACAGTTTATTTAAAAACATTTGTTTAGGTAAATAATTAGCTGTCAATATGTACACTGTAATTTGTTATAATATAAAAATAAACTACAAACAACTAATATAATGTTGCTAAAAAGTCTTTATTAATTTCTCTTCAGATAAAATTACACAGCTTTCTTACACACTAATTAGTCCAAGAAATTTTATTTAACTTAAAACATAATTTAACTTTGGATTAACTCATAACACATATAGCATTAGTTCACATATAGTTCAGATTGCTTTTCGTCGTTAAGTTTCTAGACTTTTCAAGAAGATACTCCTCGTAAGCCTCCCGAGGATTATTTATCGTACTCGTAAATTTTACACCAGTGTCTTTTACTTGGTACAGATACTTTAATGGACAGCTAAACAGAACAGATATAGAAAGAATATTTGGCGAGTCGTCAATTTCCACAGGCTCAACCATTGTCTCTGTAGCGTCTTGAGAGTATTTATTATTGTCTCTATGGTTTCGTAATTTCAACGCCTGCATCGCTTCGTTGAACTCTATCCAGATACGTTCGTCGACGTTTGTCCTGGGCTCTTCGTAGCACGATCTCCATTGCTCATCATCTGTTAGGCAACTGTGTTGTTTCTGACTAGGATGGTTAGTCCTACAACCGTAGCACTTTTCATGACAAAGCTTCGAATATTCTTCCCACAAAGTTTGATTGTAAATAGCTTCGAACATTGAAAACAATTTTTCATATAAACCCTCCATCTCTGCGGTCTTACTCCAACAGCAAATAGCAAGCAAATGATACGCCGAGAAAACCGACGCCGTGAATAAGCATATTAATTAGGATTTCTTTGTCTCAGCTCTGACGTCGCCCAAACTCGCCCAGACACGTTCTTTTGTTTAAATTGCTAATGAGTCATTAACACCAATAGTGTACATGGACTTAAACATTGCACTCAGCCATTCTATAGACAAATAATATTTCGTCTGTACCTTACGTTCTTACAGTTTCTCGATTCAATTCCTCATACTCGCGACTTCTCGATTGACTTTACGAGTACGGCAAACCGTTCCGTGTTTACACAACGGTTTTGAACTTTCGAAGACATCTCCTCAATCTAAGTATTAGTAATCAATGGTTACTGCTTGTTGTCAACAAAGGTTTAGTTGTTGCGGTGTTTTTCTTCATGATGAGTGAAGAAGAAAATAAAGAACGGAGACGAGCGATAAACCTTCGACTTTACCTACGGGATCATCAGCTTATAGAAAACCGCAGGGACGAAGATTTAAACACACAATTACTTCGAGCGTATACACTCTTAAAACTAAAGAAAAGAAAGGCACTACAGAAAATGGTCATATTATGTCAAGACAAAGTGATAGAGCCTTCGTGTCGGAATGAAAAACAGACATTTGAAAAACGGTGCTCTTATCGTAACGATAAAATATCATATTGGTTAACAACTTATGCTAATATGCAACTGGAGAAAAGAAGGAAAAGAAGAGAATCTACGCTAGTACGATTTCCCGAGGCTTATATCAAGCGGATATTCGAACAGTCAAGGGATATGTTATACGAAGAGACTAAGCAGTTTTAGATATGTTAATTATTTAATCGAAACAGAAACATTAGTGCTTATACAAGCTTTTGAAAGAAAGTGTTTCAATATCTTTCGAACAGCTTACCGAACGATTTCTTCATTGAAGCCATCATTTACTCTATCCAGCTAAGGTTAGGGGGAAGCTAGAATAATTTACACACTCTTCACTTGCCAAACTAACAACAGGACTGTCTCCAACAGGTTGATTAACTGTGTTTTCTTCAAATACGATAACACTTTCGACTATGCTTTGATTTTGTGGACCAAGAAATAAATATTTTAAACTGAATACTTTGAATTATGCCTTATGAGACGACGCGACGCTGTACATTCTCCATGGTTACACCAACGCCTCGCCTAAACTTGCCCATGCATTAATACCCCTTATTATTCCCCAAAGCTCATGATCACCCCCCTAAAATGAATTATATATTCTACTTATATGCAAATCCGGTTATGTTTTAGCCATTAGTAATTACAATGACTTTTCCCTTTTGTGTTCTGCACGTGCGAGAATCTTATAACATACTAAGTCATAGCGACGAATTATTTAACCAAGCTCTGTAATTTTTCAAAGTGCTTGGTCAACGATGCTGTCGAATAATGTTCTTCTAAGTGTACAATAACGATTCGCTACCATTCAAGGCGACTCTTTTTAACTTCATACGGTTCCTGTACGTATAAACATCACAAAAGCGACACAAATATCTAATATAATATTCAAAAGCGAACCAAATATCTAATATAATATTCATATATAAGCTTTTCATTGCTATGTGCCAATATGTTTTTTCTGAGCTCACGGCTTTTCGGGTTGATTCGTACGTATCCTAAGTTCAGCTTCTCGAAGTGATTCCTCATTCTATCTTCCTTCACTTATAAACGAGGGCTTAGTTAGGTATGATTCTAAGATGATTTATTCTGTTAGGTTCTAACTTCTAACTCTAATATAACATAATATTCATAACTTATTCAGATAATATTCGAGTTAAGTTATCTCACCAGATTCAGTCATTTAGAATGTTCGAAACCCACTATATTCCTCTAGACAAGATTTAGGATAAAAATATAAAGTGTGTCTACTAATTTCTCTTTAGTTCCTTGTAAAGAACGTCTATTTTGTTAGAGTTTATTGTACGCATGCTCTGTATGCTTACATGTCCCACAAGTGTTAACTGGTAGTAGGATAAAGTGTATAAATGAAAAGGTAATTACTATTACTTATAAGGAATATAAGTCGAATGCCTTTTGATAATGACGTAACCCAGAACTTCGGAAATCAGTCGGAGAGCTATCGGTTATGACATAGTGAATACCGGGGGGGGTTGGATAAAAGCTAACGATGACGATGCATCAATAATAAGTCGATTACGACGTAGTGAAAACCAGGGGGGTTGAGTAACAGCTAGGGTTTAGGGAATGAAAAGAATGAGAATGCATAAATAATGAGGTTAGGGTTTGGAGGTCCCAAAGGAGCCTGAGACATAATGACGTAATGAGATTAGGGTTGGAGGGTCGTAAAGGAGCCTGAGAATGAATAATTAAAACTTGAATATTTAATGAGGCTGCATCCCTTTGGTCCCTATATGGGGGGGGGGGGGGGGGGGGGGGTATCACTACTTACACTGTCTAATGACTTTTTAGAAAAGTATGATTCTCCTTGAGAGTACGTATCGAAAGTACGTAATAAAAATTTGTACTTACATGTACAGTATGTATAACCATGACTGGTCACTAAACGTGCGTAGTTGTGTGTAAAATATTTGGACCATCCTAAAATTGATGCTCATTTAAAAAGTCATTATGCAGTGTGATGTCATAAGTATGACATTTGCATATCAAACAAACGTGAATATCTCAAGAATGAAGCAAGGAAACGAAATTCTACGAAAGATGTTACTTTGTCACTTTAAGTGTTCTTGGAAATGCAATCATGGGGGACTGGGGTGAAATTTCGTTGCATAGGCACTTTAATATTTAAACTATGTTTTTCGACATCCAAAAGCTTTAGAGTTCTAAAAGGATTTTATCGCATAGTTTGAAGTCAAACTCAACTAACAGGTTTCACCGTCTCACGAGTTAACGTCGTCCTGAAGACGTGTAAATGATCTAATAATAATAATAATAATAATAATAATAATAATAATAATAATAATAATAATAATAATAATAATAATAATAATAATAATAATAATAATAATAATAATAATAATAATAATAATAATAATAAAAATAATAATAATAATAATAATAATATTAATATTAAAAGCTTATATAGCGCTTATAACATATAGATCTAAGCGCTTTACATTGATTGGTCTAAAAATACATATGATGATAAAGGTAAAAAAGTCTAACATTACAAATATTACATCTCACAAGATTTAAATCACCAAATAGTAAATAACACTAATCTACATTATAGGCTATTTTAAATATGCGAGTCTTAAGCTTACTCTCGAATTCGAAGAGATCTGTGCATGCTCTAATAGAGGTAGGTAGTTTATTCCATAACCTAGAACTGCTAGCATAAAAAGCTCTACCACCCTAACTATTTACATTAAATCTAGGTTCATTAAGGAAGTTAGCTTTGGAAGATCTAAGACTTCTAGAAGGCTCATAATGACTGATCAGATTTGCAATACATTGCGGAGCAAGTCCAAAGAGTGCTTTAAATGTCCAATAATCTTATAAATAATACGTTGTTCAACTGGAAGCCAATGCAACTGCATTAAAATAGGTGTAATACGATCATACTTATGAGCTCCGTTTAACAATCGTGCTGCAGAATTAAGAACACGCTGTAACTTTCTAATCTGATCCTTAGGAAGACCATACAACAGTGCATTTGCATTATCAAGTTTGACAGTCACAAAAGCATGAATAAGCGTTTCAGTTGTATGAAACGACAAATATCTTCTAGCACGAGTTTATCTAGTGTAACACCAATGTTCCGAGCATGGGGTACTGGAGTAATTATGTCGGAGCCCACAGTCAACACAGGGAATACAGGTTCAGACCGGAATTTTTGAACTCAAAATGAGAAGTTCCGTCTTACCAGTATCAAGCATTAATTTATTCTCTGAAATCCAATTTATAATGTCTACTAGACAGGCTTCCACGCGCGACTTGATTTGCTCGAGGTCATTCTGGCCTTTGTAGTTAAAAGAAACGTAAATTTGAGTGTCATCAGCATATAGATGAAATTTCATGCCATGAGATCTTAAGATGGCTCCTATCGGTGACGTGTATATCAAATATAATATAGGTCCCAGTACTGATCATTGGGGAACACCGCAAACTACGTCATACTGTCTGAAGTAACCCCATTAACATATACAGCCTGGGTGCGATCAGACAGATAGGACTTGAACCAGTTTAATGCATCACCTTTGATTCCAAATTTAGAAGACATTCTACGAAGCAAGATCGTATGATCTATCGTGTCGAATGCAGCTGATAAATCCAATAGCAGCAATATGACACCCGAGTTTCCATCTATTTCACGAAGAATATCATTCTGTACACGAATCAATGCTGTCTCACGGTGTATGTAGAACGGGAGCGGCGTTAGGATTACTCTTAGGACAAAAATTATTCATTTTCTTTGTTGTGTGAGCAAAAATTATATTGTATTAAGGACGTTGTCCTTGACGGTCGCCTTGTATTTTCTTAAGCTCTCTATTACTCAAAAGAGTACTTGCTTCCTTAATTAACATTAGCGCGATGTTTAGCTGTTGTTAGGGCTGATTTAAGGTTAGCGTATACCATCACTGGTGTCTCCAGTTTAAAGGATGTCCGCATTACGTCGCAGATACCTTAACCCCTACATTAAGTTAAAGCTTTAAAGTGGTTCTCTAATGAAAATATTGTTGGTGCTGTTTCTGCATAGTCCTCAGGGACGTAGCCAGGGGGCAGCCGGGGGGACCGCGGCCCCCTTTAGATATAAAACAACAGACATGTAACTACAAAACTGATGCAATATGAATTATGTCAGGAAATAAACTGTAAACAGTGTATTCAATCTACTGAGTGTATGCATTTTGAGTATCTATGTGACCGTGATGTGACGTTTGCGCGTTTTGAGTATTTTATATGACGTTTTTTAACCTTTAGGGTCTGTAAAATCTTCCTCCAAAAGCCAGGAAATGGCATTTTAGGGACTCTCGATTTCAAAATTTCCTGGGGGAGCATGCCCCCGGACCCCCCTAAAAATGTATTCTGATTTCGGCTTCCCCCTTTCAAAATCCTGGCTACGTCCCTGATATAGTCCTAAATATATTATGGTAATTAGTAATTGAGCAAAGTTTCATTTCGAAATTCTCAAATTGAAAGTTGTATTTTACGTGCGAAGTTTGTATTTTTGAGTCTATGACGTCATAAGCTTCATCGACTCCTTCTCAAGCTCGGCCACTTTAATGGCGGCGTTTGAATACAAACTTCACACGTAAGATATCACCTTTTCTTCAACGAATTTTGAAATAAAACTTTGCACAATTAGCAACTACCATAACATCTTTATGATTATGCAAAAACATTGCCCACAATACTTTCACCAGAGAACCACTTTAATTAATTTTCGATTTTAGTGAATCAACGGTTTTATGACGACCCTTCTATGACGGAAGTCGTAATCGCCTTTCACAAGCTTTAACTCAAAAACGTTTTTGTTAATTTTTAATTCGATTTTTCCTGAGAGTCCTGATACAAAGCGCTAAAAACAGTGTCGGTGTTTTTCGATATTCGATTCTGGTGAAACGTAATACAACATTTTCCAAACTGACAGAAAACAGCCCAAAGTAAAAGCTTTCGGAATTATCGAATTCCCCCAAAACCGTGCAGGATCAGAGTATCCAAACACGGAAACCGAAAGCACTTTTCTCGTATTTTATATGAAAGCAAAAAAGGTTGAAATAAACAACGTATTATAGCCATAAATAAACAAAAAAAGGAATGTGCAAGGGCTTGAACTGTGAGAAGCTTTGACGAAAAAAACAAAAAAACAAGCTCAACAAATGCTCAACTCGTAGAAAAAAAACACGGTGATTTGTGCTTATGAAAACACAGGAAAAAGGTATGATCAGTTCACGTTTTAAAAGCGACTTAGGTTAACGAAATAAAATTGTGTATACAGGGTGTCCCAAAAAAAATGCCCCCCATCCATTGATGAGGTGCACCTTCTTTAATTATGGTACAAGAAGTAATTTTTTATATCACGCCGAAAGTCCATACCTCCTTCTTTATTGTCTAAAATTTTCAGAGGTAAGTAGTTATCTACTCGCTTCTTGTAGTCATTTAAAGAGGCAACATCAAAATTTGAACTTGTCCAAATTATGTATGGTACGTCAAGATTTGGAAATCTTCTCCTAAAAGCTTCCCTTGTCCTTGCTGGGCTTCTTGTTTCATGATAGGAAAGTACCATGAATGCTCTTTCCTCGGGAGTGAATTGTTGTCCAACCATCTTAAGACGGATGAAGTAAAGTGCAATTCTACCTAAATGGCAAACATGTGCATGGAACTCTCATGAGCATTGTTATTACCCCAAGGAACCCCACATGATGTTGCCTCTTTAAATGACTCCAGGAAGCGAGTAGATAACTATATAGCTCTGAAAATTTCAGACAACAAAGAAGGAGTGATGGGCTTTCGGCATGATATAAATATTTACTTCTTGCACCCAAATTAAAGAAGATGTAGTACAAAAATGGATGGGGGGCATTTTTTTGGGACACCCTGTAAATACCTCTTGTATTCTTGCCTGATAAACTCACTTGGTAAAAAACCCCAACTATCTATATAGACAAAATGTCCACGAGCTCTCAACATAAATCCAAACTGAATATTCCCTATGAAAAAGCTGCTTTTCTTTTTCGGAGTTTTAGATCGTTTCATGCACACTGAGTAGCTTTTTACGGCCAACGATGTTTTAAAACTTGATCCAGACGCTGAGATGGCTGACTACGGTAGTTGCAAATACTTTATGTTTTATGTTTCGGTTTGTCAACTTCTCGTCTTCTCCATTTCGCCTGCAGTTCCGTTACGTCATCAAAGTGTTAGAAGTGAAAATGTGATTGGTTGTTGAGTCACCAAAGTGCTAATAGTTGATGAATTTCGATAGAATTTGTATTTTCATTATGTTTTTTCGACAAAATATACCGTTTTCTTAAAGTCAGTTATTTTATAAAAGAAATACCAAATGAGTTTCCGTGTAGGATACTCTGATCCAAACACTTGGGAAGTTGCTCAACTTTCGAAAAGCTAAAAACACTCGTCTAGCGGCTCGTGTTTTTGTTACGCTTTTCTCAAGTCTCGCAACATCCCGCGTGTTTGAATCAGAGCATCCTGCACGGAAAATCATTTGGTATTTCTTTAATCTATCCTCTCTGTAACAAATTCCCAAGTTATATTATAACTTCTGAAAATATCCCGTTGTAGCAAAGAATGCATTTCGAGTAAACAGCACGTGAAAGAAAATTTTACTTGGGTAAAAAGCATTACATCGTCATTTCTCCGTCACTATTCTCATATTTTTTTCATATGAAAGTTTTGCACGAGACCATAATTAACATAGTCCAAAAAAAAATTTCGAAAAAAATATTCGCCTGATCGCCTCTGAAATTATATAAAAATAATATAAAAATAATGGTTAAATGTACAGCTGCCATCTTTTTCGGCGCCATTAATTGCAGTATGGTTATAGAATAATAACTCAGCTGTTTGCGCATGCATGCGCCAGTCTTCTATTATAACAAGACGCCAGGGACAGGCGTTCACTCGGGCTACTGGCAAAGTGCGGAGGTGCTTGGGTAAAAGATACTGATTGTAGTGTTATTGCAGCAATCACAAAATCAAAGACTGAATCGAAGCCTCTCAGCCTCCGGAGAGGCTCTATACCGCAAAGGTGAGAGTGGGCCGAGGAAAATAAGATCGAAGGCTGAATGTGGTGCATACTTCACACTGGTGAACATATTTACGATTAAGACAGTTGTCAGCCACATCTGATCACTGTTAAATTACAAACTCAGTCAGTCTATTCCGAAATCTACCAACATTGTGTAAGAACACCTTGATCAAAAGGCAAAGCTGTTCAAGTAAGTAAGTTCAAGGAAGTAAAAAGTGCAAAGATGCAAGATCGTGACACCCAAGGGAAAAAAACATTAAAAAAAACCCGAGCCGAAACCTAGGCTCGGTCTACCACAGTAGCACAAGTAATACCCGTAAAGACCCGCCTTAAATCAACTTACCTGACCGAGATAGTCTCTCTAAAACAGCACTCAACGTAAGCAATGTAAGGTAAGTATCTTGGTCGTTGTTCACGTAGGTCTCATGTAACACAGGAGTGTGTTTCTTCTCAGGTAACTCACTATAATAAAGAGATTTAGTAACAGTTATCACAAATAACTAACAACTCAGCTAACACATACAAACGCGGAATTAAAGTGTCTATAAATTCAAAAACTCGTTAGCACTTTATTTTGTTTTAAGTAACAAAGGAGCATGGCTATTGGTTTAAGAAACAGAGGAGCATGGCAAGAAAATTCACCAAAATTTTCAAGAGAATCCGTTGCATAGTCTTCGAGCTACAAACTCTAAAAGTTCCCCATGCTTATTTCATTCATGGAGAAATTTAGACTCTTGGTTACAATGCCTTATGACACAAACAGACAACTTATTTACATAGTTTGCCAGTATACAATTTGCTAATAGTTATATGTATGGCAGGAATTACCTACAGAGAAGACTCCAATAATAGGATTCCAAAAGACACAAAAAAAAATCAAAAACAACTCTGAGAACGTAAACTATCGATAGGACGACATGCCTGACATAGAATACAAACGGATTTAAAGGTTCTAGGATTGTCGATGTTGTAGGTAGATTTCAATAGGTCAAAATAATAATTAAATAAGTCGTGTTTAAAAGTAAGTAAAGACCTAGTGAGGACTCTCACAATGGTAACTTTTCAAACTAGTTATTATTGTCGAGTTACTGTATTTGTATGCATAAGAAGAATGGATTTTAGCATCAATGATCCATCTCTGTACGTCACAAGGCACTTCGGTAATGCGCTCTCAATTCGTCAGAATTTATGCCACAAAAATAAAATAGATATCGTTAGAAAGCTCTTAATTTGTAGAATACAGTGTTGTTTTTGATTTTGCGATAAACACAAACCAATAATAATTGTGAATTTTTTAATTAAAACCAGAGGGCTTCACTCCAAGCGACTTAAGAACAAAGCGTTTCAATTTGTTCAAAACCTTTTTTCGCAGTTCGATTCCGAGATAAATTTCCAGCAAAGTGTCAGCGTTTGTTTTTTTTATTTATTGCCTGGTTTCGATTTTATGACTTATTTTGTCCGAATGTTGGTCGAAAAACAGCATTTTCAACTTTGGTCGTCAATAAAATCAGGAAAAATCGACATATAAAAAAAACGCTGACACCGTTTTGCTGGAAATTTATCTCGGAATTAAACTGCAAAAAAATATTTTGAATAAAAATAAAACGCTTTTTACTTGAGTCACCCCGAGTGAAGCCCTTTGATTTTAATTTAAAAAATTCACAACTATTATTGGTTTGTGTTCATCGCAAAATCAAAGACAAAATTGTATTCTACAAATTAACAGCTTTCTAACGATATCTATTTTATTTTTATGCCATAAATTCTGACGAATTGGGAGCGCTTTACCGAAATGCCCTTCCAAACCCCAACGACGACCTTACGTTTATATAAAAAAGCCCAAATTTATCCAGAAGTAACATTGCCATGGAAAAGAGAGTTCACAGCTCAAGAACTATACACCAGATTCTCCGGAAATTTTCAGTCAATGTTCCCGTCACGCTCTTCTGTTCATTAAAACAAAAACAGACCAACAAGTTTTTCGCTTCATATATAGACATTTTAAATAACGACGGCAATTTCCTACTTGGACACAATAGCATTGTTAGTGCTGTTGAGTCTCTCTCCTCCGCAGAGGCTCTAGCAAATTAGGCCAAGGCGAAGGCGCGCGAGCAAAGGTGGGAGTGAGCCGAGGAAGATCAGAGGCGTGCGGTGGACGATGGAAAGACAGAAAACGAGAAAAGTAGCCTCTGCCAGATAATGCGCCGTTTTCTGGACAAATTCGCGGTTCTCTGGTCATGGCAGACAGCGACGATAGTTTGCACGAAGTACCTTGTTTTCTTCAAGATCTAAGTCTAGAATGTACTTCTGGATGTATGTTATTCTGAATTTTTCTATGGAAATCACCTGCGGAACGGATTCGAACGTTGTCAACTGCCTGGAAGTTTTCCACTCCAGATTAACTTGATAAACAAAGCCGAGGAACAGCGCTGGAAATATTCTTGGCGCTAACTTTCTACAACATAATGGTAAGATCTACGTTTACAACAGTTTGTCCTTTGAGATCAATGATAAACTTTCTCATGTAGCGTTTGTTTTATACTTTTATTTGCATAATTCAAAACCGGAAAATCCTGTCCTTGTGCTACAATAACATTGTCGAGTTGAGAATTGTCTGGCAGCGATTTAAATTGTCTTTTGTTCTCAATTTATTGATTTCTGACTTTTGCGTAGTAGATTTGATTATATATTGAAATCCCGAGTCCAGCGCCTAGTCCATCACGGAATTTGGGCGCCATATTGACATCATTATCTGGGAGAGGCTCATTTTCTTTCCCTCTTCCCATCATTCTCCGCGCGTCTTCCCTCTCGCCGGCACGCCTTCCCGTCCAAGCCTCTGCGGAGGAGAGAGCTCTTGAGTACAGCAGTACTGAAAAGAAACTTACCTTTTCGGTGATGCCAAAGAATCTTGTTGTTCATCATCCATGTTTTCGAATTCATCATTGTCCATATCCATAAATTGACCGAGTATATCGGAAAGTCCTGGATCATCCAAAGCCTCTTGATACAAAACACCAATACTGTCCTCATCCTGACCATTATTGACGACCCACAACACGAATTCTTCTTCGAAAGCGTCTCTCCCACAAGCTCGCAAAGACGCAATAATGACATCTTCATCGTAGCCCATCCCTTCCAGAGTCTCTCTAGCGCTGTGAAAGGTTTCCAACGAATTTTTTCGTTTCGTTAGTCGGGGACGAAGCTCGGCTGGTGCTATTAAAGGCGCCTCTTCTGGCTCTGCTGCCTCTTCGTTTTCGAAATAGTCTTGATCCTCAGATAGACCTCTCTCAGTCATGAATACTGCATGTTCTGGTACAACAGATTCCAAGGCATTCGCCAGGGTTAGAGGTTCCACATCTTTGCAAACGCTTTCAAGCAACATAAAGGTTTGTAAAGAAAGTTCGTCTATTGCACGTTGGCCCGTACAAGCCGAAGCCAGGTCTCTACGTAGTCTTAGGATTTGCTTCATTGTGAAATGGTTTAATGAATAACAGTGCATTCTGTTTTTGTCGATATGTTCTTTCCAGTCTTTTAAATCATTCTCCATTTTTGAACAGGTGTTACCTATTTCTTCAAGAAGCTGGTATCTTTTGTTTGGCAATTTGCTGCTCTCGAATTTTATTTTCCACGTCAAGTAGTTGATCTCGCCAACTTCGCACAGCTGTACGTATAAACTTCCAATACGAAGGACACCTTCGAAGACCTGCGAAACAAAAACCATAGAAAAAAGCTAGTAACGGGAGAAATAAGCTGATAAGCAGAAAGGAAGGAAGGAAGGAAGGAAGGAAGGAAGGAAGGAAGGAAGGAAGGAAGGAAGGAAGGAAGGAAGGAAGGAAGGAAGGAAGGAAGGAAGGAAGGAAGGAAGGAAGGAAGGAAGGAAGGAATGGACGGAAGGAAGGAAGGAAGGAAGGAAGGAAGGAAGGAAGGAAGGAAGGAAGGAAGGAAGGAAGGAAGGAAGGAAGGAAGGAAGGAAGGAAGGAAGGAAGGAAGGAAGGAAGGAAGGAAGGAAGGAAGGAAGGAAGGAAGGAATGGACGGAAGGAAGGAAGGAAGGAAGGAAGGAAGGAAGGAAGGAAGGAAGGAAGGAAGGAAGGAAGGAAGGAAGGAAGGAAGGAAGGAAGGAAGGAAGGAAGGAAGGAAGGAAGGAAGGAAGGAACGAACGAACGAACAAACAAACAAACAAACAAACAAACAAACAAACAAACAAACAAACAAACAAACAAACAAACAAACAAAAAAACGAACGAACGAACGAACGAACGAACGAACGAACGAACGAACAAACAAACAAACAAACAAACAAACGAACGAACGAACAAACAAACAAACAAACAAACAAACAAACAAACAAACAAACAAACAAAGGAAAAAAAAAGGATCATTGTATTCAGTGGAACAGACCTCGACAAACTGGTCAACTTCTTCCTTGCCACTCTCTGCTTTGCCAGCAATCAACATCAGTTTACTTTGGACATCCTTCACTTCTTCCAAGCTATAAATCTTTGTTTCTCGTTTCGTGTACTCATCTTCAGGAACCACAAGACAGATTGTGTTTTCCATGCGGACTCCATCAACCAAATTTCCATTTTTATTTTTTCGAAACTTTGAGAATTCAGGGTCAGCGATGTGGTACACACCAGACGAATTGATCGCCTCAACTTGCATCAACGTTGTCAAGGCAACGGAACCATGTGATTCTTTGATTTGTTCCAACCACGACAAATGACGATTTGTATTTTCCTTCAAAGATCAAATACAGCAGAGTAAGTAATATGAATACTAGTAATGTATCAAGTAAAATAAAACTGTTATATTGTTATTTACCAAAGACTTTCATTTGCCAAATCTGAAATCCTATTGGTCAAATCATGGTCACGTCTTGTTCAACAATCTCAATGTTTCATTCTGCCGAGGGAAACATTGTACTGTCCTCTGACGTCAACAATGAAGAAGGAAACAGTATAATGTTCCCCTCTGACGTCAGCTTTAATCATGCGTTGTTCACGTGAATACACAATGATTATTGCATCAGATCAAGAGCTTTGGACTCTTCGGAGCATTTTGAAAACAAGAGCTTGTTTCGAGCTTGTTTGGTACGAAAAAGTCCATTTTCCAAAAGAAAGAATATCTATACATATCTTCAAAGAAGGTCTGGAAAAAACCCTGGAGAAATTTAAAGCTATTCTTTGTACTTGTTGAGTCTGGTGTATTTGTTTAGTTGAATTAAAATTTCTACGAAGACAAAGTCAAAGTGTTTCGGTAAGTCTTTTTGCTTTTTGCAAGTTGTATTTTAAAAGTATATAACAAAACGCTTGTTGACTTTTGCCTCGAGAAACATCGAATTTTACGGACCCGAAGGATTCAAGAAAACCAGAAAACCTCTGCCGGAAAACACGGTTCAAATGGGTAAAAGATCACGTCCAGTTTCATGTTCTTAAACTGACGTTTTTAAATCACACTAATGGCTATATTTAGTCAGGTCTCGACACTCGAGACTTATTTCCTTTTTCAAACTACTGTACCTTCTTCTTCAAACTAGCTTCTCAAAATACTTGAAGTATTAAACTAACTTGTGTTACCACTAAAGACAAGTTCTATTATTTGTGGAGCCGTAGAAAACTGAAAAGACAACCAAAACGGCCGCGTATAGGAGCCTGAAACTGACGTCCAAAAATTTCGCGTCACTTTTTCGTCCAGTGATTGACTGGAGTCAGCCTTCCAGGTATTATATAGAGTTCACTGGTTCAGCCATATAATAAGAAGTTAGTAACTCACCAGTTTCTCTGGAAGGGTAGGATTTGCATCAACAGCCTGCCACACCGGTTTGCACAGCCTCATCAAGTCTTGAAAACCATGTTCTGGTTTTAAACCAAAAATCAAAGAACCAAATCCAAGACAGCTGGTGTGCATGAAAGAAATACGATCTATTTCCATGTCACTTTCTCCTGCCGAAATCATTGCTAAATCTACGAAGACCTTGAGTTCTTGCTGATCTGATATGATAAAAAATAATTTAAAGAGCGCCTAACTCCTAAAATAAAGACTGCTTTGTTTGAAAAGACTTCACAAATTATGAAGGATAGCGTTAACTTTTTTTTTCAATATCAGTTTGTTTGTCGAAATAGAAGTAGTGTGCTGAAATACAAATCGAAATATAGTAAGGTTTGAGTACTGCCGAACCTATTGAGCGTAGTTTCTAACGTTTCGAGCGAAGGCTCTTCGTCAGAGAGAAACGTAAAATGTGTAAACAAACAACGAACTTATATAAGATAGATAATCATGTTACCAAAAATTATCCAATCAGACAAAAATAACAATAACAAATTAATAGTCTTAATAAAGAGATGCGAAAAAATTGGCCAATCAGAGCAAAATAACAAAAACAAATCCACTACATGCCAAAGACATTTGTTATCCCCACAGTCGATGAGCAAAGAAAGGGGAGGGTGTGCAGTGTTTTCACGGTGGGAATAGCAAATGTCTTTCGCATCTCTCGTTACTGATTTGTTGTTATTTTGCTCTGATTGACTCTTTTTTTTTCGCATCTCATTATTAATTTGTTATTGTTATTTTTATCTGATTGGCTAATTTTTGGTCACATGATGATCTTTCGTATATAAGCTCGTTGTTTGTTTACACTCTTTACGTTTCTCTCTGAGGAAGGGCCTTCGCTCGAAACGTTAAAAAGTACGTTCAACATTTTCGGCAGTACTCAAACCTTACTATATTTCGATAATACGTCTATGCAAGCTACAGTAACAGCATTGCAACAAGGCTTTAAGTTGGAGATATCTTCGGAATTAACACTTTGAGGACCTCTCCCTGTGCTGAATAAAATCGTCTGGCGTTAGCCAGAATAAAACAGTATGGCGTTCGCCAGAATAAAATAGTAAAGACTCGTCGTCAGGCTTCAAAGTGTTAAAGAGATAGATTTTAACACTTTGAGGCCTGGACCTCTCCCTCATGTGGTGAATAAAATCGTCTGGCGCTAGCCAGAATAAAATACTAAAGACTCGTCGTCAGGCTTCAAAGTGTTGCACAACAGAATTAATTCAAAATTTGCACGTACATACAGACCACCAAATTAAACTGTAGAATATCATGCAAGTTTTATAACCTAAACCGCTGTAGTAACAAACTAGTTTCCAACCCTCTTTATTACTAAAATAAAATTATGTGTTTTCTCCCCCGCGGCACACTTCGGGTTGGTAGTAGTTGGACACATTTGCAATAACTTAACGAATTTGAATCCGAAATTTAAAGTCAGCAACTAAGCAACAGATGTACCATGCGGAAATGCATAAGCGTATCGAAAATATTAAGTCCGAACAAATAATACAACGGCATTTTAACAATAATTTTAAAAATTTGAAGTTGGTGAAAAACTTATTATGGAAGAAAACGAAGATATTTGATAAACGAATTCAGAGGTGTGAACCAGTTACTATGGTAACAATAAAACTAGAATGTTGTTATACCGTTTGGTAGTCTGTATCCACATGCAAATGTTCAAATAATTTTGTTTGTTAATTTCAAAGAAATGTCAACTTCATTTCACTTCACTTCATTCCATTTCATTCCGTTTCATCCCATTTCATTCCGTTTCATCCCGTTTCATCCCGTTTCATTCCGTTTTATCCCGTTTCATTCCGTTTCATCCCGTTTCATTCCGTTTCATTCCGTTTCATCCGTTTCATTCCGTTTCATTCCGTTTCATCCGTTTCATTCCGTCTCATCCGTCTCATCCGTTTCATTCAGTTTCATTCCGTTTCATTCCGTTTCATTCCGTTTCACTCCGTTTCATTCCATTTCATTTCATGTCCTGACAAGACATGTCGTGTTCTTTCATTCCATTTCATTTCATTCCATTCCATTTCATTTCACTTCATTTCATGTCCTGACAATGTTGTGTTGTTTTATTTCATTTAAATTGTCCGACCCCTTTAGGTAACAAAAAATAATCAAAGAGGGCAATCGTAATACCTTTTAAGTTCACCCCCAACCAATTTACCAAATTGGAACACTTCCTAAAAGCTGTTAGACAATTTGTTCTGTCCTTGGTCATCATCTCTAACAATTTACCAGCTTTAAGAAGTTCCGGGCTTACAGACTTGATAGGTTGACTGCTAAATTTCCCTCCGATTACCTACAAAAAAAAGAAAGAGTTTTAGCTATACAGCTACAAAAAATTGGACTAATTAAATTGTTGGAAGGATTAAAAAAAATCTAATCCTTTACTATTGGCCCATGTCAATGCAAATTTTTTAGCTTTCTATCTGTACTATATATTTTTAATTCATTAATAATTCATGAGGGAAACACAAAGAAAATCCAGGTTTAATGAGGGTTCATTTCCTCTTGATTTACATAAACTTTAGCTTTGCTTTTCTCGACTTAGACGTTTTTTTTAGAAAATTTAGAAAAATTACTACGCCAATGAACTTACCAAATAGATCGTTTCAGAAGTAATTTACAGAATTCGTGTCCGTTCTGTATCGGGATATACAGGCATTCGGCCCCGCCTCGTGTCTGTATACCCTGATACAGAACGGCCACTCATTCTGTAAATATTATATATATATATATATATATATATATATATATATACATGGAGATAGATCAGAATTCGCTTCCACGATATATAATTTACTGTATATATATATATATATATATATATATATATACAGTAAATTATATATCGTGGAAGCGAATTCTGATCTATCTCCATGTGTTTGATGTTGTGGGAGGAACAAACAAACATACTTCCTTTGAATTAAGTTTGTTTTGATAATAGTAAATAAAAATATATAACCTTCACAACATGTGACATTATCATATCAAACAACCTGAAATATCTCAGAAACAAAGGAAGAAAACCAAAAACTACAAAAGACGTTACTTTGTCATTTTAAGTGTTCTTTCAAATAAAACAGACCTAATTTCCGTGTCATATGCATTTAAAGGTATATAGAGCCGTTCCACTTACCTCAGCAATGCTTTCAACCTGGCTAAAGTCTCCCTTGAGGTTCATCTCCTGCTTTAACCGCATAATCGACTGAGCCGCATCGCCAGCATTAAACAGCTTTTGGTAATCCTTTACTTGCTGAATTCTGTCAGAAAGTTGGCGTTTTTGATATTCTAGACGTTTATCTGGATCTCTGAAATTCTTCAGAAAAAGTTCAAATTCCTTTTGAAGATCATCGTAACTTGTTCTGAACATCTTCAGATACTTATGCACTTGTTTAATTTGCATTTCGCCGTCAAGAAACTGTTGTTTAATCGTAGTCAATTCCTGTTGCAGTGGTGGCCACATCGCCTCAAAGATAAGTTCCATCGACACTATCTCGCCTTGTAATTTTTTGCTGAATTCTTTCCACAATTGGTTGAATATACGGCTAGTTTGAATCTCGTGAACTTTTGAAACCATTGTATATATTTCAGGATCCAGATCAAAGAAAACCACACTAATGCTGCGGGCACCTCTGATACACAAATCACAAATGGGTCGTTGACTAATATCTTCGTTCAGTTTTTCGCGCAGAATTTCAAGTTTCTGGCCCACTACAAAAGTGAAGAAAATATTAAGATGATAATTTTTGGCATGTATTTGTCATCATCAAACCATCCATCGACCCATTGACCCATTGACCCACCCACCAACTCATTCAAGTCCCTTTCATCCACCCACCCACACAACTCTCATCCATCCATCCATTCGTTGAAATCCCATCCATCCATCCATCCATCCATCCATGCATCCATCCATTATTCATTCATTCAAATCCCATCCATCCATTAATCCGTCTAACAACTCATTCAAATCCCTTCCATCCACTCGTTCACCCACTCATTTCAACTCTCATCCATCCATCTATTAAATCAAATTCAAATTCCATCTATCCATCCATCTATTCATCCAGTCACCCATTCAATTCCCATCCATCTATTCAATCCACCCACCCGCCCACGCATTCAACTCCCATCCGTTCACCCACCTATTCAACTCCCATCCATCCACCCATTCATCCATCCATCCATCCATCACTCATTCAACTCCCATCCACCCATTCATCCATCCATCCATCACCCATTCAACTCCCATCCACCCGTCCATTCACCCATTCATCCATCCACTCACCCATTCAACTCCCATCCATTCATCCACTCACCCATTCAACTTCCATCCATAATTCAACTCCCATCCATCCATCCATCCATCCATCCATCCATCCATCCATCCATCCACCCACTACACCCACCCACCCATTCATCCCATCCATTCAACTCCCATCAATCCATCCATCCATCCGCCCACCCATTCAACTCCCATCCATCCATCCATCCATCCATTCAACTCCCATCCATCCATTCATCCCATCCATTCCTCCATCCTCTACTATGTTGTCAGTAAATGGTATTTCACTAAGTCAAGTTCCTTTAGTTAAATACTTGGGAGTTGAGGTAGATGAAAATTTAACGTGGGATACTCATATATATGCTATTCGTGTAAAGGTTTCCCGTAATCTTGCAGCTCTGAGACGAGTCAAAAATATTTTTATCAAGAAAACCTAATGTCTCTATACAGAGCAATTATAGAACCATATTTCATATATTGCTCTATTGTTTGGGATAGCATTGGTGTTACACTAGAACAGCT
Organism: Paragorgia papillata; assembly: GCA_035771165.1. Lineage (NCBI taxonomy): Eukaryota > Metazoa > Cnidaria > Anthozoa > Scleralcyonacea > Coralliidae > Paragorgia > Paragorgia papillata. Next base: position 1,413,668 of record JAWNZC010000123.1, read on the forward strand.
TGTTACACTTAAACAGAGCAGCCCGCATCATTACGGGAGCTCCAATATCAACACCATCCGCCCAAATCCTAAAAGAGCTAGGATGGATAAATATAAAAGAGATGAGAGAAACAAAAGGCAATTATGATGTATAAAATAGTAAGCAACTAAGTATTTATGTATATATATATTAATTAGCACACGGCTTTTAGGAAGAGCAAGTATGTAATATTTATTGTATTCCTACCATTGTATTAATACTTGATAAAACAACCGTGTTTAAATAAAGATCTCAAATCAAATCAAATCAAATCCATTATCAGTCCATCCATCCATCCGCCCATTCAATTCCCATCCATCTATTCACCCCCCATGAATCAATCCATCTATCCATGCATTCATGTATATACCCACCCATTCAATCAACTCCCATCCCCATCATCCATCCATCCATCCATCCATCCAAGAAATGCGGCCTCTTAGACGTGCAAATGAAAAATAATTACCTGGCTTAAAGCAATGACAAAGATTAACAACAAAATCAGTCAATTGCTTTTGCTGAGTATGGAATAACTTCAGTTCTTGGAGCCGACGAGGAAAAGACGTGCGAATTGGTGTTCTACTCGCGCCCTTTTCCTTATCCGTCTTGGATTGATTCGCCTCAATTATTTTCCCCAAAGTTAAAAACTGTTTGGAGTGCCTTTCTAGAACTTCCAGTGTAGCAACTGTTACTGATGCTGTTTGGACGGAGTGTATTAGACGATCAACGCACGATTCTGCCCTGATTATCATGTTCTGAACATCGCTAGTTGAAAGGGTATTCTTACTTGAACGATTACCTACAAAATGCATATAAATACAATGAAACCTCTATTAAGCGGACCCTCAATTAGCCCTTTCGTGCATGGCTTTCCGACACGTCTTCCCTTGACGAGTAAAATGCTCTGACGTTAGACAGAGGTAGGTAATCGATTTTTGAAAGCAAAGAGCTTGTGCGGAAAAGACATATATGTTATTTACCGGCTGGGAGGTCCATATAGAGAAATATTTCCCGAGGTCTCAAAAACGGCCCGAGGCCGTTTTTGGGTCGTTTTTTCTCTATATGGACCGACCAAAACGGTAAATAACATCCTCTTTTTTTATTAATCGTACGATTTATAATTTACATAATTAGGTAAATTAACATAATTGAATTGCGTAATCGAGATGAGATACACGTGATATTCAAAAGTCCAAAGTTTATCGTTCGACAGTAAACAACTGCCGACATGCAGTCTGACAGGGAAGCTTGGAACCTCTTTTGTGATAAAAAAAAACCAGTCAAAACTTGAAGATCTAGTAACGATGGAAAGTCAGAATGCAGTCCTATAGTGTTTTGAAAGTTTAGTTGATAAAGATTCTTCGTCGTTCTTCTTCGTCGCTTGCTCGTTTTTGGCTGTTCGCTTGGGAAATCCGAAGTCGCTTTCAATACTCGGCTAACTGCATGGAAATTGAAAGTGGGTCGTTCGAGTTTGAAGACGAAAGCGCTTGTAGTAAGCCATTTGTAACTTTTTTCAAAGACATGACACGATGAAGTTGGCATGTGGAAAATATTTGACTAAAGGGTAAAGACTTGTAGCGGTTTTGTTGAGTATAGTTGGACAACAGAACAATGCCAGTTTAGTAAAAGGTTTCAGCTTTTCTGTCTTCTCGTGGTATGTTTTTTTTTTATATATATACTTCTATATAGTTTCATTTAGTGATTCAAAATACTGTGTTCACAAGTTTATGTATATGTTTTGCCTACCGTTTTAAACTGTTTTCATACGTCGTTGAGCTATAATACTTTAAAACTTTATAAATGTCGCTCGTAAATTTTGCTTTGTGATAGTTTTTCCATGCAGCGTTTCTTTTAAAATTCGCTATTTTCACATGCATTGTCATTTGCATCCCCGTAGCTCTCTGCTAAATATATTTGTTCTGTGGCAAGCGAAATAGTTTTAAAAATCGATCAATTTTAAATGACAGAGTGTAAAACATTTTTGTTTTTGTTTTTAAATCCACAGCGGTCCGTATCGGGGTCCGCTCGCTAGCCAATCAGAGCGCGCGAATCAGATGGATACCGGACCGCAAAAAAATAAAACGTGTTATTCTCCCGCACTGTTGTAGTATACATAAATTGAATCACTGGTGCACGGCTTGGATTGACCAAGATCAACTCCAACGCTGTTTCTGACCGAAACATCAAGGTGGAAGCCTAGTTTTTTTACAAAGAAGTATAAGACCGATAGTTATTCTTTCAGAACGAGTTTGATTTGCGATAAATTCCATCATTTTCCTGTTGAAATCGACGATTTTCCCGACATTGAGCTCGACTTCCTGTCGAGACTTTAAACGGTAGTAAAATTGCAACGCACGGTTTGAAATTTCACTCAACCGTGAGGACTGTGATTGGTAGTATGGTACTCAGAGCTAGATCCGAAGATGTTATTGTGATTATTGGTTAGAATATCTTGTAGAGTTGTAGCATATGTAAAAAGTAAAACATTTAAGAAAACTAATGCTGTTAAGAAGTTACAACGCAAACATTATTAATGGAATCGGAGGGACAAGTTTAATGAAGGACAAACTAAGAAAACATGCAGCATGTCGACTCGTGCCAGCTACAGTAAAAACCCGCTAACAAGGACCCACCACTATTAAGAACCTCAGGCTGAAATTAAGAATTTATTTATATAAGAATATATAAGAATATATAAGAATATAAGAACCTATCCTAGGCTGATTTGGTAAAATGTAGGTTCTTGTTAGCGGGATTTTAATGTACTCCGGTACTATTTTTGTTTGTTCAATGACAACTGGTTTGCTACACATTTCATCAAACTTGCTAATCATTTTTTGTCATACCATTGCTTAGAAAATTGGCCGACCAATCTTGGCCGAGCAACTTTATAATGGGTTGGACATTTGTCCTACCAGAGCATCACCAGAAATTTTGGTGCCGCTGCTCTCTGTCGCCTAATATAAATAATTATGTATTCTAATGCGTTTGATTCAATTGTATTCTAGTGTATTCTCATTATTCAGGTCATTGAGTTCTTTAGAATTTGCTTAAATCGTGCAGATATGTATATGTAAACAACCTGTATACGGCTATAAGGACTGTGAAATCAAGCAAGTTCAAACGCTTTTGGAAGTACTATGCTAGGGACAAATCGGGATCTTTATGTGCTCAGGAAGTAGACTGACTCATGCCAAATGCATCGCGATCTGGAGACTTCGCATCGCCCGTAACGTTGTTGGTCAATTTGGCCAATTTCTAGCCCCCGTTTACAAAGATTACTATGGCTAACACTATGGGTAGTGGCACTTTTAGTGCAAAAATAAGACAAGCTAGGGAAGTACTTTGTCGTCGAGCTAAGCAAATGTTTTTTAGTTACAACTGTTGCTTAGTCCATGCTGAAGTCAGATGGATCTGGGCAAAGAAGAAATATATCACCGTTTAAGCAAAATTTGAATTTTTGTGTGCTCTCCTTATTATTTACTGTTGAGAATCTCCATTATTATGGTCGTTAATGCGCACGGGCCTCACCATCTTGTCCCAAATTTCTGGCAATGGCGAAATCGTTATAATCCACACTGAAATACATAGTTCAAATTCGTGTCCTTTTGTATAACTAAACAAAAAAATCTCACCAAATAAGCATGTGTGGTAATTAATTTGTATTAAGTGCATCATAAATAAATCAAATATCTAGCTGTCATACCAACACTTTTTTGCAACACGAAAATAACGGCCACCCGAAAGTAACGGCTACACGCGAAAGTAGCGGCGCCAATAGACGCTAATCTCGAAAGTAACGGAGATTGCTACTGTACTTTGGGGAATTTGCGGTAAAGTATTAATAGTTTGTTGTGAGTGATAATTCTCTTTGAATAAGAACTCTTTTCAACAACAATTACAATAAGCAAAAACTGTACGGAGGCATCTTAACAAAGCACATGTCGACACGCTCGAAATGTTGTACGAGCACAAAATAGTATTCGCGAGGAGTTTATGTAAACAGGGTCTTAATTTCTTACCAAAAAACTTTAAGAAACCAGGCCATGTTGGCCAAGTGAGAAGATGAATCAATAACGCATCATCGTCATTTTTAGCTGTGTCATCTTTCAGAGGCCAAGCCTTGCGTAACATCCGACTCAGCAAATCGTCACACTTTGTAGACCGCATATCCGCAAGAAAATCAAACGCCTTAGCATGATCTCGTCCAGGCTAAAAAAGACAACATGTATATTACATTTTCCAACTCATGAACAATTCGTCAAGAAAATTTAAAAGAAATAGCGTACCGTCGAGCTGCTATTATTTAGCACAAAATGCGGAGAAACAAACCAAAATTGACTTTCAAATTATTACAGATGAGCAATTATCTATTGTTCGGACTGCAAGAATTATGGGTAAAAGCGGACAAAGTTAAATAGTGACGTCATCACTATGGAGCGCCACTAAAGTTTAAACCTTTCAACGCTAGGCTCGATTTCGAGCCGTCTCCCAGGACGCGGTATACATACCTTCTCCGGAAGAGACGAGTGAACGCGTGTGCCACACAGTGTCTGCGATGTATTACATAAAGTGAAGTGGTTCTCTGATGAAAATTTTGTTGGTAATGTTGCTGCATAATCTTAAAGATATTATGGTAGTTGGTAATTGTGCAAAGTTTCATTTCGAAATTCTCAAAAACAAAGTTGCATTTTACGTGCAACGTTTGTATTTTGGAGCGTCGCTCATCTCGTTCCCAGAGCCCACGTTCCCCACCCGGGAAACGAGACTCTGGGATAATCCGTTTCACATCGATATGTCATTAGCTGATGAACACAGTGAACTCTATATTAACTATTCTTCCGGATAACAAAAATCCTGTGATGGCGTGAACGGATTATCCCAGAGCCTCTCGTTTCCCGCCCGCTGGGTAAGGGGAACGTGGGCTCTGGGAACGAGATTGGAGCGCCGCCATTAAATTGGCCGTGTTTGAGAAGAATAAGTCGAAGAAGCTTATTACGTCATAGATTCAACAAAAACAAAGGATCATTGTTGTTGTCCACAAAAGGGTCATTGTTGTTATTCAGTCTATGTCGTAATCCCGTAATCATTCTTCTTAACCTCGGCCACTTTAATCGCGGCGCTCCAGAATACAAACTTCACACGTAAGATATCACCTTTTCTTCAACGAATTTTGAAATGAAACTTTGCACGATTACCAACTATCATATCCTCTTTAGGATTACGCAAAAACATTGCCAAGAATATTTTCATCAGAGAATCACTTTAAATTTACGATATCAAAAACCATAGAAGCTGACTGAAATATAAGTGTCTTTTCCAATCCTGTAGGCTGAATGACAAAAACACCTTGCTCATTAACCAATTTCTTTAGAGCTTCCTGCGTTGTAAATCTTTTAGACAATCAACCTATAACGTTTTTAAAATGCCATCGCACGCCGAAGCCCGAGATACGGCTGAAAATCTAGTCTATTTTAACGCTGGCGGCCTCCCAATAAAGAGTAAAATCAGCAATCGAAATAGAGTAAAGTGGGATATACTACCCAAACAGGGAACGTAGAAGTCGAACGTTTCGAGCGAAGTTTTAACGTTTCGACGAAGGACCTTTCTCTCTGACGAAGGGCTAGAAAGGTTAGACTCCAACGTTCCCTGTTTTGGTAGTATATCCAAACTAAAAACCTTTTTTATTATATTTCCTCTCTCCTCCGCAGAGTTTTACATGAGATATTCGGAAGCTGACAAAGAAGCCGCTGACAGATGTTTGTCGGCGGAAGTGGAAACGAGAGAAAAATTAAGGGAAACCTCTGCCAACTTTCGGTCCGAACATGGCGCCAAACCGGGGGAGGTTGTTCTGAATGAGTTTTTTTGGCTGCCAGAAGCACGGAACAAAAACTAAACTCTGTCAATCTCTCAATTCTCACGGTCGTCTCCCGTATTAAATACGAGAAATGACTGAACTGTGGGGTGTTGGTGGCACAGTGGTTAGCGCACGTGCCTTTCACCTCTGCGACCCGGGTACAATTCCTGCATGCTCTCAGCAGTTATCTGATTAAAGTTTCACCTTGGCCGCATGTGAGAAGAGTGCTTCCAGTTTGACTTTACCAAAAATCGCAGGTTTCCTCCGGGTACTCTGGTTTCCTCCTGTAGAAACACTGGACCAATAAGGGATGGTCCTTACTGGACCTCTAGGGAGAACAGTTAGCTATTAACTGATAGAGCTATCCAGTATAAATAATAAATAAGATTAGTTTAAGTTACTCATCCATTTCGGGTGAATTTAAGCGATGGATGTTTTACAAAGGACTATCTTTCTGCTTTGTACTAACATGTATTATCTTTTACTACCTTGTATTATTGTCGTCCAAGTTGCTGTATTATATATGTGTCAGAAAACAAGTTAGAAACGTACTTTAGCGATTGGCTTGTGCATCATTATCGCATGGTTCATAAACCATTACGATGTACAGAATCGACATTAAAAGAAGGAACAGCTTTGCTCAGAAAAGCGGCCGTGTCTGAAACATTACAAAATTTGTTGAAACTCTCCGACAAAACATACATGTAGTCCCCCCTCCCAGGTATGGACAACTTGTGCCAGATATCGACCGAAAGTTGGCAGAGTTTCCCTTATTTTTTCTCTCGTTTTTGCTTCCGCCCACAAACATATCTGTCAGCGGTGTCTTCGTCAGCCTCACAATCCTCGCGGAAACGTCTGCGAAGGAGAGAGCTATATTTCGATTCGTGTTTCAACACTGCCTACGCAGCACTCCATTTTGATTTCAAAGAGGAAAATCGTCATGCGTTAGTCAAAGGAAAATACTAAATGGCATTCAAAGTTGAGGGTCTGTGAGGAAACTCCTTATTTTAGAACCATGCAGATTTCACCGCAATTGACGGTACCGAAAAAGATGGCGGCGCTACATTTAACTATAATGCTTTGCGACCTCAAATCAGCTCAAATAACAACGAAACAATGTTTATCGTGCTAAAATGGATTAAAACTTCATTCCTACCAAAGTTGATCGTTTTAAAACCATATATTCCAATAATTCTGCAAGAAACAATATTTACTGCACCCAAATGATTCTGGTTAAATGTACAAGTCGTCATCTTTTTCGGTGCGGTCAATTTACTTGTGATTTTTGATATTTGATTGGATAAATTTTACCCAAAATTTTAAAATGATTTACCTTGACAATTTCATCAACAGCCTTAAAAGCAGCAGTACTTAGGAACGACGCAACATCTGGGTGACATTTCTGTTCGTCAGACTGACAAAATATTTCGATAGCACGCATTGGTTCTACCTAGAAAAAAAACACAACCAAATAAAAACTAGCTCAAACTAGCTTGGGGACTCCGACATTTTTGGCAGCGTGAGCTGTTTTCCAAGGAGTGGCTCGCCGGTGACACTTTGGGCTGTTTAGTCCATGAGAAGCTGGTCTTCTCTTTTTAACCTTTTTACTCGCAGTTTTGGTTCTGGCTTCAGCGGTCTCCTTAATCGGTGTCACTTCTGTCGTCGGTGTTGAGCTGCCTTTTTAACCGCAGTTTTGGCTCTGGCTGCAGCGGTCTCCTTAATTGGTGTTACTTCTGTTGTCGGAGTCGAGCTGCTTTTTCTATTCCTTTTTTCCCTTTCTTTTTCCTTTTTAGAATTAAGAATTTTTCCGGGGGTGAGGTTCATGATCTCAGCATCAGTTAGCAGTCCAGTAGACTCCCCCTGGCCAGAATATTCACTGCACGTATGACCTTGGATCGTACGAATATTCTCTTCAAAATAAAACATCTCTTCTTTAAACAATGTGCATTACGACATTAATATATATCATCATACAGTACTGCAAAATATGTTACTCTACCATTTTAAGTGTTCTTTCAAGTAAGACAAACTTAATTTTCTTTTCATAGGCACTTTAGCGGTTATAGCGTCTCACCAGTGATCAGAAGGTTGTAAGTTCAAGTTCCGTATAGGAACTCAGAAATTTTTCTGAGCATAAAATATGTCGAAGAACATTTACACTCAATTCTCATATTCGAGCTAGCATATCTGTCTCTTCTCTTAACAACATGTATCGTATACGACATTTAACAGTTATACCATGAGCTCGAGTTGTATATGAGCTCATAGCCAACGAGGCGCTTCGCCGAGTTGGCTATTAGTTCGTATACAACGATAGCGAATGGTATAACTGTTTTATTATATAGCCAAGCACTGTACAAGAGACAAAATTACAGCGATATATAAAATTCCGGCATAGGCAACTAATACTTCCGCCATGCGTAATGATGCATTCACATAGAGTTTCTCGCTTAGGTGTTCGGTAAACAGCTTCGAAATGTTGTATAAATGTTGCTCGAGAGGCAAAAAATGTGTTAAGCAGATCAACAAAAAAGATTAAAAGGTACCTTCATGAAGTCAAAAGGTGGGTCAGTTGTTTATGTTAGCGTTGCTGTCGTGAAAAAGGTTTTGATTTCATGCAAAAATGAAACTGAAACACCTTCGGCAGTGAAACTAAATTACTTAGTTGCATGGTTGTTTTTAAAAAAGAACATGCTTTTTACTACCCCAAATGCTTATCTAAATTTAAAAAAAGTCTCTTTACTGGTAATCTCCTACGAAATGTGTGTTGTAAGCTTGATTTTAACCGAGAGTTTCTTTGTTTGGCAACAAATTAATATCAACCCGTTAATTTAGTCGGGTTTTTGAAGTAAAAGGACGTAATTTTTAGGTGAATTTTACCATTTAACATGCTAAATTTTGTATTTGTTAATGTATTTTTACACAATGTTGTTTTTTTATACATTGGTTTGAGGGTGTTGATGTTTTTCTGTATAAAAATCCGTCAATTTCAACTCCTTTCGGCAGTTTAAAAAAACATGCCGCCATCTTGTTTTTCCTCTACTAGCAGGATATGAGCCAATCTCGTTCCCAGAGCACACGTTCCCCTTGCCCAGCGGGCGGGAAACGAGAGGCTCTAGGATAATCCGTTCACGCCATCACAGGATTCTTGTTATCCGGAAGAAGAGTTATATAGAGTTCACTGTGTTCATCGGCCAATGAAATATCGATGTGAAATGGATTATCCCAGAGTCTCTCGTTTCCCGGGTGGGGAACGTGGGCTCTGGGAACGAGATTGCATATGAGATGATAGCCTGGTAGCAGGGAACCAATCAGATTACGCAAAAGCTCATATCCGATAGCATGCTATATAATAACATATATCATCATACTTGCACAAAACACAATGTCATATATCGAACTCAACCTACGTTCATATGATCTGAGTCCCAGTAGTTCAATGCTTAGAGCGTCTCACAGGCGATCAGAAGATTCTTACAAAGAAAATTTTAAAATTTTTTAGACTCATTTCTCAAACTTGAGTTAATAACCACATATGTTCATTCGTTGACTATGCCCCGTAGCTCAGTGTTCAGAGCGCTGCATATAGTATATATATATTTATTATATAGCGTGCTATCGGATATGAGCTTTTGCGTAATCTGATTGGTTCCCTACTACCAGGCTATCAGCTCATATCCTACTAGTAGAGGAAAAACAAGATGGCGGCATGTTTTTTTAAACTGCCGAAAAGAGTTGAAATTGACGGATTTTTATACAGAAAAACATCAACACCCTCAAACCAATGTATAAAAAAACAACATTGTGTAAAAATACATTCACAGATACACAATTTAGCATGTTAAATGGTAAAATTCACCTAAAAATTACGTCTTTTTACTTCAAAAACCCGACTAAATTAACGGGTTGATATTAATTTGTTGCCCAACAAAGAAACTCACGGTTAAAATCAAGCTTACAACACACATTTCGTAGGAGATTACCAGTAAAGAGACTTTTTTTAAATTTAGATAAGCATTTGGAGTAGTAAAAAGCATGTTCTTTTTCAAAAACAACCAACTAAGTAATTTAGTTTCACTGCCGAAGGTGTTTCAGTTTCATTTTTGCATGAAATCAAAACCTTTTTCACGACAGCAACGCTGATATAAACAACTGACCCACCTTTTGACTTCATAAAGTTACCTTTTAATCTTTTTTGTTGATCTGCTTAACACATTTTTTGCCTCTCGAGCAATATTTATACAACATTTCGAAGCTGTTTACCGAACAGCTCAGCGAGAAACTCTATGTGAATGCATCATTACGCATGGCGGAAGTATTAGTTGCCTATGCCGGAAGTTTGTCGTTTCAAACATTTCGCTGTAATTTTGTCTCTTGTACAGTGCTTGGCTATATAATAAAACAGTTATACCATTCGCTCTCGTCGTATACGAACTAATAGCCAACTCGGCGAAGCGCCTCGTTGGCTATGAGCTCATATACGACTCGAGCTCATGGTATAACGGTTAAATATATATATATATATATATATATATATATATACAAAGTATGAAGTATAGTTTTACCTTAAAGTCTCGCTACCAGAGGTTTCACCCTATATATATATATATATATATATATATTATATAGCATGCTATCGGATATGAGCTTTTCCGTAATCTGATTGGTTCCCTACTACCAGGCTATCAGCTCATATCCTGCTAGTAGAGGAAAAACAAGATGGCGGCACGTTTTTTTAAACTGCCGAAAAGAGTTGAAATTGACGGATTTTTATACAGAAAAACATCAACACCCTCAAACAAATGTGTAGAAAAACAACATTGTGTAAAAATACATTAACAAATACACAATTTAGCATGTCAAATGGTAAAATTCACCTAAAAATTACGTCTTTTTACTTCAAAAACACGACTAAATTAGTGGGTTGATATTAATTTGTTGCCAAACAAAGAAACTCACGGTTAAAATCAAGCTTACAACACACATTTCGTAGGAGATCACCAGTAAAGAGACTTTTTTATTTAGATAAGCATTTGGAGTAGTAAAAAGCATGTTCTTTTTCAAAAACAACCAACTAAGTAATTCAATTTCACCGCCGAAGGTGTTTCAGTTTCATTTTTGCATGAAATCCAAACCTTTTTCACGACAGCAACACTAATATAAACAACTGACCCACCTTTTGACTTCATAAAGGTACCTTTTAATCTTTTTTGTTGATCTGCTTAACACATTTTTTGCCTCTCGAGCAACATTTATTGAACATTTCAAAGCTGTTTACCGAACAGCTCAGCGAGAAACTCTGTGTGAATGCATCATTACGCATGGCGGAAGTATTAGTTGCCTATGCCGTAAGTTTGTCGTTTGAAACATTTCGCTGTAATTTTGTCTCTTGTACAGTGCTTGACTATATAATAAAACAGTTATACCATTCGCTCTCGTCGTATACGAACTAATAGCCAACTCGGCGAAGCACCTCGTTGGCTATGAGCTCATATACGACTCGAGCTCATGGTATAACTGTTAAATATATATATATATATATATATATCACAGAATGGCCAGTTTGATTCCAGGCGGAAGGTTTTGATGTTGCATTTCTGTAACTGGTCACCGTTTTGGTGTTAAAATGCATATATTTTTCCTTACGCCGTCATGCGTAGTAATGTCGTGGATAGTGACGTGTGGTGACGCGGGATGATGACGTAGATAGCGATATCGATAGCAACGTGGATGGTGATGTGAAGGTGACGTAGATAGTGACGTCGATAGTAACGTGGATGGTGATGTGGATGGTGACGTAGACTGTGACGTAGAGAGTGACGCGGATGGTGATGTAGATAGTGACGTCGATTGTAACGTAGATTGTGACGTGGATGATGATGTGGATGGCGACGTAGAGTGACGCGGATGGTGATGTGGACAGTGACGTAGATAGTGAAGTGGATGTTGATGTGGATGGTGACGTAGATTGTGACGTGATGGTGATGTGGATGGGGACGTAGATAGTAACGTAAATGGATGTGTGGATAGTGACGTGACGTGAGTGATGACGTGTTGGTGACGTGATAGTGACGGAGAAAGTTACGTAGATGGTGACTGAATGGTGACGTGTTGATATGTGAATGGTAACGTGAATGGTAACGTGGATAGTGACGTCGATAGAGACAACATAAAAAACTATTGTTTATCAAGATTTACATACAACGCGTCTGTCGCAAATTGAATTTTCATTCTTAAGGAATTGGAGGGAGACGTCAATAAATGTGGGCGAAACACAACCTTAACTTGTCGACACTAACTCTCCGTTTATACATTCACACCAGTAAGATAATGCTTTGCGACTTAAGGCGTAAATCTAAATGTTTATTTACCCTATTAATTCTCTCCTTAAGTTTCGTTTTGAAGTCATCATGCCATATTTTATGAAAAATATCGGGTGCAGCAACAAATAGTAATTCATTCCAAGCCTAAATAAACATAAAATACGCATGCCAAATTGTTATCTTTTTTTTTATTTTTAAACATTTTAATATCAATGTAATATAACTAATGTCCAAGAGCATCAATCTGATCATCGTAGATAATTTATGGGGGCAAATAATTATCATTCGAAGCTCAGATCAGGTCAATTGTTTCTCCAACAATGAGTCATAAAATTATTTGATAATCAGTCATAAAAATATAAATGTTATACAATTTCCATTACCATTATTGTAAACATAGTAAATATTATTAATTATTTTTGGTTTGGACCGCTGACAGTTGCTGACAGTGAGAATTTTATAAACAAAATGAAAGTCATGTCTGTATATGCAACAAGATGGATAATAATTTCAGAACTATTCATTGTTGAAATATATCGTGCAGGTATGTTGTTAGAAATTTTGTTAAGCTTTTACTTGATGTATAGTTCAAGTTTCCATGTTATGTAAAACTTTTTAAAATGTTCAAAATGTTTGTAACATTATTCGTAATAATAAAACATTTACTTCTCACAACTTATGTAGAATTTCAAATGTGTTTTTTTTATCCAACTACTTGATGCACAACCCTGAGCAATATGTCAAACAAAAGCAATTGAAAAATGCTCTTTTGGGTAGAAAGTTGAATTAAGATTCTAGCTAAACGGTTTATAGTTCGCAAGAAAGATGGTGGCGAATACGAGTCTAACGCCTTGTCGAGTTTTTACAAGACGTTTACAACATTTGTAGTCATATAATAAACTACTTCTTGACCTCGCTTGTTCGGTCTGTACTAGTGAAATATCGGACCTCCGTTTCCTGCACGGACCTCACTGCGCTGCGCTCGCTCGCTCGGTCCGTACCACTAGTACAGACCGAACAAGCGAGGTCAAGAAGTAGTAATTCATTAATCTTATTTATACATACCAATACTATTCCCTTAAAAATTTTCTAAATTATATAATTATTCTTATCTAAAACTTTAAACATTATAAAATGGTATTATCTGATACAACTTTCAACTTTCCCCATCCTGTTTTATGTTTAACACAAGCAAAAATTTGTGGAAACACCATGTTTATTAATTAATGCTGAGCTTTCGACCTGATGACTCATCAGAGCAAATGCCAACATCGACACATAGTGTTAGCTCACGTCATATTAACAAAACTAAACAACCACAATCAATTAAACAAGAACATAATAGCGCAATCTCGTTCCCAGAGCCTTCGCCCACACGCAAACGAAGGCTCTAGGATAATCCATCAACCATAATTGTTTTGATTGGCTAGCAAAAGGCGGCGGCCTTTCAAGTGGCAACAGGTTTTCTGTTTCCGGTGATGGATTATCCCAGAGCCTTCGTTTGCGTGCTGGCGAAGGCTCTGGGAACTAGATTGATAATAGCGTTGTTACGTGCTTACGTTTACTCTATTGTTGACCGAAAAGAGCTAACCAAGTGATATTCAATGGCTGACTCTCCAACTCTTTTCGGTAACAATCTTTATTCTACTATGTAATTAAATTAATTTTAGAATAAACGTAAGGACGTAACTACGCTATTGTGTTCCTACATGATGCTGGTTGTTTAGTTGCTTTTGTTTATATGATGTGAGCCAACACGATGTCAACATGCAAACGTTCAAAGAATTGTTTTATTCTTGTTATTGTTATTGTTTTGGCTTTCTTTCTTGTTATTGTAAATAAAGCTTACCTGTAACTCGTTCTTCAACTCCTTTTCGGCACAATATCGCAGACTATGAGAGCGTTTGTTTTCAAAAAAATTATTAACGGATCTAAAACCCTCTTTGAGGAAGGTCAAAAGCTTGCCTGGTATTTCCTTTGGCGGGATAGTTGGATTGTCATCATTGGGCGTGTCCTGATCTTCCTTTTCTTCTGAAGAGATCTGATGCTCAATCCCATCGCTCTGAAGTTGAATTAGCGTAATCAAGCTCTCGATGAGCCGACAAAGCACGTGGATCTGGTCGAGTGCTAGATGCTGTCTCGTGTTATCCAAGAGTACTACAAAAGTACGCATCAGAACTTCGTTGTCAGCTACAATTTCTGGCGTTAATGATTCCACGCTAAAAAAATAAACATAAATTTGTACTCGAGATGCTTGTTATCTCGACCGAGCTCCTTTACGTGCTAACTGTGGATCTGAGTTAAGCCCGATTAGATTAAATTAGTATGTGGATGGGTGACCATCTGTCCGAGCGTGGAACTTGTGCATATGCAGCATAGCCTCTCATCATCTAGAATTCAGGATTATCCTGAATTGTGAAATTGTCTAGAATTCAGGATAATCTTGAATATTAAAGAAATTAAATCCCAATCCCTACCCCAACCCCGACCTCTAAACCTAACACTAAACCAAACCACAACCCCCCCCCCCCCCCCACCCACGGCAACCCTAAATCTAACCACAACCCCCGGGTGACCCCAACCACAACCCTCCGGGAAGAAAGGTATTGAACAGAAATTAACTAGAAATACATGAATGCAACAACCCCTCGCCCGCTTTTACATGCTTTTTTAAAACACCCACCCACCCCCTGATTAAAATAAGCACTTCTAATATACAGCCAATACAAAAACAAACAGATATGAAAACAAATTATATTAAATCCAAGGGATATTAAATTATACAATTTATGGATAGGTCGATAGGATGACAAAACTGATTTAAATCATTTAATGAAAGTTGAACATATCAAAGCAAAATTTAGATTTCATTATTAAATTCTGGTTGTAAAAAATATATTGTTTTTAGGAGGTTTCAAAAGGGATTAATTTTAGCAAGCCTTTAAATGGCTTCTCTATGCATGTACATTTTGCAAAGGCAGTATTAAAAGTAATTAACAGCTCAGAAATTACATTTATAATAGAGTCTGAGATAAAAACAATTCAGTAGAATCGGATTCCAGAAAGAAGAATTCAAAAGACAACGTTTCAGTCGAAACACTGCCAAGAAAACCGACAAAGCCCATGGGTATTTTTAATAATAAAAAGTGCATGCACGTCCACCACGGTTAATATAAGCCTTAAAGGTAGTGTTTTAAGTTAGCTTTAGTCAAGCTGACTTATGGTTTGGACGAGCAAAGGGAAAGCACGAAAACGTGAAGCTGAATATTGTTTAGGTTAAGCGAAGACTTGAAAACAACAAGAATCCTACCGTTAACCACATGATTTGACCATGGAATCACGGAGTGTCTTCAAACCAGGTCTACATACACTGCAGATCGAGTTTTTGTTTACCATACGGCGTTTGGTTTCTTCAAGTTCTCTGGTTTCTCTTCAAGATATATTAAACGGGTTGTTTGTATCCTTTTCTTCGTGCTTCATTTCATTTCGTTTCGTTTAAATAAACGAAAGCAAAACACTATTTGTTTGAGAGTTCATAGTTTTCTTCGTCGCTAGTCACCAGTGTCCAACTATTCTTACCGCGTGACACCGTGCCATACATATATATATATATATATTTTATTTAAAAAAAAAAAAAAAAATGAACGTTGCTACTCCGAGTTTCACGCGTTAGCGATCATCAGGCAACTGAAAAAAGTTTCACTTTAGCTTCAAAGTATCGAGCACTCTGTGGTCTATTGTAAACGACTACTTGGACTATTATATATATATATATGTACTATTTACAGAATGAGTGGCCGTTCTGTATCGGGGTATACAGACACGAGCGAAGCCGAGTGCCTGTATCCCGATACAGAACGGACACGAATTCTGTAAATGACTTCTAAAACGATCCGATTTGGTTAGTTCATTGGCGTAGTAATTTTTCTAAAAAAACGTTGTCTAAGTCGAGAAAATCAAAGCTAAAGTTTATGTAAATCAAGAGGAATCTGTATCACGTATACAGACACTCATTAAACATGGATTTTCTTTGCGTTTTCCTCATGAATTATTAATGAGTTTTAGAAATATATATATAGTTCAATCTACAGACACGGTGTTTCGCTGTACAACAGCTCATCAGTGTAGCTTGGAACAATCTGAATGAATTTCATCAATTACTTATACACATGCGATTGCCGGTGACAACCGCATGTGGGACAGCATCGGTGAAGTACATTCAGATAGCGTGAAGTGCGCATGGGCCCAGAGTGCTGAAACTTCCACAAGGGTAGTGAGCGTTGCATTATCGCTAATAGGTACCCACGGCAACTTCACAGAGTGCTCAAACACCGGATTTCGTCTCCCTCGCTTTTTCTCCACGCGTGTAAAGTGGACTACACGCATGTCGAGATTAGCACCCTCACCGGGCTCCGGGCCTTCGGCCCTACGCCCGGGCTCGGGGATTATTCAAAGTAGTTTCTAACGTTTCGAGGGAAGGCCCGTCAGAGAGAAACGTAAAGAGTGTAAATAAACAACGAGCTTATAAAAGATGTGACCAAAAATTAGTCAATCAGATGAAAATAACAATAACATATTATTAATGAGATGCAAAAAAATTAGGCCATCAGATCAAATTAACACTGATAACAAATCGATGAGCGAAAAAAGGAAGGGGTGTAAAAAGGATGAGTGAGGGTAAAATAGATAAATTAAGTGAAAACACTGTCTTTGTCTCCCCTTGCTAAACAAAAACAGCGTCTTCAAAAATGTTAAATAAAAGAAAAACGTTCGGTGAGTCCGTGAGGATAAATGATTCCAATTTTGAAAATGAGACGCTTTTCGTTTCTTTTACGGCTATCATTACCACCAGAAATGGGTGAAATGGCACAAACTTTCATGTCCGAAATACAATAGTTGACACTATTAAAATGTCGGGCGACAGGCTTGTCAACATCATTGTTCCTCAGGGAACGAAGATGTTCAGCAAACCTGTCAGATAAACGTCTGCCAGTTTCACCGATGTAGAGCATGCGACATTTACTGCAAGAAATGCAGTAAATAATGTTGCATGGAAAAGGTGCATGTAAAATTATGCCGAATGAAAAAATTAGACTTAGGTCGTGAAATAGATGTAGCAGAGTTGAGAAAAGAACATGTGTAACAACGTGTACGAGAGCAAGAAAAGGTACCCGCTGGTGCCAGTAGATTTTTTCTAAGGGCACTACGCACTTAATTACCCCGAATGTTGTTATTACATCAAGAACATTAACCAGAAAGTTAAAGGTGAAAATAGCTGACGTTTCAGGGTCATTCTTTAGGATATGAAAATTACGGCTAATGATATCCCTAGCTTTGTAGTTGAAGGGATGAAATGTGAGAACTGTAGTGGTGTTTTATTATGAGAAACTCTTCCCAAAGGTTGTTCGGAAGCTTTGTGAATAGCGGGGTCTAATAGATGGATAGGATAGCGGTCTATTAGACACGGCTATTCACATGTCGCTTTTAGTTGGGTTGCGAATTTTCCCTAATCGGACACTGGCATATGCTTTTGCATATATATATATATATATATATATATATATATATATATATATATATATATATATATATATATATATTATATGGCTGGGTTTGTTTTCCGGTCCGTACGCAAAACGACGCATGCTGATTGGTTCCTGAGCGGTTGGGATGTTACGATATTGACCGACCGGTGGTCAATACGCTTTTCTCTCGGCCCTGTAAGTTTTGGCAAAATATTTCTTAGCTGAGAACATACAAGACTAAGAAGCGACAGGAAGCGACACGAAAAAGTTAACAGGTAAGGCAAACAGCATACACCGAAGACGAAAAAAACGCTCGAAACTTAAAAATAAAATGAACCAATCGCCATATAATAAATTCCTTATTAACCTCGTATTGCTCGATCTGTACTGGAAAGTATTTGCCCTCGGTTTTATCGCATAAACTTCGCTCCTTCGTCGCTCGGTCTGTACGAAAACATCAGGCAAATGCTTCCCGTATAGCCCTCTCACTCGGTTAATAAGTCTTTAATATTTAGTAACATGTTAATATATTAAAACAGTCCCAACCTACAAATTTAGCAGTTTTTTTCTAAATTTACCTTGTGCTTAATAACTTTTTGTTCACTTCACGGAAGAACTTTGACAAATAGTTTGTCTAAAAAAGGAAAATATTTATACATATATATTTATACGTAGTTCATCCATGTGTTGATTCTCTTTGATGTGCCGCGGTGAACATATTACTCTATTGCTCTAAAACTGTGTCTAGAATACTATTTGTTTCTTAAATACCGACGGATGTCATCATAAGTAGGTTAGTTATCTCGACGTCGATAGTAAGACGTCGAAGAAAGCTAGTTAGATAACGGCGATGCTGATGGTGATGGTGATGATAATGCTGCTGTGGATGACGCTGCTAATGCTGATAATAATAATAGTAATAATAATAATAATGATAACGATGATGATGACAATGACGATGATGATGATCATGGTGCTGATAATGCTGATAGTAATAATAATAATAATAATAATAATAATAATAATAATAATAATAATAATGATAATGATGATGACGATGATGGTGCTGCTGTTGCTGATGCTGATAATGATGATCATGCTGATGATGCTAATGAAGACGATGATAAAAATGATGATGACGAAGATGATGATGTTGAAGATAATGCCGATAAAGATAATGATGATAATGAGGACAATAATGACAATGACAACGAAAATGATGATGACCAAAGTAAATTATTCGGTTCCGATTGTTCATACATTTATGCAAATTACACTTCGGGTAAAAACATATAAATTTCGCACTTCAACTGTAAGGAATTTGCCTGTGATATTGCGATGTAAGAAGAGCAAAGAATGTTAGCAAGGCGTCCTCGAAAGCAGTTAGACTCGAAAAGACTACAGAATTCGCTTCGTGCTAATGTTTTAACTTTGGTAAGTCATATTTCCTTGGTATATTTCGCTGCATTTTTAGGTTTATCACAGAACGTCGAATCTCAAACAAATAAATGTCGCACTTTCCTTTGCCTTAACAGATTTCCAACGACCTTCAGGCCGTCGGATGTCGATGTACGTGGAGGGTGAGCGAGGAAGACACCGAACTGGCGGCGAAACAAATAGCTTCCAAACGCTTAGAACTCGACGAAGCACTGTCAGAAATATATGGTGTCCAATTTTTTTTCTCCTGTATCACCAATGTAACGTCCAACCCAAAACATCGGCAGAGGAAACGGCAGACGAACGGTATCGCTGGTCCCAGTAAAATGTATCCTGCGATAGCGTACTTTGTAGTATACCGGGAGACAGAAGTGTGTAGCGAGAATGCCTTGTTTGCCGCTTTGCATAACCAAGACGTCGAACCGGAAGTGAAACGCATCAATACAAGAGCAACTAACGAGACGAACGCTGCCGCGGAAACTGCTGCCAAACAACTCTTTCAAGTGGTTAAAGACCATGATAATGCAGCGGTGCAGCAAATGGTCGACGAATCCAATGCATATTGTTACGCTGAGTCAGCACGCAGATCGTCCAATGAAGATAGTGAGGTGGAACAACCAAGCCAGCCCAGGCACTTTCCGAGAAAGGCCTTTCGTGTGATGGTTGTTAACGAAGTGGAATTTCTGGGAAAATTAAACAAGGCTATTGCCATGTTGATGGCAGATGGCCTTGTCGCAGATGGAAACTGGACAACGAACGCGACTCTGCCAAAACCGTGCCTCTCCTCTCCGAGCGAAGTTAGTGCAACGATTAAGAAGATAGAGAAAGTCATGAAGATGTGCGACCATGCGTTGTTTCGTTCAGACGTCTACGTTAAACCACCCGAGGCGACCATGACCTATATCAAAATGATGGACGTCAGAAGTTACCTTCACAAATTACTAACTAACGAGCCGATTCGCGAGATGACCATTAAGCATTTCCAAGTACTGGAGAAGATTCTGTCGCACCCAGCGTGCCAAATCATCAGCCAGATTTCCTTCAACGTGGATGTCATCGAAGTATCCGACGGGATTTGTTTTGAAATACCTACGAGGACTTTCATCCCATGTCCGATTCCACAATCTCATCGTGGAAAAGTGTCTCCAAGGGCTTTCATCCCGTACGATAGCTCGACTCCACCACAGCCAGATTTTTTTCGCGACGGTATTTTAAATTCGTTCAGCGAAGTCGCAGTTCGAGTCAATTTTTTAAACAAGCTCTACCAGTGCTTGCTGGCCGCAAGGATGCCCCACAAGGTCAGAAAGTTGGTCGTGGCTGGACCTAAAGACTCCGGTAAGACGTCATGGGCGTCAATCTTTCATCGTATCATTCCCTCCAGTTTCATCGCGTCCATCACAAACGAGCGCCAGTTTAGTGCGGCCATGATCACCGAAACAACTCAGCTGGTATTCGTGGACGAATGGTCACCGGCAACACTGGACACCGACCTAGCGAAAACGATTCTTCAAGGCGGCTGGATGGTAACAGCCGTGAAGCACGGGGAGGCGAGATTCGTGATGAACAATAGTCCATTTTACATTACGACAAACCAAGTTCCACACTTTGGCAAAGACGACGAAAATGTAAAGAGAAGAATCGTTGTGTTTACAACAACCTCCTTGCCTGAAACGCAACCAGGAATCGATCGTTGGATCTTCGATCATGCCATGGACTGTGTTGCGTGGATGGCAAACGAAATCAACCTACACCACGATCTGGTTAACGCTGACGAGCTCTGGTACGAGCAAGAAAACTCCCGTGATATTATGATCGACAACGACCAAGGAGAAGATCTCTTTGACAGCAACACAATGCAGCACATTTCTCACGTTGATCTCGAAGAATCCATTTCTCCAGCTGCAGAAACGGACGTCATCCACAGAAGTTTCGAAATCGAATTAAACCATCGACGACTCGTCAGAAAAAGACGCACAAAACACGATGTGCTTTTAAGTTCCGATGAAGAGCTGTACGAAAACGAAGAAGACCTTCTGTTGTCGAGCACTCTCCTCCAGCCATTCATAATCACATCCGTAGAGGCAGACGACGAGGAAAAGACACAAAATGACGATCTTCCACTGGAAGCGGACGACAGACTGTCGACAACGCTTATTCAACCTCTCGTTTCTGAGGAGAATACGGACGACGAAGATAATGAAGAACCTCCCCAGTGCGGACGTCAAAGAAACGACGAGCCACAGACGGCAACGTTCTGGTGTAACACACCCGATAACGACGCTCCTGAAGAACATTTTGGCCAAACAGATCATGAAGCCCTGCAAAACGAAAGAGACGGCAACCGGGAACCAATCTGGCCGCGCGTCATGACACCAAGTTCGTGGGAGTTAAACAGCGCCACCTTTGTCAGCAAGGTAGCCGACGTTCTTCGCTGGCACTGTGACTTGAAAGATGTTGACCGAACTCACGCATTGTCATTTATCTCGAGGAAAAAGAAGGCTGAGAGAAAGAGAGATCGAAAGGAGAAGGAGTTTTGGAACGCAGCAGATCCGCACATAGATGCTTGGATGTTGATAATCGGACAGCGAAGAGAAGTCTTTGACCTGAACGCCTTGTTATCAAGATACAAGAATGTACCAAAATATTTGGACCAATTGCGCAAAATGGTCAACGTCCAGGTGCTGCCTTGTTCGTGTCCCGTGGCAAAAGCATTTAAAGATCACGAAAGCAATGAAGACGTAGACGCAGAGCAAGAAAGTAACGATGACAATGTTGACAGGGAAGGACTTCCGCGACAGCCACAATTAAGCTCTCAAACATACTGGACAAAAATAAAGTCCTGGAGGCCGTGGTAGAGGAAATTTTGTTTCCCAATATTGTGTGACTACTGACCCGTTGAAGTGGAATTTCTACTGTTTGGATTTTGTTTATATAATTTTGTTTAAATAAGAGAGAGTAAACTTTGCTTAAACGTACCGCTTCGATAAATTGAGTTTATTCTGACTAAAAAATTCGGTAAGCCGTGATAACCCAACGGTAGCCCGTTGGTAGCCACTGGATTTTATGATTAGATTAGATTAGATAATTAGATTAGATTAATAGATTAGATGATTTGATTGAATGATTAGATTAGATTGGATGAATAGATTAGATTAGATTAGATTAGATTAGATTAGATTAGATTAGATTAGATTAGATGATTAGATTAGATCATTAGATTAGATTATTACATTAGATGATTTGAATAGATGATTTGATTAGATGATTACATTCGATGATTAGATTAGATGACTTGATTAGGTGATTAGATTAGATGATTGGATTCTAATCTAATCTAATCATCTAATCTAATCTAATCATCTAACCTAGTCATCTAATCTAATCATCTAATCTAATCATCTAATCTAATCATCTAATCTAATCTAATCATCTAATCTACTCATCTAATCTAATAGATAAGATTAGATGATTAGATGATTAGATTAGATGATTAGATTAGATTATTAGATTAGATTATTTCATTCAATCATTAGATTAGATGATTAGATTAGATTAGATTAGATTAGATGATTAGATTAGATTAGATGACTTGATTAGATGATTAGATTAGATGACTTGATTAGATGATTAGATTAGATTAGATTAGATTAGATTAGATTAGATGATTAGATTAGATTATTAGATTAGAATATTAGATTCGATGATTAGATTAGATTAGATTAGATGACTTGATTAGATGAATAGATTAGATTATATGACTAGATTAGATTAGATGATTATATTAGATGATTAGATTAGATGATTAGATTAGATGATTAGATTCGATAGAAAGATTAGATTAATAGATTAGATGATTAGATTAGATGATTAGATTAGATTACAGATCACATTAAACATTTAGTGTCGTCAAGCTATGGAGTTCTATCAACCTTACGTAAATTACGGAAGATGACTCCACAGAAAGTAAAGAAGCAATTAGTAGAAAGTCTTGTTCTTTCCAGATTATAATACAATATCGTTTGCCATTCTCTTCCTGCATATCTACAGAAAAAACTTCAGAAAATGCTGCCGCGAGCTTCGTGATTAACCAGTATTCAACCGAAAAAGATATGCTCAAATTAGGCTGGCTCCCTATCAATGAAAGAGTTCAATTCCATTTACTAAAAAGCGCTCATCAAGCGATCCACAATCCATTTTGGCCAGAATATCTTCACTTAACGATGCACGAACCCAAGATGCTTTTGAGTTCAAGCGCTGCACCACAAGTACACATTCCCCTAATAAAGGGAACCTTCCAAGACTCTGTATAGAAACTTTTCAATGAACTCCCTGTAGATGTAAGATAATGTGCTGATTTTAAATCATACAACCGAAACAAATCTTATTGACACAAGCGTATTAACGAATAATTTCATAGGTGCATGTTTGCAATTTCTTATATGTGTAAATTGTTCTAAGTCTTTGTTATTTATATATCTATTTATACACCTTTCTATATATTTATTTACACATTTAAAATTTTATACATTTATATATACGGGTTTTTTTTATTTTCTATTTCTTTTTTATCCTTCACAAATGTAAAGCTACCTTGTAGAGATGTTGTCAATAAATCATTATTATTATTATTACTATTAGATTAGATGATTAATTTATTCAGATTATCATAGAGCTCGGTAGCCCGTGGTAGCCCGTCGGTAGCCCGCGGATTTTAATAGGTTTATATAGGGTAGCCCGTAGCCCGTGATTGTGAATATAAAATAAGTTTCAGGTGATTTGCATAAAGCTAATTTATTCAGATCATCATAGAGCTCGGTAGCCCGTGGTAGCCCGTCGGTAGCCCGTTGGTAGCCCGTGGATTTTAATAGGTTTATATAGGGTAGCCCGTAGTCCGTGGTTGTGAATATAAAATAAGTTTCAGGTGATTTGCATAAACCTAATTTATTCAGATTATCATAGAGCTCGGTAGCCCGTGGTAGCCCGTCGCTAGCCCGTGGATTTTAATAGGTTTATATAGGGTAGCCCGTAGCCCGTGGTTGTGAATATAAAATAAGTTTCAGGTCATTTGCATAAACCTAATTTATTCTAGATTACCGGCTACCATAGCTGGTATATCCGTTCCTGGGTGTTTTCCGTCTTTCAGATTCTAATTTTAATTAAAAAAACACGTCACTCACGTGAACATGCAGTTTCGTTGATGCAATGCAGCTAAAGATGAGATTCGATTAAGCAACTAGGCTGGGTATGACATATGTGAGTCATAAATGTGTCGTAAGGCGGCTGCCAGTGCGCCTTTAATATGCCTTCGACTCTGACACTTGATTATTATTTAGTATGTAAATTGCTCTTGAAAAGGCCCTTGTGGGAAGAAGTAATTAAATTTGTAAATTGTGAAACTATTTGTTCCCATTGTCGTCGCGGATAGAGCTCGGTTAATATACATGCATGGGACCCGTGCATTGTAGTCGAGTGACATGTACGCTTGCTTACCAAATCATTTGTTAAATCGAAAAGTCCCACACGGAAATTAATTGGCAACTTTCGTGGGTGTAAAATATTTAAGATTGTGCTCGGAAAACAGACGTCATTTCTCTTCCCAACGAATTCAGTTTACTGTTAAATGCTACGGGCACATGTTGCTCTTGATTGGAAGTCCTTGACAGGGGCTTTCAACAAACCGCGAAGACTCCATGTCGAAAAGGACGAGCACGGCTTAGATCGGTGTCCCGTTCCGGTATGCGATCATCCTGGTTTTGCAAGTCGACGAGGCTGTCGAAAGCATGTAAATGTGAAACATCCGTGGTATAAATACTTCGACGAGAAACCACAAATCGTGTCAAGTCAAGTGAAAGAAAAGACCGAGGTTAAGTGGACGAGGAACAAACTGACACTACCTTGCTGTTCGGTCGAAAATGAATTCTCTCGCTCATTTTCGCTTTGGTTACAGAGCACTGCAGGTGGAGGCAAAGCCGAAAAGCAAGCGGACATCTCGGTCACGCGAGCCCTTAAATTCATTAAATTTTGCTGTTTACAGTCGGGAGAAGACGAATCGACCGTTCTGTCGACTGTACAAATCATCGATTACTTTCTCGGCTCTTCCAAACTCCTAACCGATTTCCTTGACCATCTCCAGTTGTCCTTGAAAATGGGTCAATCTGGTCAACTAGGCTACGTATCAAGTTTTTCGGAACTTCTCGATTTTCGTAAGTTTAATTCCCCGCCGGGATCCGTGCTACAGAATTTTTCGGTAACAGAAGTATACATAAAACGGGCGAAGAAGTGCCTGGCAAAACAAATGCGATCCCACTGGACCACCGACCTTGATATTGAAACGCTCGAGTCCAGACGAAGCTGGGCTTCCTTGAGCGAGTTGCAGACGGTGATCCCCTTTCACATTGGTCGTTACAAGGAGATTTTGGAAGAGTGTAAGAAACGATCGACTCTTGTAAGTTCAACAAACTTGACATTTGCAACCCGATTCCTCGCGGTGTTTATGTTTGTTAACGTAAAGGGATGTCGACCGATGACCTACCTACACTTGACCGTTAACATGTTTGAAAGCGCTAAAATGAATGGCGGGATGGTTGACCAGACTAGATTTAAAACAGCGAAAAAGTACGGGTTCAATTCCCTATATTTTGACAAAATCAGCCTGGGAATTGTCGACGACTACGTTCGGTATGTAAGACCACTGCTGCAACCAAAATGGGAGTACTTTCTCGTAAATCGTAACGGTGCGCAATTTCAGAAACTCACTGAACTCCTAAGCATTCTAGTCTATCAGGCAATCGGAAAGTACATTCATCCGACAAGATATAGGCAAATAATAGAAACCGAGTGCAGTTGCATTGGACGTGGAGGAGCAGAAGATGGTGTCTGAGGATCAGAAACACAGTTCGAACTTCGCCAAAGTGCATAATTACCAGAAGTTGGGCTCCCGAGAGGTTGCCATCAGAGGAAGAACATGCAGGAAAAAGTTGCGCGGGATCGAAGGAGAAGTTATGGACACTTACGTTGAGCAGTTGAAAGCAGAACGTATCGACATCACCGGCAGCGATCGCAGTGATTGCAGCGACAGTGAAAAAGAACTAGAACTTGTCAGCAGAGAAGCGATGTGTCTGCAAGAGCCAACACCGCGAAAACGAAAAGAACCCGTAAGGTTTACGGGCTACCCTATATAAACCTATTAAAATCCACGGGCTACCGACGGGCTACAGACGGCCTACCACGGGCTACCGAGCTCTATGACAATCTGAATAAATTAGGTTTATGCAAATGCTTAAAACTTATTTTATATTCACAATCACGGGCTACTCTATATAAACCTATTAAAATCCACGGGCTACCACGGGCGACAGAGCTCTATGACAATCTGAATAAATTAGGTTTATGCAAATGCATGATACTTATTTTATATTCACAATCACGGGCTACCCTATATAAACCTATTAAAATCCACGGGCTACCGACGGGTTACCGACGGGCTAACAAGCTCTATGGTAGTCGTCAGCCGAAAACGATAGCTATAAGCAACTTTTACTTTGTCTTAGTGTTTTGGATATATCTCTTAAAATGTGAAGGTATTCATGGCACGTACATTTAATAACATATCCACGTATGACTATAACCTTTTGATAGCGCTGTGCCTCGTATTTGTTTGAAAAATGCTTGCAAACTCTGGCAGATTAAACGAATGTTCCTTTTCAATGCCGAACGAAATCGTTATCAGTAAAGAGGAACTACGACTTCCTATTTTAGGAACTATCAGTTCCTTTTAAAGGAACAAAAGTACCCATTTGCGGAACTGTACGTTCCCAACGGGAGAACGCATGCTTGTTCCGCTTTCAAACAGCGGAACCAACCGTTCCTAATTTGGAAAGGAGAGCGGCTTGTTGCTTTTCGATCCATTCCCATTGGGAAACGGACCAAACGATTGTGTTCCCAAAGTAATGTCGGAACTAAAAGTTCCGCTTGACATAGTACCGAAAATCAAATTTAAGGATACGGTAATGATGATCGTGCTGGTGATGCTGCTGATGATGATAATGATCGACGATGATAACAATGATGACGATGATAACAATGATGGCGATGAGAATGATGCTAATGATGATGTTATTTAACAAATAAAACATAAAGCTCCGTGCATATGTACTCTTATAAAGGTTCGTTTCACGTCATTTGAACACGATAGAAGTTGAGTAGAGACACGAGGCGATAGCCGAGTACCTTTACATTTCTTTCGTGTTTAAATGACGTCAAATGTACCTTTATTAGAGTACATATGCACCGGAGCGGTATGTTTTGTTTTATAAAATATGAAGGAAAAAAACAAAAACTAAACGTGTGATATATAGTTTTGAAAGTTCGCTAGGTTTTCCCGCCAGGTGACGCCACGCCACGTCATTCTACGCCATTTTACGTCATTCATGATCTTCATACTCCTATAAATGCACGGAGTCCAGCCAATCAGAGCGTGCGTAGAGGACACCCTACTTTATAAAATCAATTACCATTACAAAACCAAACAACTGAACATACTGTATACTTACAAAGTCCTTGTTATACGAGCTGGTGGTTTTATCAGGCAACATCTTCCGGAGTGTGGCGCACAACTCTAAGAGTGAAAAATGTCCTGTTGCGAGAAAGTCTCCAAACACCTCGACTGGTGACAACACGAGAAAACTGCGTCGAAGCAAGCGGTCCATATCAAACAAGCGACTTAACTTTGGCAACAAATCTTTGGCATCACTAAATAAGACAGCGCAAAACAAAAACAAATCAGTGACAAACCAGAGAACACTCAGAGACTGCATACCATTTCCAGCGGGTAGTAAGAGCTGTTTAAAGAGAAAACGAGTAATTCGCTAACCAGGCCAGCTCACAAAATCTACACATGTATGTATAAATAAAACGCTTGATTGCACTCGTACTGGAATTACGCAAAAATATTTGCATAAAACAGGGATAATGAGCGCAATCAAGCAATTGTCGTCATTCACTTCTTCTACACAGACAATCTTGTGGTCAGATTTTTATCAAATTCTTATCGAATTCTCAACCAAATTAAACCAAAATGTAATTCCTTGGTCTATGCTCAGTCTTTCTACAAACTTTCACGAAAACTTGTCCAGTACTTTCTGAGATATCCAGGCGACAAACAGGCAGACAGGCAGACAGGCAGACAGGCAGACAGGCAGACAAACAAACAAACAAACAAACAAACAAACAAACAAACAAACAAACAAACAAACAAACAAACAAACAAACAAACAAACAAACAAACAAACAAACAAACAAACAAACAAACAAACAAACAGACAGACAGACAGACAGACAGACAGACAGACAGACAGACAGACAGACAGACAGGTGAAAACACAACATCCTTGCGGAGGTACCTACAAACTCAGACATTAATCGTTGGGAAACTTGAGATTTTTCGTCTTCAACCCCATGCCCCTATTCAATGTTGAAATATTTCGCGCGTTTATCAACTGGAATTAAAAAAAATATCAAAACACACACTAACAGACACTAGTGAACAACATTGAATATGGGGAGAGGGGGAAAGCCTTAAGTGCCCCAATATTTTCAGGGGCGCAACTAGATAATTTCGAGGGCAGGGGTTGAACGCAAAAAAAGGGCAAAGTCGTTCAGTATTCTAAACAATTTGGGACTAGAAGCCAGTGGCGTGGGAAGCAGATATTCTGGGGGGGGGGTCCGGAGGAATGCCCCCCGGAAAATTTTTGGGTCTCTGAAACGGCATTTCCTGCATTTTTAGGACGCTTTTCTCGTATTTTCGGTTGCGGAAATTTTTATTTTGATCTCGCATTATTTAAAATTTATCATAATTATATTCAGCCTAGCTGACGCCATGGCCCACTGCTAGAAGCCTCTGAGTCTCGCCAGATTTGCGGAGAATTGTATTGCGTACTTCAACAGACGATTAATTATCTGTTTATCTAATGTCTAACCTAGTATTAGAGGTCTCACAAAAAGGGCAGGGGTTAAAAAGGACAGGGGTTAAAAAGGGCAGGGGTTGCAACCCCCCTAACCCCTCCCCTAGTTGCGCGCCTGATTTTTGTCCGAGATTGTATGGTATACATACTTAAGAATCGTCTCGATAACTTGTGACGTTTCGTGTTTCGAAATGTTCGCCTTCGGCGTACGGTATGGCCGTTGTGCGTGTTCAATTCATGATAAAGAAACATGTAGTTTAATTTTCGTACACTATTTAAGAACAGTCATCATACTGTTTCGTTATATTAGTTACACCAGAAAGGAGTTTTAAACACAATGGTGTACAAATCTCGTATCAACAATGATACTCGTGCGCGAGTATATTATTTAAGAAACGTTCAAGGACTATATCTATTCGTAGGGTTGCAGAACTCTGCGGTGTTTCGCGTGGAAGCGTTCTCAATGCTTGCAAAGAAAGCCCGCTCAAGAAAATTGACGGAGAGACGCGTTGGCTTCTCAGATGTGTCTCAACTCTGCGAAAAGGAGAAAATGTGTCCCCATTTTCACTTTCAAAATGGCGGCTTTTATGGGTCCTTCTGCTAATGGTAGCGACAACTGACATGTACTTATCGTAGGAAAAAATATTTATGTAAATACAAAGCGATTTTAATAACTCGTTCCTGTGCGAGGACTTCCCCAAGAGGTGAATAAAATCGCCTGGCGTTAGCCAGAATAAAATACTAAAGACCAATTCGGACAGGAAGGAGTTAGAGAGATAGTTTACGTTTTCCTGTCCGAGGGTGTCAGGCAGAGTAAGACCGATTCGGACAGGAAACCGGGTGACTCGTGTTACTAAATTCTTTCCTCGGGCACAACAACGTTAAACCAATTATTCTTTATACAGTTTAGTTTATGCGGGTTTTAAAACCACTGAAGATCCTAATCAATCGCGTGAGCCCAGTTAACCGGGCTAGCTCGGCTCATGTAAACAGGCCATCCGAGGACTTCCCCAGAGGTGAATAAAATCGTCTGGCGTTTGCCAGAATAAAATACTAAAGACCAATTCGGACAGGAAAGAGTTAATGCATGCACGGTTGGTCATTGTTAATTTCTTGTGGAACGACTCAAGAGGCCTGCTGGATTATTTGTCTGACCAAATAGGAATATCAGTAGAACATGATCTCGGGTTTGTGTAAACAAAATATTTCGGTGCAATCGGTGGTTTTTCCATGTATATTATTTATGTTTGTTGCAGAGCGGCGCGGGACGTTTTCATGATAAGAGTCTTATTCTAGTTCTGAACTACAATACTGATAATAATATTCCTAGACAATTACTGTTGTAGCTTTCTAGCAGTCTGAATTAAAGACGTGCCGGCCGGAGTACGGCACGAACACTTGGCAATAAATTAAACAAGACTGTCAATACACATATGGTCATGGACATCTACAAACATTTCGTTTTATGAACTCGCCAGCTCTATAAAGAATTGCTGAAGATCACGAGAAAATCGTAAAGAAGCGAGGCGTACCGAGATCTTCTTAGAGTGTCTTTATCAACCTTTTCCAAGTGTTAATAGCAGACGGGAAACTCATCAGTTGTCAGAAGTTTTAAAATCCGGTAAACGGCAAGTTCGTCCGTCTATTTCCCCGTCGTTAAAACAAGAAAGCCGGACGACAAACTATATCAGACTGGGACAGTGGAAGACCGTCAAACTCGTCAGTCAGAAAGCTTTCATCTTCTATAAATATGAAGGCTTTTATCGAGTTATAAATAACATAATTCGACTGAATGCCGAGCAAAATACAGGCAGTTTTAAAAACATGTGTCATCAATCCGGTCCTTTGGTATCGGTCAGCGACCTGCACCATTAGCAAAAGGACTCATAAATGCCGCCATTTTGAAAACGATTTTGGGGACACTTTTCCTAACTCAAAGGTAGGTCAGTGACCCTTCCCCTTTTAACAAAAACCGCAATGCATCATGGAAGAGTGGTAACGCTCATCTGCCAAGCAAAATGGCGGGAGAGGAGCGGGCGTTTTGTGTGGCTGAGAACTTTTGCTTTTTAAACGAATGTCATCAAATAAAATAGGAAAAAAACTTATCTTTACGGTCAAGGAGGTTTTTACTCGGACTCTAAACTAGATATAAGGCAATCGCGGCGGTTTCTGTTGGAAATATTGACTCGGGTTGACTGGACAAACAATGGCAGTTCGAAGATAAACATTCTAGAAGAAGCGTCTTAATGTACAATTGTAGGTGAGTAGACTTGGCTATTTAATCTCATAAGAATCTTTTCTTATAGGACTAAGCGGCGACGCCTAGTTTACTTAGATCGCAAATATTTTGTGCATCGGAATGCATGTTGAGGACTTTTCGTTTCTGCAATCTCGAGCAAGTTTGTCCTTAATTACCACCAGTCGTTCGATAAACATTTACCTAAGAGAAAGACCTTTAAATTTGTTTTGGCGCCAGTAAACCCGGTTTCCTTGTCAACGGCAAAGTGCAGGTCTTTTGCAAAAGCGTTATAACTTGAACAGAAACTGTAATTTGGTATTCTTGCTGTCTTTTGTTTCTGAATTTCTTTGTAGCTAACCGTGGAAGAAGCTTCTTGACACCATTAATTGCTGTAGGTTTTAAATATAGGTTAGTTGGGGTTTTTTAAATATAAGCATTTAGCTAAAAAGTTGATTTTCCAAGCTGACAAGGCAGTTGGCACAATTTTAAAATATTATTGTTGTTTGATAATTGTTTATAAAGGCTTTTTTATAAATCTGATAAAAACATAATTAATTTCATTTGTATTATAGAATTGTAAATAATTCAGCTAAACTATTAGCAAGATTTAGTTAGGTTAAAATTCAAATAATAATTGTGTGCAAATTTATATAAATAGTTAGAATAGTTAGATATAGTGTTAAATATGTAAATAAATAAATATTAAATAAATAAACAGAAGCCAAACCACAAACAATGAATGAAGAAAACAACAAAGTACTGCGGCTACAGGACACAAAGTTATGGACAAGAGATTTAAAGTCACTTCCACTATTTTCACATGATCTGCTGCAAAAACATTTTATAACTGAAACCCAAGCAGATGACAGTGCAACCAGTGCTTATGAACACAAGAAATTAGGTTTACTTACCAGCTTTTCAAAGATACAGTAGGTATGTGAAACAAGTTCAAGTGAAACCAGAAGTAAAAATAGATGGTGACCAAGTACCATATGTTATTCAAAAAGAACAGTCCATGCATCAATGAAGAGTAAAAGTTAGTTATCTATGTGCACTTACCGTAAATCAGTCAACAGGAGTGTTGTTTGTGGAAATTGTTTGTGCACAAAGAATTGGAAAAAGTGGATGCAGTAAACATGTTGGTGATGTTGCTGCACTATTGTTTTAATTCTTGATTATTATTACAGTTGGCATTAACAGAAGTTCCTGATGGTATCCAACCTGCACACAGCATCTTTAACAATGGTATGTGCCAAGAAATTATGTAACATATATGAAGCAATGCTTTTGAAGATTTAAGATTTGATAAGGCCTCCTATGAAAAGGGTGACAAAGGAAGAAAACATAATTCACCAAACAGAAATGCAGTCAACTACAATATTCCTACCCCCACATTTTGCAAGAAAAGAGGAATTGACTCATGGATTAGGACAGGCAGGGAAAGCTAGTTACCGCAGTAAATTGTTGGTATCAAATGACTATATAAACCTACCTTTCATTTGAGAAACTACATAACAACCTGCCATCTACATGACACTCATATTCAGGAACAAATGTTAGAAAATTTGAAAGTAGACACTAGTAATCAAGCATATAGTGTATAGATAAAAATAATATGGGATTTGTGGAAGAAAATTTAGGTACAACACATGACACAACATTGAAAATTGAAAGGAACACCAGGAGCCAATCTGATTGTAAAAAAACGGTATGAGGAACAAAAGCTAACACTGACTGCCTCAAACTTAAATCTTAAATCCTCAAAAGCATTGCTTCATATGTTACATGCCATTGTTAAAGAAGCTGTATGCAGGTTGGATATCATCAGGAACTTCTGTTAATGCCAACTGTAATAATAATCAAGAATTAAAACAATAGTGCAGCAACATCACCAACATCTTTGCTGCATCCACTTTTTCCAATTATTTTTGCGCAAACAATTTCCACAAACAGCACTCTTTAAGTGCACATAGATAACTAACTTTTACTCTTCATTGATGCATAGACTGTTCTTTTTGAATAACATATGGTACTTGGTCACCATCTATTTTTACTTCTGGTTTCACTTGAACTTGTTTCACATACCTACTGTATCTTTGAAAAGCTGGTAAAAAAAGTAAACCTAATTTATTGTGTTCATAAGCACCGGTTGCACTGTCATCTGCTTGGGTTTCAGTTATAAAATGTTTTTGCAGCAGATCATGTGAAAATAGTGGAAGTGACTTTAAATATCTTGTCCATGACTTTGTGTCCTGTAGCCGCAGTACTTTGTTGTTTTCTTCATTCATTGTTTGTGGTTTAGCTTAAGTTTATTTATTTCATATTTATTTATTTATATATTTAACACTATATCTAACTATCCTAACTATTTATATAAATTTGTACACAATTATTATTTGAATTTTAACCTAACTAAATCTTGCTAATAGTTTAGTCCTATAGGCGTCGCCGCTTAGTCCTATAAGAAAAGATTCTTATGAGATTAAATAGCCAAGTCTACTCACCTACAATTGTACATTAAGACGCTTCTTCTAGAATGTTTATCTTCGAACTGCCATTGTTTGTCCAGTCAACCCGTGTCAGTATTTCCAACAGAAACCGCCGCGATTGTTTTATATCTAGTTTAGAGTCCGAGTAAAAACCTACTTAACCGTAATGATAAGTTTTTTTTCCTATTTTATTTGACGACATTCGTTTAAAAAGCAAAAGTTCTCTGCCACGCAAAACGCCCGCTCCTCTCCCGCCATTTTGCTTGGCAGATGAGCGTTACCACTCTACCATGATGCATTGCGGTTTTTCTTAAAAGGGGAAGGGTCCATTGGCAGATATTTAACAGTTATACTATGAGCTCGAGTTGTATATGAGCTCATAGCTAACGAGGCGCTTCGCCGAGTTGGCTATTAGTTCGTATACAACGAGAGCGAATGGTATAACTGTTTTATTATATAGCCAAGCACTGTACAAGAGACAAAATTACAGCGAAATGTTTGAAACAACAAACTTCCGGCATAGGCAACTAATACTTCCGCCATGCGTAATGATGCATTCAAATAGAGTTTCTCGCTGAGCTACTCGGTAAACAGCTTCGAAATATTGTATAAATGTTGCTCGAGAGGCAAAAAATGTATTAAGCAGATCAACAAAAAAGTTTAAAAGATACCTTTATGAAGTCAAAAAATGGGTCAGTTATTTATATTAGCGTTGCTGTCGTGAAAAAGGTTCTGGTTTTCATGAAACACCTTCGGCAGTGAAGTTGGTTGTTTTGGAAAAAGAACATGCTTTTTACTACTCCAAATGCTTATCTAAATAAAAAAAAGTCTCTTTACTGGTGATCTCCTACGAAATGTGTGTTGTAGCTAAGCTTGATTTTAACCGTGAGTTTCTTTGTTTGGCAACAATTTAAAATCAACCCGTTAATTTAGTCGGGTTTTTGAAGTAAAAAGACATAATTTTTAGGTGAATTTTACCATTTAATATGCTAAATTGTGTATCTGTTAATGTATTTTTACACAATGTTGTTTTTTAATACATTGGTTTGAGGGTGTTGATGTTTTTCTGTATAAAAATCCGTCAATTTCAACTCTTTTCGGCAGTTTAAAAAAACATGCCGCCATCTTGTTTTTCCTCTACTAGTAGGATATGAGCTGAAAGCCTGGTAGTAGGGAACCAATCAGATTACGCAAAAGCTCATATCCGATAGCATGCTATATAATATAGATTACTCTCTTCAAACAATTCGTTAAAACTGCTTAGGTACTTCTCGTGTTTTGCACTTGTTAAAGTGGCCGTGATAAAGAAACTTCCGGTGTAGACAAATTCAATGACTACCCCTGACGAATAACCTTTTCGGACTGCAATTTCGACATGATTTCTTTCATTTCTTGGTGTCTTTCTTAATTACGATAAAACTTTGAACACAATTGTAGCAATTAGTATAGTATAGAAAAGACAAGCGCGTAATGGTACTTTTTAATCACTACACATTTTGGTTAATCGTATCTCTCAAGATAATAGTTAACTATTAGGTATTCTTTCATTTAGCAATGACGATTAACCTTAAAAATCTTGTGTCAAACCTTTGTTTTAGCAATAAAATAGAGCTGAATATAGCAAATAACTTCTACTTAACACTAACTTTAATTTACACTAATGTTCATTGTACGGACTACTGGTAATCTTAAATTATCTGTGAAAGAAACGGTTAACAGTCGGTTAATCCTTCACTACGCACACAGTTAATCCTTCACAATATATAGTAACTACTGTGTGACTTCAATTTGTAACATTTCTATTGCGTATACCTTATTATATTATTTACGAAAATTCAATATTGACTTCATTATTGTCTATTTAATAAGTATTTAGTACAAGTAAGAACACTATACGTAATATATATATATCATCATTTTATTTTTTTATTAGTCGTGAGCGGCCGGAATTCAAGGCTTTCCTGCAACTTGATTGGCTACGTGAGCGGGCGGTATTTCACGATATCTTGGACCGCGGTCCAAAAAGTAAATTTTTCCCATTCTGTCATTTAAAATTGATCGATTTTCATAACTATTTTGCTTGCCACAGCAAAAATATATTGAAAAGACTACGGGGATGCACATGATTTTGATTATCCAAATGGTTTTGACAACTTCACGGGTAAACAGCGATATTTATAAACAAAACAGTTTAAAACGGTAGAAAAAACTTACATAAACAGATAAACTTGTGAACACAGTATTTTGAATCACTAAATGAAACTATATGAAAGTATATATATATACATACATATATATATATATATATATATATATATATATATATATATAGTATAATTTCAGAGGTGAATATAAAGATTCCGGACATTTGATTGGTTAAAAATTTCTTCATAAATCATTATATTCACCGCGCCAGGCGGTGAATATAACATCACAAAATAACATCACTAGAAAGAGGTTTTCGAGGGGAGTCTGGGACTTT